>CAWUHW010000030.1:0-16911 GCA_963922195.1 Panagrolaimus sp. PS1159
CATGTTTCCTGGGTAAAAAAATTTGCTGATTACGATGAAATATGTGGCGTGGATTCAAAAAAATGTTAAGGATTCTGAATCCAGGATTCTGAATCCCAAAATATGATTTTTATGAAATACAAAGTTGAAAATATGAGTTTTGGGTAAAAAATTTTGCTGATCACGATGAAATATGTGCCATGGGTTCAAAATTTTTTCTGACTCCAGAATCCCGGATTCTGAATCCGAAATTACGATTTTTTTGAAATACATAGTATGAAATATGTTTCCGGGGTAGAAAAATTCGCTGATCACGATGAAATATGTGGCATGGATTCAAAATTTTTTCAGACTCCAGAATCCGGGATTCTGAATCCGAAAATACGATTTTTTCGATAAACGAATTATACAAAATGCATTTTGGGTAAAAAAATTCGCTGATCATGGTAAAATATGTGACGAGGATTCAAAATTTTTTCTGACTTCAGAATCCCGGATTCTGAATCTGTTTTAACATTTTTGATCCACAAATGAGTGTAATACCTCATTTTGATCCCCGTATGATCCTCTATCAGATTTTTTTGATCTTGGGATTCTGAAGGCTTCTGAATCCAGATTCTGAATCCGTTTTATCATTTTTGATCCCCTAATAAGTGTAATACCTCATTTTGATCCACTTACGATCCTCTTTATGATTTTTATGATTTTAGGATTCTGAAGGCTTCTGAATCCGGATTCTGAATCCGTTTTTTCATTTTTGATCATATAATAAGTGTAATACCTCATTTTGATCCTCTTATGATCCTCTTTCTGATTCTTATGATCTTAAGATTCTGAAGGCTTCAGAATCCGGATTCTGAATCCGTTTTATCATTTTTGATCCCCTAATAAGTGTAATACCTCATTTTGATCCCCGTATGATCCTCTTTCTGATTCTTATGATCTTAAGATTTTGAAGGCTTCTGAATCCGGATTCTGAATCCGTTTTATCATTTTTGATCCCCTAATAAGTGTAATACCTCATTTTGATCCTCTTTATGATTATTATGATCTTTTTTAGCCGGAGCAAAGCGCCGAAGGCGCTTTGCACCGTCTATACTTTAACATTTTTATCTTCAGATGGTCCCTATGATGATATATATGATTTTCTTGATCAGGATGATCCTAATGACCAATAGATAAAATTTTATGGAGATTCTGATGAAAAAAATAGTTATTATTATCACCTTTACAGTTATTATCCCTATTATATATACATAAAAAACTAATACACACCTCTTGGTATGGCTCGATAAAAAAACTTACGGATCTGAAAATCTTCTATTGGGTGTGCTTTTTTGGTGGGAATCCATTCCGTCTATTGAGAAATTTGTAACGTCTCATCAGGATTCAGGATTCATCCCCAAAAATTTGAATATTTTGAGCTAAAAAAATGTCGTTTTCACTTGGTCATTTTTTGAACGAAAATAGTTGATGACGTATAGTAGAGTGGTCAGGGGGTAGAGTTTGGAGGCGGTAGGTCGGGGGTTCGAATCCTTTGGAAGGATTCTGGGGTAAAAAAATATGGGGAATCTGAAAAAATAAATAAAAAAATTTTTTGAATTCTGAAATCGGATTCTGAAGCCTTCTGAATCCAAAAATACGATTTTTTTGAAATAAGAAGTGTGAAACATGTTTCCTGGGTAAAAAAATTCGCTGATTACGATGAAATATGTGGCATGGATTCAAAAAAATGTTAAGGATTCTGAATCCAGGATTCTGAATCCCAAAATATGATTTTTATGAAATACAAAGTTGAAAATATGAGTTTTGGGTAAAACATTTTGCTGATCACGATGAAATATATGCCATGCATTCAAAATTTTTTCTGAATTCAGAATCCCGGATTCTGAATCCGAAAATACGATTTTTTTGAAATACATAGTATGAAATATGTTTCCGGGGTAGAAAAATTCGCTGATCACGATGAAATATGTGGCATGGATTCAAAATTTTTTCAGACTCCAGAATCCGGGATTCTGAATCCGAAAATACGATTTTTTCGATGAACGAATTGTACAAAATGGATTTTGGGTAAAAAAATTCGCTGATCACGATAAAATATATGCCATGGATTCAAAATTTTTTCTGACTTCAGAATCCCGGATTCTGAATCCGGTTTATCAAAAATCATCACCCAAATGATTGTAATACCTCATTTTGATCCCCGTATGATCCTCTATCAGATTTTTTTGATCTTGGGATTCTGAAGGCTTCTGAATCCGGATTCTGAATCCGTTTTATCATTTTTGATCCGCCAATGAGTGTTATACCTTATTTTGTTCCTCTTTTGATCCTCTTTCTGATTTTTATGATATTAAGATTCTGAAGGCTTCTGAATCCGGATTCTGAATCCGTTTTATCATTTTTGATCCTATAATAAGTGTTATACCTCATTTTGATCCCCTTATGATCCTCTATCAGCTTTTTGTGATCTTAGGATTCTGAAGGCTTCTGAATCCGGATTCTGAATCCGTTTTATCATTTTTGATCCCCTAAAAAGTGTAATACTTCATTTTGATCCTCTTATGATCCTCTATCGGATTTTTTTGATCTTGGGATTCTGAAGGCTTCTGAATCCGCATTCTGAATCCGTTTTATCATTTTTGATCCCCTAAAAAGTGTAATACCTCATTTTGATCCTCTTATGATCCTCTTTATGATTTTTATGATCTTTTTTAGCCGGAGCAAAGCGCCGAAGGCGCTTTGCACCGGCTATACTTAAAACTTTTTATCTTCATGATCTTTAGATGGTCCCTATGATGATATATATGATTTTTTTGATCAGGATGATCCTAATTACCAATATATAAAATTTTACAGAGATTATGATAAAAAAAAAAGTTATGAATTTTACCATATTCTCCACTATCCCTAGTTATATATACAGAAAAAACTAATACCCAAGTCTCGGTGTGGCTCCATAAAAAAACTTACGGATCTGAAAAGCTTATTTTGGTTGAGCATTTTTGTCAGGAATCGATTCCGTCTATTGAGAAATTTGTAACGTCTCACGGGGATTCAGAATCCTTGACCAAAAATTTGAATAATTTTGTTCCGTAAAAAATCGTTTTCACTTGGTCATTTTTTGAAAGAAAATATTTGATGACGTATAGTAGAGTGGTCAGGGGGTAGGGTTTGAAGGCGGTAGGTCGGGGTTCGAGGCCGTTGGGGGGTTTCTGGGGTAAAAAAATATGGGGAATCTGAAAAAATAAATAAAAAAATTTTTTGGATTCTGAAATCGGATTCTGAAGCCTTCTGAATCCTCAAAATATGATTTTTTCGATGAACGAATTTTACAAAATGCATTTTGGGTAAAAAATTTTGCTGATCACGGTGAAATATATGCCATTGATTCAAAATTTTTTCTAACTCCAGAATCCCGGATTCTGAATCCGGTTTATCAAAAATCATCTCCCAAATGATTGTAATACCTCATTTTGATCCCCGTATGATCCTCTATCAGATTTTTTTGATCTTAAGATTCTGAAGACTTCTGAATCCGGATTCTGAATCCGTTTTATCATTTTTGATCCGCCAATGATTGTAATACCTCATTTTGATCCCCGTATGATTCTCTTTCTGATTCTTATGATTTTAGGATTCTGACGGCTTCAGAATCCGGATTCTGAATCCGTTTTATCATTTTTGATCCAATAATAAGTGTAATACCTCATTTTGATCCCCGTATGATCCCCTTTCTGATTCTTATGATTTTAGGATTCTGACGGCTTCAGAATCCGGATTCTGAATCCGTTTTATCATTTTTGATCCGCCAATGAGTGTAATACCTCATTTTGATCCCCGTATGATCCTCTTTCTGATTCTTATGATATTAAGATTCTGAAGGCTTCAGAATCCGGATTCTGAATCCGTTTTATCATTTTTGATCCGCCAATGAGTGTAATACCTCATTTTGATCCCCGTATGATCCTCTATCAGATTTTTTTGATCTTGGGATTCTGAAGGCTTCTGAATCCGGATTCTGAATCTGTTTTATTATTTTTGATCCAGTAATAAGTGTAATACCTCGTTTTGATCCCCATATGATCCTCTATTGGATTTTTTTGATCTTGGGATTCAGAAGGCTTCTGAATCCGGATTCTGAATCCGTTTTATCATTTTTGATCCGCCAATGAGTGTAATACCTCATTTTGATCCTCGAATGATCCTCTTTATGATTTTTATGATCTTAGGATTCTGAAGGCTTCAGAATCCGGATTCTGAATCCGTTTTATCATTTTTGATCCTTTTATAAGTGTTATACCTCATTTTGATCCTTCTTTGATCCTCTTTTTGATCCTTATGATCCCGATGATCATCAACAGCCGGTGCAAAGCGCCGCAGGCGCTTTGCACCGGCTGTACTAATATTTTTGATCCCCTAATGAGTGTTATACCTCTTTTTGATCCTTTTTTGATCCTCTTTTGATCCTCTATATGATTCTTATAATCTTAAGATTCTGACGGATTCTGAATCTTTTTTCAAATTTTTGATTCTTTAATAAGTGTTATACCTCATTTTGATCCGCTTTTGATCCCATTTTTGATCCTTATGATCTTATTGACCCTTAGGTAAAAAATTATGCAGATTCTGATGAAACAAAAAATTATGAACCTCATATAATTTTTTGATCCACTAGTCATTCCATGTACAGAAAAAACTAACACACAAGTCTTGGTGTGGCTCGGTAAAAAAAGTTATAAATCTGAAAAGCTTATTTTGGGTGAGCGTTTGTGGTGGGAACACGATGCGTCTACTAAAAAATTTGTAGCGTCTCAGGGGGATTCAGAATCCTGTGGAACAAATTTGAATATTTTTGATCCTTGAAAATGTCGTTTTCAATTGGTCCCTTTTTTCAACCCTTTGAAAGATAACTGTATAGTAGAGTGGTTAGCGGGTAAGGCTCGGGGCCGGGATGTCTGGGGTTCGGGTCCCAAAAAAAGTTTTTGGGGTAAAAAAATATGGGGAATCTGAAAAAATAAGTAAAAAAATTTTTTGCATTCTGAAATCGGATTCTGGAGCCTTCTGAATCCTCAAAATATGATTTTTTTGAAATAGGGAATAAAAAATATAGTTTCTGGGTAAAAAAATTCGCTGATCACGATGAAATATGTGCCGTGGGTTCAGAAAATTTTTAAGGCTTCTGAATCCTCGGATTCTGAATCCGAAAATACGATTTTTTTGATCAACAAATAAAAAATGTTGGATCTGGGGTAATCGGCTATGGGGAATCCGATGAAATAATTTTTGAGGATTCAGAAGTCCATCCAACTTCAGAATCTCGGATTCTGAAGCTGTTTTGTCATTTTTGATCTTTTTATAAGTGTAATACCTCTTTTTGATCCTCTTTTGATCCCCTTTTTGATCCTTATGATTTGAGGATTCTGACGGATTCTGAATCTCGGATTCTGAATCTTTTTTAAAGTTTTTGATCCTTTTATAAGTGTAATACCTCTTTTTGATCCTTTTTTGATCCCCTTTTTGATCCTTATGATTTTAGGATTCTGAAGGATTCTGAATCTCGGATTCTGAATCCTTTTTTAAATTTTTGATCTTTTTATAAGTGTTATACCTCTTTTTGATCCTCTTTTGATCCCCTTTTTGATCCTGATGATTTAAGGAATCTGACGGATTCTGAATCTTGGATTCTGAATCCTTTTTATAATTTTTGATCTTTTTATAAGTGTTATACCTCTTTTTGATCCTCTTTTGATCCCCTTTTTGATCCTTACGATCCCGATGATCATCAACAGCCGGTGCAAAGCGCCGCAGGCGCTTTGCACCGGCTGTACTAATATTTTTGATCCCCTAATAAGTGTAATACCTCATTTTGATCCTCTTATGATCCTCTTTATGTTTTTTATGATCTTAAGATTCTGAAGGCTTCTGAATCTCGGATTCTAAATCCTTTTTAAATTTTTTGATCCTCTTTTAAGTGTTATACCTCTTTTTGATCCTCTTTTGATCTCCAGTTTGATCCTTATAACCATTAATATAAAATATGAAAGTTTTTTATTTTTTAGTTATGAACCTCATATTATTTTTTGATCCACTAGTATATACATAAAAAACTAACACACTACTCACGGTGTGGCTCGAAAAAAAAACTTATGGATCTGAAAAGCTTATTTTAGGTGTGCTTTTTTAACAGGAATCTGATGCGTCTACTCTTTTTTTTCCTGCGTCTCCCAGTTTTCTGGAAAACGTGACACAAAATTTGCATATTTTGAGCTAAAAAATGTCGTTTTCACTTGGTCATTTTTTGAAAGAAAATATTTGATGACGTATAGTAGAGTGGTCAGGGGGTAGAGTTTGGAGGCGGTAGGTCGGGGGTTCAAATCCTCTGGAAGGATTCTGGGGTAAAAAAATATGGGGAATCTGAAAAAATGAATAAAAAAATTTTTTGGATTCTGAAATCGGATTCTGAAGCCTTCTGAATCCAAAAATACGATTTTTTTGAAATAAGAAGTGTGAAATATGTTTCCTGGGTAGAAAAATTCGCTGATCACGATGAAATATGTGGCATGGATTCAAAAAATGTTAAGGATTCTGAATCCAGGATTCTGAATCCCAAAATATGATTTTTATGAAATACAAAGTTGAAAATATGAGTTTTGGGTAAAAAATTTTGCTGATCACGATGAAATATATGCCATGGATTCAAAATTTTTTCTGACTTCAGAATCCCGGATTCTGAATCCGAAAATACGATTTTTTCGATGAACGAATTATACAAAATGGATTTTGGGTAAAAAAATTCGCTGATCATGGTAAAATATATGACGAGGATTCAAAATTTTTTCTGACTTCAGAATCCCGGATTCTGAATCCGAAAATACGATTTTTTCGATGAACGAATTATACAAAATGGATTTTGGGTAAAAAAATTCGCTGATCATGGTAAAATATATGACGAGGATTCAAAATTTTTTCTGACTTCAGAATCCCGGATTCTGAATCCGTTTTATCAGTTTTGATCCGCAAATGATTGTAATACCTCATTTTGATCCCCGTATGATCCTCTTTCTGATTCTTATGATATTAAGATTCTGAAGGCTTCAGAATCCGGATTCTGAATCCGTTTTATCATTTTTGATCCGCCAATGAGTGTAATACCTCATTTTGATCCCCGTATGATCCTTTTTCTGATTCTTATTATCTTAAGATTCCGAAGGCTTCTGAATCCGGATTCTGAATCCGTTTTTTCATTTTTGATCCGCCAATGAGTGTAATACCTCATTTTGATCCCCGTATGATCCTCTTTCTGATTCTTATGATATTAAGATTCTGAAGGCTTCAGAATCCGGATTCTGAATCCGTGTTATCATTTTTGATCCGCCAATGAGTGTAATACCTCATTTTGATCCCCGTATGATCCTCTTTCTGATTCTTATGATATTAAGATTCTAAAGGCTTCTGAATCCAGATTCTGAATCCGTTTAATCATTTTTGATCCCCTAATAAGTGTAATACCTCATTTTGATCCCCGTATGATCCTCTTTCTGATTTTTATGATTTTAGGATTCTGAAGGCTTCTGAATCCAGATTCTGAATCCGTTTTATCATTTTTGATCCTCCAATGAGTGTAATACCTCATTTTGATCCCCCTATGATCCTCTATCAGATTTTTTTGATCTTGGGATTCTGAAGGCTTCTGAATCCAGATTCTGAATCCGTGTTATCATTTTTGATCCGCCAATGAGTGTAATACCTCATTTTGATCCCCGTATGATCCTCTAACAGATTTTTTTGATCTTATGATTCTGAAGGCTTCTGAATCCCGATTCTGAATCCGTTTTATCATTTTTGATCCAATAATAAGTGTTATACCTCATTTTGATCCCCGTATGATCCTCTTTATGATTCTTATGATCTTAGGATTCTGAAGGCTTCTGAATCCGGATTCTGAATCCGTTTTATCATTTTTGATCCAATAATAAGTGTTATACCTCATTTTGATCCCCGTATGATCCTCTTTATGATTCTTATGATCTTATGATTCTGAAGGCTTCTGAATCCCGATTCTGAATCCGTTTTATCATTTTTGATCCAATAATAAGTGTTATACCTCATTTTGATCCCCGTATGATCCTCTTTATGATTCTTATGATCTAAGGATTCTGAAGGCTTCAGAATCCGGATTCTGAGTCCGTTTTATCATTTTTGATCCGCCATTGAGTGTAATACCTCATTTTGATCCCCGTATGATCCTCTTTATGATTTTTATGATTTTAGGATTCTGAAGGCTTCTGAATCCGGATTCTGAATCCGTTTTATCATTTTTGATCCGCCAATGAGTGTAATACCTCATTTTGATCCCCGTATGATCCTCTATCAGATTTTTTTGATCTTGGGATTCTGAAGGCTTCTGAATCCGGATTCTGAATCCGTTTTATCATTTTTGATCCAATAATAAGTGTTATACCTCATTTTGATCCCCGTATGATCCTCTTTATGATTCTTATGATCTAAGGATTCTGAAGGCTTCAGAATCCGGATTCTGAGTCCGTTTTATCATTTTTGATCCGCCATTGAGTGTAATACCTCATTTTGATCCCCGTATGATCCTCTTTATGATTTTTATGATTTTAGGATTCTGAAGGCTTCTGAATCCGGATTCTGAATCCGTTTTATCATTTTTGATCCGCCAATGAGTGTAATACCTCATTTTGATCCCCGTATGATCCTCTATCAGATTTTTTTGATCTTGGGATTCTGAAGGCTTCTGAATCCCGATTCTGAATCCGTTTTATCATTTTTGATCCAATAATAAGTGTTATACCTCATTTTGATCCCCGTATGATCCTCTTTATGATTCTTATGATCTAAGGATTCTGAAGGCTTCAGAATCCGGATTCTGAGTCCGTTTTATCATTTTTGATCCGCCATTGAGTGTAATACCTCATTTTGATCCCCGTATGATCCTCTTTATGATTCTTATGATCTAAGGATTCTGAAGGCTTCAGAATCCGGATTCTGAATCCGTTTTAACATTTTTGATCCAATAATAAGTGTTATACCTCATTTTGATCCCCGTATGATCCTCTAACAGATTTTTTTGATCTTATGATTCTGAAGGCTTCTGAATCCCGATTCTGAATCCGTTTTATCATTTTTGATCCAATAATAAGTGTTATACCTCATTTTGATCCCCGTATGATCCTCTTTATGATTCTTATGATCTAAGGATTCTGAAGGCTTCAGAATCCGGATTCTGAGTCCGTTTTATCATTTTTGATCCGCCATTGAGTGTAATACCTCATTTTGATCCCCGTATGATCCTCTTTATGATTTTTATGATTTTAGGATTCTGAAGGCTTCTGAATCCGGATTCTGAATCCGTTTTATCATTTTTGATCCGCCAATGAGTGTAATACCTCATTTTGATCCCCGTATGATCCTCTATCAGATTTTTTTGATCTTGGGATTCTGAAGGCTTCTGAATCCGGATTCTGAATCCGTTTTATCATTTTTGATCCGCCATTGAGTGTAATACCTCATTTTGATCCCCGAATGATCCTCTTTATGATTTTTATGATCTTTTTTAGCCGGAGCAAAGCGCCGAAGGCGCTTTGCACCGGCTATACTTAAAAATTTTTATCTTTAGATGGTCCCTATGATGATATATATGATTTTTTTAATCAATATGATCCTCATTACCAATATATAAAATTTTACAGAGATTATGATAAAAAAAAAAGTTATGAATTTTACCATATTCCCCACTATCTCTAGTTATATATACAGAAAAAACTAATACACCTTCGACGGTGTGGCTCGATAAAAAAACTTACGGATCTGAAAAGCTTATTTTGAGTGAGCATTTTTGGTGGGAACACGATGCGTCTACTCTCTTTTTTCCTGCGTCTCCCAGTTTTTCAAAAACTTGGCAGACAAATTTGCATGTTTTTGTGCTTGAAAATGTCGTTTTCACTTGGTCATTTTTTGAAAGAAAATATTTGATGACGTATAGTAGAGTGGTCAGGGGGTAGAGTTTGGAGGCGGTAGGTCGGGGGTTCAAGGCCTTTGGGGGGTTTCTGGGGTAAAAAAGTATGAGGAATCTGAAAAAATAAATAAAAAAATTTTTTGGATTCTGAAATCGGATTCTGAAGCCTTCTGAATCCAAAAATATGATTTTTTCGATAAAAGAATTGTACAAAATGGATTTTGGGTAAAAAAATTCGCTGAGTACGATGAAATATGTGGCATGGATTCAAAAAAATGTTAAGGATTCTGAATCCAGGATTCTGAATCCCAAAATATGATTTTTATGAAATACAAAGTTGAAAATATGAGTTTTGGGTAAAAAATTTTGCTGATCACGATGAAATGTATGCCATGGATTCAAAATTTTTTCTGACTCCAGAATCCCGGATTCTGAATCCCAAAATACGATTTTTTTGAATTATATAGTATGAAATATGTTTCCGGGGTAGAAAAATTCGCTGATCACGATGAAATATGTGGCATGGATTCAAAATTTTTTCAGACTCTAGAATCCGGGATTCTGAATCCCAAAATACGATTTTTATGAAATACGAAGTTGAAAATATGAGTTTTGGGTAAAAAATTTTGCTGATCACGATGAAATATATCCCATGGATTCAAAATTTTTTCTGACTTCAGAATCCAGGATTCTGAATCCGGTATGTCAAAAATCATCTCCCAAATGATTGTAATACCTCATTTTGATCCCTGTATGATCCTCTATCAGATTTTTTTGATCTTAAGATTCTGAAGGCTTCAGAATCCGAATTCTGAATCCGTTTTATCATTTTTGATCCGCCAATAAGTGTAATACCTCATTTTGATCCCCGTATGATCCTCTATCAGATTTTTTTGATCTTGGGATTCTGAAGGCTTCAGAATCCGAATTCTGAATCCGTTTTATCATTTTTGATCCGCCAATAAGTGTAATACCTCATTTTGATCCCCGTATGATCCTCTATCAGATTTTTTTGATCTTAAGATTCTGAAGGTTTCTGAATCCGGATTCTGAATCCGTTTTATCATTTTTGATCAGCCAATGAGTGTAATACCTCTTTTTGATCCCCGTATGATCCTCTTTATGATTTTTATGATTTTAGGATTCTGAAGGCTTCAGAATCCGGATTCTGAATCCGTTTTATCATTTTTGATCCGCCAATAAGTGTAATACCTCATTTTGATCCCCGTATGATCCTCTTTCTGATTCTTATGATATTAAGATTCTGAAGGCTTCAGAATCCGGATTCTGAATCCGTTTTATCATTTTTGATCCGCCAATGAGTGTAATACCTCATTTTGATCCCCGTATGATCCTCTTTCTGATTCTTTTGATATTAAGATTCTGAAGGCTTCAGAATCCGGATTCTGAATCCGTTTTATCATTTTTGATCCCCTAATAAGTGTAATACCTCATTTTGATTCTCTTTTGATCCTCTTTTTGATTTTTATGATTTTAGGATTCTGAAGGCTTCAGAATCCGGATTCTGAATCCGTTTTATCATTTTTGATCCCCCAAGGGGTGTTATACCTTATTTTGATCCTCTTATGATCCTCTTTCTGATTCTTATGATTTTAAAATTCTGAAGGCTTCTGAATCCGGATTCTGTATCCGTTTTAGCATTTTTGATCCGCCAATGAGTGTAATACCTCATTTTGATCCCCGTATGATCCTCTTTCTGATTCTTTTGATATTAAGATTCTGAAGGCTTCAGAATCCGGATTCTGAATCCGTTTTATCATTTTTGATCCAAAAATAAGCGTAATACCTCATTTTGATCCCCGTATGATCCTCTTTATGATTCTTATGATCTTAGGATTCTGAAGGCTTCTGAATCCGGATTCTAAATCCGTTTTATCATTTTTGATCCTATAATAAGTGTTATACCTCTTTTTGATCCTCTTTTGATCCTCTTTATGATTATTATGATCTTTTTTAGCCGGTGCAAAGCGCCGAAGGCGCTTTGCACCGGCTATACTCAAACATTTTTATCTTCAGATGGTCCCTATGATGATATATATGATTTTTTTGATCAGGATGATCCTAATAACCAATAGGTAAAATTTTATGGAGATTCTGATGAAAAAAAAAGTTATTATAATCACCTTTACAGTTATTATCCCTAGTTCCATATATATAAAAAACTAACACACGTTATTTGCTGTGGCTCGATAAAAAAAGTTATAAATTTGAAAAGCTTATTTTGGGTGAGCGTTTGTTACAGGAATCGATTCCGTCTACTTAAAAATTTGTAGCGTCTCACGGGGATTCAGAATCCTTGACCAAAAATTTGAAAATTTTTGTGTTTGAAAATGTCGTTTTCAATTGGTCCATTTTTTCAACCCTTTGAAAGATAACTGTATAGTAGAGTGGTTAAGGGATTGGGCTTGGACGCGGAATGTCTGAGGTTCGGTCCCCAAATAAAGTTTTTGGGCAAAAAAAATATGGGGAATCTGAAAAAGTGAATAAAAATTTTTTTGGATTCTGAAAATGGATTCTGGAGCCTTCTGAATCCTCAAAATATGATTTTTTTGAAATAGGGATAAAAAAATATAGTTTCCGGGTAAAAAAATTTGCTGATCACGATGAAATATGTGGCATGGATTCAAAAAATTATTAAGGCTTCTGAATCTCGGATTCTGAATCCGAAAATACAATTTTTTTGATCAACAAATAAAAAATGTTGGATCTGGGGTTTTCGGCTATGGGGAATCCGATGAAATGTTTTTTGGGGATTCAGAATTTTATCCGACTTCAGAATCACGGATTCTGAAGCCGTTTTGTCATTTTTGATCTTTTTATAAGTGTAATACCTCTTTTTGATCTTTGTTTGATCCCCGTTTTGATCCTTATGATCTTAAGATTCTGACGAATTCTGAATCTCGGATTCTGAATCCTTTATAAAATTTTTGATCCTTTTATAAGTGTTATACCTCTTTTTGATCCTTTTTTGATCCTCTTTTTGATCCTTATGATCCCGATGATCATCAGCAGCCGGTGCAAAGCGCCGCAGGCGCTTTGCACCGGCTGTACTAATATTTTTGATTGCCAAATGAGTGTTATACCTCTTTTTGATCCTCTTTTGATCCCCTTTTTGATCCTTATGATCTTAGGATTCTGACGGATTCTGAATCTCGGATTCTGAATCTTTTTTCAAATTTTTGATCCTTTTGTAAGTGTTATACCTCATTTTGATCCTCTTTTGATCCCATTTTTGATCCTTATGATCTTATTGACCCTTAGGTAAAAAATTATGATGAAACAAAAAATTATGAACCTCATATTATTTTTTGATCCACTAGTTTTGGCAAGTGAAAGTGCTTGCATATCACTTTTGCTGTTTATAATTGTACAGTGATCAACTTTGAGCTTAACAACATTTTTTGTGAGCATTTTAAATTCTTTTACAGTAAGAATTTGATCACATAATGAGCATCTCCTTAAGTCAAAAAGACAACTTAAAAGAAGTGATGATAGAAAAAATTTATCATTTTTTCCCACCCAACTCCAATTATTAATTCACCATAAATTAATAATTTAACATTATTTGAATTCATTTTTTCATAACAAATTTTTTTATCATGACCGAAGTTATGAAAATTGGGAACATTGATGTATTTTTCCTTTATAAAATAACGATAAATGCAACGATCATATCCTTGAACAAACAGCGAATATACAGGTAAAAATTTAATTTTTATCCAAAAATATTTGCAAGTTTTATAAAGTTTGAATAAAATAGTATGGGTAGGATTTGAATTTTTACAAATATACCAAATAATATTTGATGGAATTGTAAAATTTTGTTTAATTATATAACATTCATTAAATTTAGACATAACTGGAATAAATGTTCAATAAATAAATAAAAACAGGTTCTTTTTTAAGTAGGGAAAGAAAAATTTGTTAAATGGACCAAGTAAGAAAAAAAAAACATGAAAAATTTGTGGCACATTTGCAAATGCAACAACAGAAAAAAATAGAAAAAAATGGATCTATATTTTTCGAAGAGGCATTTTTGGAGGATGCCTTTAAAAAACAAGAATATTTTTAAAAAAATGTCAAACCTTCAATGCAAAACTTGAGTATTTTGTGAGAAACAGTTTTGTAATTCCACAGAAAAGTTTATAAACGTATGTATCGTGTTCATAGCTTTTTTAACAAAATGCAAAGTCACTTTCAATCGATGTCTCAGTTTGTTGCTTCTTTAAAGATGTCATTATAATAGGATATCAATCAGGGTTCTGAGAAATCGAAATTTTGATTTCGAACTGAAAAAATTATTTCAGTAATTTCTATGTTTCAATTTTGGCTCTGTAGATTTCAATTTCATAGAACTTTGATGATCAATGTTAATTTAATGTGAAAAAAAACGAGAAGATTTACACCATAATTTTTGATTGGCACCTTTGAAAAATTGCCTTAGGGGTTGATCCAAAGCTTTATCTTGTTACAGGTGGCACAGAAAGAACGGATGGATTAATTAGATCAGAAAAAACTGCAAAAACTTATGGCCGTGAATTGAATTTTTAAAGGAGGCGGACGTTTTGATACAGTTTCGTAATCTTAGATTTTCGTGATTTTCAGGCAAACTGAGAGTCTTGAAACGAAAATGCATCTTTTTTGATAAAAACAATGTAAAAAAGGGTCATTTTCGTTTCAAGACTCCCAGTTTGCCTGAAAATCACGAAAATCTAAGATTTCGAAACTGTATCAAAACGTCCGCCCCCTTTAAATTAATTTTTTAACTTTTATTATTACATTTTTCTTTACTTTGAAAAACTTTAAGCTCTTTCTTTTTTTCTTTCTTTAAAAAAATGAATTTCCTAAAAAACCTCTAAAGGTTTGTTTTTGTACTCAATAAAAATAGTGCAAAAAAATTAGTCAAATTAGTCATTCATTCAATTTTTGTTTTGCTTTTTTCCAATTTTTTTGATCTCAAATTTCCTGTTACGATAAATTTTATAGCGGTTAAAATTTTTTTCAACTTTTAAAATCTTTTTATATTTCTTTGCTGATTCTAAAAATTTCAAGTTATCTCAATTCAAGGACCATTATATTCATGTCATCTTTTGATAAACCAATAAAATTCAAGAATTTTCAATCTTCATCGTCTGATTATCATTTACGAATGTATAAAACTCGAGATGAAGATAATGTATGTTTTCTTTCTTTACTTTATTTCATTAATATGTTGTTTTTAGATGCATATAATTGAATTACGTGATGATACAAATCTTGAATTTATATATCGTTTTCGATTAACTACAGAAGAATTGGATAATATTCGTCGTGAACTTAATTCAGATTGTCGTGAAAATGAAATTAATCCAAAAAGATTCGATGTAATAAAATATATTCAAGAATTTGTATTACAATTATCTGAAGAGAAATGGCTTACTTGTGAAACAAATGCTGAAGGTTGTAATATTAATTTTTATGGAATTTATAATGATTTGGGTCATCGCTTTATCAGAAATGTGCTTAAATTATCACTTTTATCTGTGAAAGATAAAGAATTTCATCAATATGTTATGAAAAGATATAATGATAAAAAGAGAGAAAATGAAGCTTATGAAAAGAAGATTCGTCAATTGGAAGCTGAAGTTGAAGAAACGAAAAACATGAGAAGGGAATTGAAAGTTGCAAATGAAAAAATTGAAAGCTTGGATTTTCGCTTTAAAGTTAGTTTTAGGTTTTTTCTACTTTTTCTATAAAGTTTTTTTAGAGATTAGAAGCTGATTATGAAAGGGAAAGAGAAGAAGTTGCTGAACTTTTGGAAGATAAGAAAGATTTTAAACGCGAATTTGAAGATTTAAAACGTGAATATGATATAACTGAAAATGAAGCTGATGAACTTGTTAAAGAAAGGGATACACTTAAAGCAGAAATTGAAGATTTGCAGGAAGAAAATGATGAACTTGAAGATAAATGCAAGCAATTGACTAAAGCTGTTAAAGAAATTGCTGATAAAGTAAGAGCTCGTTTATTCTAAGTTTAAAAAATTTGATTATTTTAGGGTCGTAAATATGAAACAACAATTAAAGAATTAGATGAAGAGAATCAAAAACTTGTGCATCAATTGAAGGAATATAAAAAGTCATTGAAAAAAATATCAAAACGAAATGATGAAATTATAAAAGAATCTTCATTAAAGGATGACATGATTACCGAATTGAAAAATGAGGTTTGTCGGTTTTTTTCGGTATACTGTATAATTCATTTTTTAGATTGAAAATCTTATGATTACTAAAGAAATAAAGGATAAAATTATTGAAGAAATGAGAGAATTACAAAAATTGCCTACTGTAGCTCCAAACCAAAGTAAGTTTTATTTATTAATTTTTACACATCTGAGTTTTGTCTTTTTTTAGATCCACAACCAACAACAAAGCCTCGATCACGTCATTGGGCATATGGAAATGCAACTTTGCCAAATCGATGAACATTTTTTAATTATAAAATATACTTTTATGTCATGTTTGTATTTATTGGATAAAAAAATATGTGCCTTTTGTTTGTTGAAAAGTTTTTTATTCTTTATTTTCTTGGTAATTTTTTCAATATAGTACAGTACCTCACTAAACCCCTGCTCGACCGATGACTCTCAAGCCCGGTAGGACATTTTTTTCCTTCGGTTAGTGTGGGTCCTTCTTCATGGAGAAAGTTTTTGTTTATTTTATTGTTCAAAAATTTTGCATCAGAATTTACAAACTTTTTCTTCAACGATTTTTAACTCTTTTTTTTCGCAAAATTTAGTTTTAAAAGAAAACTTTTGTTATTATGTTATTACTCTAATCTGACAGTATACTTGTAAGCCAGAAATATTGTTTTGTATACGTTTTTATTGCAATTTTTCGTATTGTAATAAGTATACAAAATGCTAGATCGGAAACAAACAAGAT
>CAWUHW010000030.1:16934-352786 GCA_963922195.1 Panagrolaimus sp. PS1159
GCTCATATTTGGGATATTTCCAAACAACAGATGGTGGAAAGGATAATGGAATTTGGGGTAGTATAATTCCTGTGGACTTTTTCGTTGATCAATGTATTGATATGTTTAGTGAAAAGTTTAATCTTGATTATACTTATTCACAAGTTGAAAAATATCGGCAAATGTTTGGAGCTGCTAAAAATTATAAGGTTTGTTCAAGGAGGGATTTTTGTAATTTTGATAAAATGGAGACACATGAAATTTATTACAACAGTTTTACAATTGTATTATCCAAAGTTTGAAACTAATCTGTATATTTTTAGGGCACAAAAGCTGTCTTTCCTAATGGCAGTTTAGATCCATGGTTTTCACTTGGTTTGTAATTAAAATCTTTTCTTTTTCTTTATAAAAATTTAAAGGCTTAACTTCTGGAATGGAAAATCAAGCAAATAAAGTTTATGCAACAACAATTGAAAATGGTGCACATTGTTCTGATGTAAGCTTTGAGACATATTTGGAATATTTTAAATCTATTGAGATTTTAGATGTATCCCCCAAGTGATAAAGATTCAGCTTCCCTAAAAGCTGCTCGACAATTTATTGCATCGAAACTTGATTCCTTTATTAATCCTTGAAATTAATGTTGTGGGATGTGAAAACTTGCTGCTGCTGTTTTTTTTTTCAATAAATTTATATAAATAAAGAATTTAAAATTTTGAAAAAAACTGCTGAAATAATTTTTCAAAACGGCTCTTTCTGTGCTATTTCTTTGTAAAAAATTTTCGGTTTTTAGGAGCTGCATAAAAAAACTCAATTTTGCCGTTTTATACAATCTTAATTGAGAAAAAATTGATATATTTATAGCAAATATAACAGAAAAACACATCAAAATAAATATCATTTTTTGCTATTTTTCAAACAATTGTTATTAAAAAATGATTTCAAATAGCATTTAAAAAACGCTTAATATCAAAAATCGACCAAATAGTATTTTTTTTTCATTATCAAGCCCAGGAAAATAGATATAAGCTGGTATATATCCCCAAGAAAATATGCAAATCAGCTCTAAATGCAAGAATTTAAAAAGTTTTTCTCGAATAATTTCATCAATAATTTCTTCAAGACGATTTTTAAAAGCTTCAGAAACTGAAGCAGCAAACTTTAAATAAAATCTTGTTTTTTTAGAAATTGGATTTATTAAAATGTTATTCCAAAAAAGAAGAGTATAAAACATACTTTCATATAAGCATAAAATGTTTCAATATCAAATTCTTCAGAAATATTTGATAAACGTAATCCCCTAAGTTTAAAAAAATGTGAAATTTTTAAAAGTTCTTTAACGGTGTTTACAGTGATTAGAGAATTTTTTCCATCAAAGTGGCTATAAAACAAATATAAAAATAATAAAACAATATATTTGAGAACTTACCAAGTAAAATCTTTAAGTTTGGAACATATTGCAACAAGCTTTTCCATTGCAACAATTAAACCTTCTTCATTTTCCACAGCAACATTATTATAGTAAATTTTTTCAACAGATGAAGAAAGAAAAATGAAATCGTTGAATGAAATAATTTGATTATAAAAATAAAAAGTTTTAGCTTCACTTTTGTAAAGTTTGTGGAGAAATATTGATGAAGAATTTGGAGTTGAAGAATACAAACTAACTTCCAATTTATTCGTGATCCAGAATTTTGATTTAATATTACCCCATTTAAATGGTTTTTCGTTACATGCTGTTTTCCATTTTCCATCTCCATATGATAAATCGGAGACACAAATAATTGGGTTTTCAAAAAAAAAGTATTTGCAAGATTTCGTCATTTTTTGATATACTGCAGTTTTATTGGGATTCTTTGTTAAATAAAAAATTAATGAATCCGGCAACGACCAATTTTGACGATTAAGTTTTTCATAAAATTGAGCTTTATTAAAAACAGGAATCTCTGATTTATCTTCATCGGATTCATTATTCGATAAATTAGTAGTTGCATTTTTTGAGGAAAATATACCCATTTTTAGCATACACGTAATAGATAAAAAAAAATAATTTATTTAGACAGGATTAAAGCAATTAAGTCAATTGAAAATGCCAATAATATTTTGCAAAAATAGAAGACAAAATCAAATATTTTTTATGAGAAAGGTTAACGAGAATGACCTTTTTTGTATTTTAAAGGCATTTCTTGATTTTCAAAATTTGAGAAGGGCATTTTTTATCACATATGTGATTCTCTGCTGCATTATTTTTCGCAAAAACTTCTTTTTTTACAAATGCTGAAATCAGTAAATCAAAGCATCAGAGACAATTTATTTGTATCACAATTTTAATCCTTCTAATTAACTGTCGATAATATTTCATATTATGAAAGTCTGCTGGCTGCTTTTTAACTTTTTATTAAAAAAGGAGTGCAAAAGATAGAAATAAGAAATTTTTAACAGCTGACAAAAAACTCCTGTGAACATTTTTTGTTATAAAAATAGATAATGTGAAAACATTTATAAATTACATAAGGGCTTAAACGAACATGTAAAAAGTTAACAAAAAAATCCACGTGGCTAAAAAATCATTGTGAGAAAGTTTTGCAAAACCAAAGATTTTTCAAAGTTATTTTTATCCAGAAATTATATTTATAAAATGTTTAAAGTTTTAAAGTTTTTACTTTATGTGTTCTTTTTCTTTTAAAAATTTCTTTAAAGTTATACATTTTCGATAAAAAGAAGTGTATGAATTTTGTAAAATATTTTATTGCATTTTTCAAGGAATTCACTTTTTTTTAACACAGTTTTTGCAGTTGTAAAAATTTTATAATTTAATAATTTAAAAATTTTTTTTAAAAAAAAGAAATTGTAAAGTTTTAATTTATGACAAAAATGTTTGATTTAAAAAAATATTTTTTTAAGACAAATTTAAACAGGTGAATTTTGTTATTGTATATTTGAATTTGCGTTTGCAGCAATAAACAACAACTTTTAACTTTAATCAAAGAAAAGGTATTTTATAATTTTGTGTTTTAAAAAAATTTAAAATTTTGTTTATAAAAAATTTGCATTTAAAACATGAATGCCACCGCCGAATTCACTCTCGAATATAAAACATATATTACAACTTTAATTACAACAATTTTTAATTCCTTTCGTATTGGATATTATATTTGTGCCGGATTTCAATTAATTTGTTTTATATTTTTTATTTCAAAAGTCTTTCAAAAACATTCATATTTTTCAACAAAGTTTTTTTTCATTTTATATTTTGGTTACGGTTTTGTTCTTGCAACAATTTTATTAGCAATAATTGTAATAATTACACAAAATATTATTTTAAATACAATAGTAATTTATTTAAATGCATATACAACATTTCTTTGGGGCCCATGGAATACTTTAATGGCATTGAACAGATTTACGGCAGTTTTTTATTGGAAAAGTTTTGATAAAATTTGGAGCAAAAAACGATTTATCGGAGCAATAATTGCATTATTGCTGTATCCCGCAACGATAATTTTTTATATTTGGATCCGAACAATTTTTTGTAATGACCGTACCCTTCCATGTTATGCCGCATTAAAAGAAGAGCCACCATATATGGAAATAATTTCAAATGGCTTAAATATTTTTATTACAGCATTTTTGGGATTTTTTACTGCATTTTCAAGTCGCTTCCATTTAATTACAGTAAATGAAAGATCAAAGAAATTTGAAAAATTTATGATTTTTCAATCTATTTTATCATTGTTTATTATGGGTTTTAATATTTATACGTTTGTGGTAAATAAAATTTCTCCAATTAATGCATTTTCGAATCCATTTGCTGCATTTTTAAAACTGGCGACATCATTTTATATTATTTATTTTCAACTTTTAACAACAATTTTATTGTTTGTTCTTTCGTAAGTTTTTTTAAAACTATGATTAAAAAATTTTATGGAGCGGTTTTAATGAAGTTAAAAATATTACATAAAACTTGAGTTTCTAATAATTTGACTGAATTTCATTGTTCACAATTTTTTTTTATATTTATAATTTGAGAAAATTGCTGTATAATTTTAATCTTTCGATTTTTATTTTATAATTTTTAAGAAAGCTAAATTTTTACAACCATCTGAAAAACTAAAACCAAAGTCATAATTTTTTTTACACAAACAAATGAATTTTTTTTCCCTTAATTAATAATTTTTTTTTACAGAAGAACAGTCCGTCAAAATTTTACCCAATTTTATTTTGGTAAATGTTTTAATAAAACGAGAGTGATCAGAGTTTTACGGGTTCCATCAGTTACAAACTCTCCAACAACATTGATTAATACAGCTGTTGTAAAACATTGGTAAAAAAACAAGTCTTGCTTTTTTTTATGTAAAACGAAAATTAAAAAATAAACTGAAATTTGAATTAATAATTTTAAAATATGAATTGTATTTGTGGATAACAGATCAAACAAACATTAACAACGTGCCATCATTTTTATTAACAAATGCCGAACTATAGCAACTCTGTTTTCAACAAAACTCAAAAAGTGTTTTTTTTTTTCATAAAACATTAAACGAGGTTTTTAATTTTGTGTTCCAAAATGGAGTTTCAAAAAAGGTTAAAAAAATTGAAGGACATTGAAATTTAAATGAAACAACAGTAAATGTTTTAAAACCATTAAAACTAAGGACGAACAGTTAAAACATTTAAACATTTTAAAACCACATGATGAAAAAATTTTCCCACTTAATTGGTTTGTTATTTTTTAAACAAACATTCTGCGCGAACCTTCTTCGTTTTTTTTATTGAAAACTGGTTTCATCGAAACAAGCCTTTTTTTCCTTCGCAAATCAAATCAATTTTTTCCAGTTCAAATGAATCGTTTTTTTTTGCGTCACCGAATGTTTTTCCAATTATCCCGTGATTTTCAGACTCCTAATTTTATCGATTGATTTAAAAATTGGGAAACTCCTTAAAAAGTTTAAGAAAAAACTCGAGTTGTTTTTCTTTTTTTCATTCTTACATTTTTTGTTTCAATTTTATAGTTTTTTAGACATTTCTATTTTTCTTGATTGAACCTTAAAAAATGGCTGTTGAAAAAAGTTGCTGTGGAACCAATGCAACAGTAATAAGCTTTTCAAACATTTTTTTAAAATTTACATTTTCCCTTTTAGTTTTTTGCTCAAATAACTGCAATTTTTGGTATCATTTTTTCATCTGGACTTATTCTATTTTCACAATTTTTTACAAAACATCATTCAACAATTCCGGGAATTGTTTCACTTTTTATTTACACATTTGTTTTATATGGAATTAATAAACAAAAGACAGCATATTTGGTTCCAGCTTTAGCTATTTTGGTAAGGATTTGGTAAAGTAAAAAAGATTTTAATGAAAATTTTAATTTTTTAAAGTTAGAATTAGTATTTAATCCCCTACTAAAAAATACACAGATTAATAAAACATAAAATTTAGGGTTTATACATTTTTACCAGTATCCTTGGAATTTCATTTCTAACCTATCGAATTTCAACATCAAAACATTCTTTGGATCATTTTGTTGATACAAAAAATGAACCAATGTTTGTTATAACATTATTATTATTCTTTTTGGCAATTATATATGCTGTTTTTTCTTTTGTTGTTATTTACAAAGCTCGAGATTATATGCTTCAACAAAAATCTGTTCCAAAATCATTTGGAAATATTTTAGCTGAAAATGGTGGAGCATTGCCATAAATTGAGATTTAAACAAATTTTTCGTTATTTGGATAATATGTGTATTTTTTAAATTTTAATAAAAGAAAAATCTGACAAAAAATGATTATAACAATTTTTTTACAACAAGTTTTTGGGCATAAAACAATTTCTGATAGAATTCAATTTTTTTTAAAATTATACAGAAAACGTATATTCCTATACTCTTCAGATATTATTCATGTATCCGGCAACGGATTCGTTTTATTAAAACATTTACCAAAATAAAATTGAATAAAATTTTGACCGGCTGTTCGTCTGTAAAAAAATTTATTTATTTTAAAAATTCATTTTTTTGTCTAAAAATTTATGACTTTGTTTTTAATTTTTGATATGATTGTAAAAATTTAGCTTTCTCAAAAATTATAAAAGAAAAATTGAAAGATTTAAAATTTACAGCAGTTTTCTCAAATAAAAAAAATTTGTGAACATCGAAATCCAGTAAAATTTTAATAAAAATTTTCTTATGAAAAATCAAAAAAGCTGCTTGTGTAAGGAATGTAGCTAATATTCCTTCTGCGTATATTCTATGAAAGTAAAAGTAAGACAAATATGAACATTTAGAATCGATAACTTTTTTTGTTGCTTTAATTAAAATTTCAGGAAACAGATGTTTTTATTGCTTTTTAATTTTCGGTGAACTAGAATTTCTCTCTGACACGCCTTTCAAAAGTCTGTTTCAAAAGCTGTCATTTTATAACATAAAATACAATCTAAAATTTATAACTCCATTTTTGTCCATTTTATTTGCATAATCTTTGATTATCTAAATTATGCAAATAAATTATACCAGTAATACAGTTTCTGCAATTGCAGATGCATCATATTGGATTTATGACATTTTTCTTACTGCAAGTTTAATATTTAAATTTATTGTAATATTATTTTTTATTAAACATTTTTTACATAATACTTTAAATTTTCGTACAACTTTTATGTATATTTTATTTTTTGGATTTTCTATTGATTTTCTTTCATGGTCTTTAGATTTATTAAATCGTTTATGCTTTAAATTTTGGTATAATGAAGATCATCGATGTTGGATATATAAAGTTACAAATGTTTCATTTCAACATTATAATAATAGCTTTAGCTCATATTGGACTCTTCTATTAAGTATTAATCGATTTACTGCAATTATATGGTTTACAAAATATCAAAGAGTTTGGAAACGCGCGTTTAAGCCTTCAATTTTGTTGTTGATACTTTTACCATTTACAATTCAAGGGTATTCATTTATAAATTATAAATGTAAATTTTTTTTGGTACTTGTATGTGATCCACCAGATTATTGGATAATTTTTGGAAATATTACTGGAGTTTGTAATGGCGTATTAGCTTTGCTATCAGTAATTTTATCAATTTTTGCTGCAAAAATTTATCAAAAAAAGAAACTTGCAAATTCACTTCAAAATGTTGAAACAAAGCTAATCTATCAAGCTGGAATTTCAGCATTTATATGCCTTTTACATAATGTTTCATATTATATTGCACAATATTATTTTGAATATGCAGCTGATCATCCAGAATATTTATGGGGGATTGATTTAGTTACAATAGATTTTATTAAATTTATGTCATTTCCGGGTTATCATTTTGCTTCATTTATTCTACTTTTTGTTTATTCGTAAGTTTTTAAATTAAAAAAATTTGTACAATCAAAAACAAAATTTTGCAAAATACTTAATTTGAAATTTCCATTTTGGAATTATTTTTCATATGTTTTTTAGGTCAACAATGAGAATTCAATTTTTTGATTTTTTACATCTTTTATGGCTTTATGAATTTATTAAACAAATAAGATCATCTTCAAATGCTGTGGCAAGCATTGAATCATTGTCACATCCTTCATTCAACACAAATCCTATTTGAAAAAAAAATGTTTTAATATAACAAATGTATATTTAATTAATAAAACGGATATTAAAATAGAAAAAATGTGTTCATTTTGACTTTTTTTTATTCAAGGTAATGATAAACTGCGTAATTTGTCAAAAAAAGAATACGAAAACTATGACAAAATAGGAAATTAAATAATATTATTCTTATTTTTTGTTTAAATATTGCTTTAAAAAAGCAGGTGTTTTAATTGCTTCAAAAACATTTGACTTCTCAAAATTACGCAGCTCATAATCTAAAAGAGGGATTGCATAATAATTTCAAAATTAAACCTATCAGGTTTAATTCTTTCAAACAACTTTCAGGAAGAGACCAAAGAATTGCAATCGAACATTAAACTTTCTACAAAAATATATATGTAAAAAAGTGTTACAAATATTAAAAACTTACAGTTTTAGAAACAATACTCGTTTTTTTAAGCTTTGCAGAGGTGTATGTTAGTGAAAAGACCGTAAGCAAAAAATCCGACGAAAAATGTTGAGCACTCTTGAAACTACAGTGGAAAGTAAACATGCAAATCTCGAATATAAAAATTTTGAAACCCTTTTTGCAATTTGCATTTTTTTAAATGTGAAGAAGAATCGTTGCTTACAGCTTTTTGGTGTTCCTTTGAATCGAAAATTCGAACGTCAGCAAAATAAAAGAAAACCAGAAATTAATTTTTAATGATTTTTGTTTAATAAAATATTAGGTTTTATAGCAGATTTTATTTAAAATAATATTTATTAAAAAACGATGATGCGGTAACACAAATTTTAATAAATAAACAAAAGCAGAAATAATAAATTCTAAAACAATGTTCCATGACGTCGTAAAGATTTTGATCTATTTAATCTGCATAGAATTTTAAATACTCGACTTTCAATATAATTTTGTTGAAAAACATTTTTAAAATAAAAACCCGACTAGGTTTAATAAAATAAAGCAAATTTAAAAATTCAATCAAATAACAAATTTATAGGAACAATTAAAATACAAAATGGAGTAATCAATGGATTACTTTTTAATTCCAAAAATAATGCAATAATTAAAATTGCAATCGGTGCTAAAAATGATAATGTTACAACAATTATTTGAACTAACATTGCTCTTAATATTTTTTTGGATTAAAGTTTTATAAAAATTTTGCAGACTTGTGAAGCATTTTATACATTTTTTCTCACGGTCAAAAGATTAATGAAGAATAAATAATAAATTTGTTTTAATTTATTTTATATGGCATTTTCGAACGCTGCCAAAATCCAGGTTTTTTGTTTAGGAAAAGCTTAATGGCATCAAAAAATCCCTTAAGATAAAAATATAAAAATTTTGTATTGCATTTTTCTCGCTGAGTAAAATTCATATATTTTTGAAAGATAAATTGATTGAAATTTTTTTCCGGTTTTACTGGATTTTGCAGTGCAGAAAAGTCAATCGAAAAAATTATTAAAATTTTAGAATTAAATAAATTTTTAAAAACAACTGTAACGAACTCAACTTTTTTCTTCTTTCTTTTATGACCGTTTTTTCAGTTTGCCGATTCGTGAAAATTTGTTGCTGATTTCTTCATTATTTTTGTTTTATTAATTCTCCAAAATTAAAATTATCCCAATTCAAGGACCATCATAATTATGGCATTCTTTGATAAACCAATAAAATTCAAGAATTTTCAAGCTTCATCAGCTGATTATCATCTTTATAAAACTCGAGATGAAGATAATGTATGTTTCTTTCTTTACTTTATTTCATTAATATGTTGTTTTTAGATGCATATGATTGAATTATGTGATGATACAGATCCTGAATTTATATATCGTCTTCGATTAACTACAAAAGAATTGGATAAAATTCGTCGTGAAAATAAAATAGATGATTCAATAAGATATATTCAAAAATTTGTAACAGAATTATCTGAAGAGAAATGGATTACTTGTAAAACAAATGCTGAAGGGTGTAATATTATTTTTTATGGAATTTATAAAGATTCATGTCAAAAATGTGTGATTAAGTGACTTAAATTATCACTTTTATCTGTAAAAGATGAAGAATTGCATCAATATGTTATGTATACAGCTTCAAAGTATAGGAAAAGATATAATGATAAGAAGAGAGAAAATGAAGAACAAAAAAAGAAAGCTAAAGCTTATGAAAAGAAGATTCGTCATTTGGAAGCTGAAGTTGAAGAAACGAAAAACATGAAAAATGAATTGACAAAAAAAAAACTTGATAACTTGGATTTTCTCTATAAAGAAGTTTTAGGTTTTTTCTACTGTTTTTATAAAGTTTTTTAAGAGATTAGAAGCTGATTATGAAACGGAAAGAAAAGAAGTTATTGAACATTTGGAAGATAAAAAAGATTTAAAACGTGAATTTGAAAATTTAAAACGTGAATATGATATAACTGAAGATGAAGCTGATGAACTTGTTAAAGAAAGGAAAAAACTTGAAGCAGAAAATGATGAACTTAAAAGAAAATGCAAGCAATTGACTAAAGCTATTAATAAAATTGCTGATAAAGTAAGAGCTCGTTTATTTTGACTTTTAAATATTTGATTATTTTAGAGTCGTAAATATGAAACAAAAATTGAGGAATTGATTGAAGAGAATCAAAAACTTATGCATCAATTGAAGGAATATAAAAAGTCATTGAAAAAAATATCAAAACAAAATGATGAAATTATAAAAGAATCTTCATTAAAGGATAACATGATTACTGAATTGAAAAATGAGGTTTGTCGGTTTTTTTCGGTATACTGTATAATTCATTTTTAAGATTGAAAATCTTATGATTACTAAAGAAATAAAAGATAAAATTATTGAAGAAATGAGAGAATTACAAAAATTGCCTACTGTAGCTCCAAACCAAAGTAAGTTTTATTTATTAATTTTTACACATCTGAGTTTTGTCTTTTTTTAGATCCACAACAAACACCAAAACCTCCATCACGTCTTTAGGCACATGAAAATGCAATTTTACGAAATCGATGAACATTTTTTTTTATAATATATATTTTTATGTCATGTTTGTATTTATTGGATAAAAATATGTGCCTTGTTGATAAATTTTTTGTTCTTTATTTTGTTGATAATTTATTCAATATAGTACAGTACCTTACTAAACCCCTGCTCGGCCGATGACTCTGAAGGCCGGTAGAACATTTTTTCCCTTCGGCCGGGCGGTTCAGTGTGGCACTTCATCATGGAGAGGAAAGTTTTTGTTTATATAATTATTCAAAAATTTTGCTGTAGAATTTACAAACTTTTTATTCAACAATTTTTTGCTTTTTTTCTTCGCAAAATTTTGTTTTAAACAAATTTTTTTTTGCAGAGTGCACACAATTTTCTTTCACACAAAAAAAAGCGGAAAGAAAAACATAAAAAACAATGTTGTGGTAGCAGCAGCAACGACGTTCAATGTTTACTGCAATTTTTTCTTCTTCTTTAGTGGCGCCAAAATACATTTTATTGCGCAATTTTTTATTTAACTGTCAAAAAGTTTTATATTTATCATCAAATTCTTGCTATTCTAGAATGTCGGGTTCATCTGTGTCATCAATTTGTAATTCATTATCTGCTGATCCAGAAGAGCCAATTGAAAGAGCAAAAAAAGCTGCTGCATTTGCCTGCGGAGAGGCATACATTCGAAATGGACAAAAGATTGGTGTTGGTTCTGGTTCAACAGTTAAATATTTTGTTGAATTTTTAAAAGAACGTTATCAAACTGGAAAATTAAAGGATATTGTTTGTGTTCCAACTTCATTTATGGTAAGGTTTAGCTCTTTTGAATGTTACATATATAACTTTTACATAATTTTAGACAAGAAAATGGTTATTAGATGCAAATTTACCTGTTTCAACCCTTGAACAACATTATGTATTAGATATTGATATTGATGGAGCTGATGAAGTTGATGCAAAACTTAATCTTATTAAAGGTGGTGGTGGATGTTTAACACAAGAAAAGATTGTTCAATCATGTGCAAAAAAGTTTATTGTAAGCATTTAATCGTTTTATCTATCTGTATTAGTTTATATCCCATATTGTTTATAGGTAATTGCTGATGATAAAAAGAAATCTAAACAACTTGGAGAAAATTATAAAAATATTCCAATTGAAGTTGTTCCTGCTGCATATGTTCCAGTTAAAAAATGGATTGAAGAACTTCTTGGTTTGTGTCTTTTTCTTTTGTGCGTTTATTAAATGTTAAACTTTATAGGTGGTGAATGTACTCTTCGAATTGCTTCAACAAAATGTTCCCCACTTATTACTGATAATGGGAATTATATTCTTCAATGGGATTTTCCAAAAGATGCTGCAGATCGTGATTGGAAGACAACAAATCAAATGATTCGTGAATTACCTGGTGTTGTTGAAACTGGATTATTCTTAAATGTCGTTGAAAAAGTTTATTTGGCAACCCATGATGGAAAAATTGAAGTTCTTGAAAATTGATTTGTTTTTTTTCTGTTTTGTGAATTTTATTACATATTCCATTTTTATTAGGTTCACTTTTTTGTTTGACTGATGCTTTTTTTTCATTTTATTGTTAGACTTGTTTTATATTTATTTATAAAAATTAGTAATCAAAAATCTTTATTATTAATGCAGTTGTTGTTAGATCGTACATTTTATGCTCTTGTACACAGTAACATCCTTTGTGATGTTACTGTGCTACATATTGATTTTAAAACTAGAAGAAAAAATTTACAAAAATTTATTAATAGAATAGTTAAAATTAGATAAAAGCATTATTTTTCATTTAAAAAGAGATTAGTTTGTTAAAGACAAACTTAAACATTTCATTTACAAAAAAAACATTTATTTAAGGAGATCTGTGAATGGTTCACCCATAGCTTTTAATTCATCCTTAACACTTGCTGATGCCCCACCAAATAATGCTTGCATTTTTTCATGCTCTTGTGCATGTGTAATTGTGAGATCTTCATGAATGGCTTTAGCTTGTTGAATGAGAGATTTTGTTTCAGCTGAAAGTTTTCCTTCATTTTCTTTTAACTTTGCAGCAAATTCAGCTTTTTTAGCTTCAAATTTTCCATGAACTTCTTGGAATTTTGCCTAAATTTTTTGGGATTTAATTTATTGAATGTATTTTTGTGAATAAAAGCTTACATTAGTTGCATCACCACAGCTTTCACAGAATGATTTAATATTATCTCGCATTTGTTGTTTTGTTTGATCTTTATTGTCAAGGATTTCATTGAGTTTTGTTTTTTGGTCATCATTTAAAGTTGAACCAATTGTATCAACAAACATTTTACGGATTTGTTCACGTTTGCTTGTAGACATGTTTGGAGATTAAGAAGGATTAAAGTTGCTAGGATAAACTAAAATTAGGGGAAAAGATTAGTTGTACAAATAAATTTGAACGGAATCAATGAGTTTGAGTTTTTCCGCCATTAAAATTATTTCTGTTAAAACATATTCAAGCATTTTTACAGTAATAATATATTTTACGCGGAAGTTTAAGATTTAGTTTTTTTGTAAAAAACCACAAATTTTTGTTCACTTTTAAATCTCTTTACTAAGTTTAAATAAAAACTTAACTGCAAATAATATTTTTTTATTTTCCAAAAACCTTTTATAAACAATTTTTCTTATCTCAATTTTTTCCCCCAAAGTACCGCCCATAGCAACAACCTAAGCTTAACCCCTGGCAACAATTGCAATGGTATACTCATTTACCATTGCAAAAAATGAAAAACTATTTTTCATTAAATGTATATGGCTTCAAAAAAAAGGTTATTTTAAGAAATGAAAAAAATGTCTAATAATTATTGGTACTGCAATATGGTTTTTTTGGGAGGAGACATGGTAAGAAACATGCAAGAGTATAAATTAAAAACAAAGGCTAAATTTTGTTTCATAAAAAATGAATCTAACATAATTCTTATAACCATGGAGAAAGAGAGAGAGAGTATATATATATATATGTATACAATTAATCTTACGAAATAGAGCACACCTTTTTAACAATCATAAAATAGACACAATTTTTGTGAAATTTTTTTTCCAAAAAATGTTTTTTGGGATTAAACGTCATATTTTTTTGTGTTCGCTTTAGTGATTCATATTAGTAGGTTCAAAAAACCAAACACAAAAAAATGCTTCATTTAAAAATGTTAACAAAATTTACACATTTTTTGTATGTGTTTTCTTTCATTTTTGTGTCAAAGTTGAACCCTGTGAAATAGCATTTAAGTAAATCTTATGATTGCTTTTAATTCAAAGAAATGCCCCAACTGCCTACAGACATGTCGTAACAGATGTTACTTTTAAGAAAAGCATTGAATAATTTTCAAATCACAAACCACATTTTTATTTTTTTAGTTTTTATGAAAAAAAAGAATAATTTTTGTGTTTTAACTTTTATTGAAAAAATTATTAAACTTTTTTATTGTGTCTAAAATTAAAACCAGTTTTTTTATTATCAAAAATTGATTAACATCCATAAAAAAATGTGTGCTTTGAGAATGATCTTTCATGATTTTTGATCAAATTTTGTTGATTATATTAAAAAACACATGCATTTTTTAAAAAGGATTATAAAAAAATGAACACAAACAAACGTGAAAAATAAAAATTTTTTAATGTTCAAATTTCCTTGTTTGTTTTAGTTTTTTAATGATTGTTTCAAAAGCTGATCTCAAATTGAGATGTGTAAAAAAGTATAATTGTTTAAACACAAATATAAACGAAAGAGTTACAAAAAATTGCAGATGATTGATTGTTTGGTCATTGATAATAATAAAACACAAACGTAATTTGTTTCAAATAAATGATTCATTATTATATTGACTTTGTGACAAATAGGGTTTATTCATATTATCTTTCAATAAAACACAGTTGGACAATGTTTACTCTCACAAGAAAAAATATTATTGGCAAATAAAAATATAATATTATTTCAGTAAATAAAGGCTAAATTTTATCGATAGTAAAACCGCTTTATTTGCAGTTTTATACCATTGTTAAAAAAAAAGAAAAATCTCATGTTTATTTTTTTTTTAAAAGTCATTTCAAAACAAGGAAGGATAATTTACCATTTATATAAATTTGGTATACTGTAATTGAAGCCAGACAGCATACACTTTTTTATTCAAAAACAATTTACAAAAAAAACTTTAATTAAACTTATTCTCAGAAAAATAATGTTTTTTGTTTTAAAGAACGCATTTTTTGTTAAATATTAAAAAAGAAAATGCAGACTATAATTTTGTTTTTTTAATAAAAAATAAAAGAATTTTTATTTTGCAAAAATAAAAAAATACAAAACATTTTAATGGAAGTTTTAAAGTACTTCTTTTTCTGACAATTTTGACAATGATTGGATTAGTTCGTTCAAAAAAAGAGTGAAAGTTACCAATTTTACAAATTGTTGCCTACATTACTTTATAAAAAAAAGTCATAAGAAATATTGATTAAAAGTTTTTTTCTGAAAAAAAGACAACCATATTTTGGGTTTTTGTCCAAACAGAAATAAACACTTTTGCAATGATTTGGATAATCTTTTTTTCTGTAATATTTGTATATTTATTTCATCAAATGTATTGGAGACGGCGGAATTTACCACCAGGACCTCTTCCATTTCCATTAATTGGAAATATTCCAATGATTGATGCAAATGCTTTGGATAAACAATTTTTGGGTCTAAAAAAGATTTACGGTGATATTTTAACTGTGTGGTTACCAATTCCATATGTTATTATTTCAAGTGCAGAAGTAAGTTTAAAAACAATATGGAGGGATCAATTCAACTTAAAAGCAGCATCAATGTTGACCCATCTATGTTTGGACCTAAACAGGGTTCTGAAATAATAGTAATCGCAAAAAAATAATTATTAAAATTTTTCTGTGATACTATCATCAAAAACCGCTCCAATATAAATTGCACAACGGTTTTTTATGATAGTAATAAAAATTAAAAGATATTTACAATAAAATCTTGCTATCCATTTTGAAAAATAAAGTTTAAGCAAAACGCCGAAGGCGAAAACAAATTAGTGTTTCGAAAGGCCCAAAAAACTAAACTTTTTTTTTGGTATTTTGATTTCATTTTAAGAAAACAATTTCCGTTATTTCAACATTTCGATTTCGCAGAACCCTGATCCCAAAACAATAAAAATTTAAAAATCATTTTAGAAAATGAAACAAATTTTTATAAAAAATGGTGAAAAAGTCTCTCTTCGACCCCATTTTAATCTTGCTGGAATAATGTTTCAAGGAGATTATGGCTTAATTTTCAATGACAATGAATTTTGGCGTGAACAACGCCGCTTTGCTTTGCACGTTTTACGAGATTTTGGAATTGGCCGACCAATTTTGGAACAAACAATTATGGAACAAGCAACTGCAGTTTGTGATTATATAATAGGATTTAAAGGTAAACCAATTGAATTATCCAAAGTTCTTACTGTAAGCTTTCTTTTTTTAATTGGATATACGAAATCCAAAAGTTTTTTAGACAGCAATTGGAAATGTTATCTATCAATTAGCTTTTGGTCAAACGGTTGATCTTAGCTCTGATTTTATATTTGATTTTCGAAATAAATTAATTGAAACTGCGCTATTTTTTGCGCATCCACTTGGATTTCTTTGTGAACTTTGGCTTCCATTTCGATTTCTTGATCCATTTTTTGGTGGAATATATTCAAATACAATGAAAAAACATTTTGAAATGTTAGATTTTATGAAACAACATATAAAAGAGCATCGGGAAACAATAAACTTTGAAGGTGAACCCAGAGATTATATTGATGCATTTTTAATGGAACAACGAAAACATGATGTTAGCAAAAATCCAGAATGGAGTGATCGGCAACTTTCTGCTGCAATTTATGATCTCTTTTCAGCAGGAATGGAAACTACAAGTACATCAACCCGAACTTTTATCCTTCATATGATTCGAAATCCTGAAATTCAAAAAAAAATTCATGAAGAAATTGATCGGCAAATTGGAAAAGATCGAATAATTTCAATGTCGGATCAAGCAAAACTTCCATATTTTATTGCCTGTTTACAAGAACTCCAAAGAATTTCAGTAATTTTGACTTTAAATTTACAACGGATTACAAGTGAAGATATGGAAATTGATGGATATTTTCTTCCAAAGGGTACAATTGTTGTTCCACAATTTCCAAGTGTTCATGTTGATGAAACAGTTTTTCCAGGTAAATTTTTTTCTGATAGCAAAAAAAGATTTTTTCGAAAAAATCGAGTTTTTTGAAATTATGAAAATTCTGCATTTTTGGTTGCTAAACCGAAAAGCAATCGCATATAGTCAATGAAACAATAGAAAATTTCACATTTAAAAAATTGCAATTTTTTGGTCAAGTTAAATGTGAAATATAAAAAATTGTTGCAATAGCGTTAATTTTTATTATTTTCAAAAGCTCGAGTCGGTTAATTTCATCATCAAAGATTTAACGCGAAAATGCCAATTCCGATATAACATAAATATTGCATTGGTGTATCACGTTGAATTATGTCAGATTTGTGATTTCTAGTTACTGAAATTTTTATAAACAGAATTTACAAAAAATTGTTTTATATTTTCAAAGTTGGTTTTTTTAGTTGACAATTTGTTTAATATTAAATATTCAAAAAAAACCAAGAATTCTAAAATAGAAAAATATTATTCGATTTAAAAAAACTGATTTTGAAATGAACAATAAAATTGTGCTTCTCACAAAAATAGCAACAAATGTTTGATTATACATCAGTTTTTATGTGCAACAAAAAAAGAGAAAAAATCGTCGTTGTTTTTATTGGTCCATGATTCATCGCCCTTTTTATACTGTTTTTAAAAACATTAACCCTTTTCCAAATATCTGCAAATTTAAAGAACAGACAGTTTTTTATATGTGTTAGTTTTTCCAAAGCCGATCAATCAAGAATTTATGAAAAATAGTAACATTTTTCGACTGAGAGTGAAATTGTTTTTGCGAATGAAAAATCAAAATAAATGTAACAAACTTTTATCAAAAATAATAAAAATGTAAAAAAATTTTTATGTTTTTTCCATTTTTAGACCCTTTTAAATTTGATCCAACTCGACATTTGGATGAAAATGGAAATTTTATTAAAGATGACAGGATTACACCATTTTCAGTTGGAAAGCGTGCATGTTTAGGTGAATCACTTGCAAGAATGGAGTTATTTTTATTTTCGGCAACTTTCTTTCAACATTTTGAATTTCTTCCTGAAAATGATGGAGAAATTCCAGTTGAAGAATATGAGCCTGGACTTGTAAAATCGCCAAAAGCTTTCAAAGTTCGAGCAAAAGAACGGCATTAAAATTTTTCAGTTTATTCACTATTTTTACAGATTTTTGCAAAAATATATTAATTACAAATAATTAAATTTTATTATTTTATATTTTTAGTGTTTTTAAACCTTTATTCTTGGAATGTAGTTTACGTTGAAATAAATAAACTCAAAAAATGGTTATCTTTAACTTCTTTAAAAATAGAACTTATTTTTATAGCAGAAAAAAAATTTAAGAATGCAAAACCAAAAATTAATGAAATGAAAAATATTTAGATCGTTTATTTTTCAACAATTTTATGGTTGATTAAAAAATATTTGAAGGCCATTAAAATCGGAAATAGTGTTTCTGGTAAAATTGTTTAGTGTTTTTTTTATAAAGTTTAAAAAATATCAAATATCAAAAAAGGACAAAAAAAAGCAAAAAGTTTATTGTTATATTTTTTCCAAAAATTTAAAAATTGATTTTTCGCAAAACTTTTTTTTACACCGTTTCATTAAAAAAAGTGATCCAAAAAATTAAATCAAATTAAAATGAATGAATGAGCAAAAAATCAAAGAAGAAAGAAAGTTAACGTAAAAAAGGAGAAGTTGAAGACCGCAGGACACAAAAAAATTGTTGTTGGGAGGTTTGTAGTAATTTTGCGAAAAAAAATAAAACAAATCATTGAAAAAAATGATGCGGTCTTTTTTCCCTTAATTGAATCTCAACTTTTTAAAAACCTTGATTTTTGTTTAAATTGGAATTTGCTTTAAATTTATTTTATATGTTTTTGTTATTATATTGAAAAAAATGAATTTTATACAATGGATTTTATTGTTATTTTTGATTAATTTTGTTGAATCTCGAAGGAAGGGTTCATCTCGAGGAGAATTTAATAATAAACCTGGAATGTCCGGATATTCAGATAAAAATTTATTGGATAATATTGACGAAGAAAATGAAGATAAAGATGAAATTTCAAGGAATGAAGTTTTAGATGGCGGTGGTGGAGGAAGGGAAAGTATTACAACAACAACAAAAGCTACAACAACAACGACACAAAAAGTTGATGAAATTGGTATGTTTTGGCATATTTTTGATTGAAAATAATTTTCTTATTAAAATACATTTATTAAAATTAAAAAAATTAAACATTAAAAATTTCGTTTCTCAAATGAAACCCATTTCAGATGCCATTGAATTTGTTTTAAATCTTTTTGCCGGAAATGATACTGAAGATAATTCAACAGCTTCATCCTTAACAACAAAAGACGATATTGCAACAGTTCCAAGTAAATACGTTTTTCACATCATCAAAAACATTTCAAGTCTGTTTATTTAGATCTCGAAGACGTTGACAATAAAACTGTTCTATGGATTGATGCAACATATAAAGCATTAGATTATGGAATGAATGTTACCCTAATTCCAGAATGTGAAGTATGGCAAAATTATTGGGAAAATAATTCTACTTTGGTATTAATTTTTATCCATGGTTTTTATAAAATTGATTAAGAAATTTAGAATTTGAATAATGATACAGAAGTTGAAAGTGGTGAAATAAATCTTGGCCTTGTTGAATATGAGCTAATTGATAAGAAAAGTAGATTAGAAGAAGTTGGATTGGATAAAGATTTGCTCAAAAATCATTCTGTTAGTTTTCTAAGATTTTTTTTATCCCATTCAATGTTAATGAGATTTAAGGGAATTGGAGTTTTATTTAAAGAAATTTGTGGGAATCATGATCGAGATTTTTGGTACACAAATACAGAAGATGCTCGGAAATTGGGAATTGATGAAGAATCACCAATTTGTGATCCATTTAAAGAAGAGCTAAATCCAAATGCAGAAACATTAGCTCGTTTGGCAGCTTTGTTGAATGAATTAATTCATAATCAGACAAGAAAAGAATTTTTAAACGAAAATTCAAATTCTGAAATGGAAATGAATATTACGGATACTTCAACACCTGATTCAAGTGGTACAGGTATAGTTGGAAGTGATAAAGAAGGTTCAACGATATCAGCTTCAACTTTGGTGGATGAAGTTACACATTCAGGGACAACAGAAAATCCTAGTGAAGAGTAATTTTTGGGAATTTTTATAAATTTGATAAATTTACATAATTTTAGTATCCCCCAAAGAGTCATCCTTCGTCTAAAACGAAAAGTTCCAACTTCATCAGAAGAAGGCTCAAAAATAGATGACGATGATTGGCTTGAAGTAAGTTTGTTCAAATGTAAAATAACATATATTTTATTTTCCCTTTAGGACATAACATTTGAATCCAAAGAAATCCTTTCAATCAATAAAAAACTTCTCGATCGTTTAGAAGAAGAAAATTCTACAATTCCAATGGGATCTGCTTGGATTCAAATTGATGCAACTGATGAAGCAAGGTTTAATTAATTCAAATTTGAAGATGTCAGTAATTTTTTTTAATTTTAGTCCATTAATGTACATATTATCCAATGAAGCTGCAAATTCGCTAAATCTTAAAGTCCCAAAACATCATTTTCAAAGATATGAAAAAGTTGTCCTTTATCTTCCTGGAATTTGTAGTGATTATGTTCCAACTGCAATTGATGCATTTAATGCCAGTGATTTCGAAGGTATTTTTTAAATCCATAAAGTAAAATGTAAAACAAAAACTTGTAGGAGTCGAAATTGAAGGCCCAATTGGTGTTAATATTAGTGCATTAGAAGCTGCAGGAGTAAATTTAACAGAATTAGCAGAAAAATTGCGAAATGATACAGAAGTTGATGAAATTTTGACAAGAACAAATGGAACAACAAGGTAAAATTATTCAAAAGATTTTTATCCAATTTCCAAAAATTTGCATAAAAATTATTTTAGAACCCTTGGTGGAAGTTATATTTTACCAGTTTTGCATAAAAATCAATATGATCCATTTTCTGCTCCAATTGTTTTTCAAGGTAGTGCCGTTGCAGTAAGATTTGGGATTTATATTGAATCAATGTCAAATTTTCAAACGTCAACGATGGATTACGGTATCAAACAATAGAAACATAAAAACATGTTTAATGTGTTATTTTTCAGATATGGATATAAGTCTGTTAATGGCTTGGAGGGATGCGCGGCTTGTAAATCCCTATGATAAACCAATTTTAGTCAAAGAAGAAGAAATATTAGAAAAAATTTGGAGAGTTAGTTTTTTAAAATTAAAAAAAAATAATATAAAAAGTTGATTTTAGCCAGATCCATTTTTTGCAAATGCAAAAGAAGCAGAATTTCATGAGGTTACATTTTTGAATTTTTTGATGAGAATTTTTAATGATGGATTAGTACTTTATGAAACTCGAGTAAAGCTAAAACCAGCATGTAATTTAATTTTATGCAAATATCCGCATGATAAACAAACTTGTGAATTGGCAATTAAATCATGTTAGATATTTATTTTTAACGCTTTCTTAATCCACTTTCAATTTTGTTAGTTGCATATCCAATGGAAACAGTTCGATTTGAATGGTTTACTCGTAAGCATGATGCAATTGATAAAAATCCAGATGTAAAACTTCCTGAACTTTATATTGATCGATATGAGCCATCAATATGTAATCGAACAAGAAAATCTGGAGAATTTTCATGTTTACGAGCAGTATTTCGCCTAAAACGAGATGTTGGATTTCATATAGCCCAAACATATATCCCAACTTCATTAGCACTTATGTTTAGTTGGGTTGGAGTTTGGTTACCAGAAGAATTCATGGAAGGCCGAATTGGTGTTGCAATTACGGTATTATTAACATTGTCAACAGAATCTGCAGGAGCAAGGGAACATTTACCATCAGTTTCGTATCTAAAAGTAAAAAATTAGAATTAAAATTTCATAATTTTGTTTCATATTTTTTTAGGCCATTGATTTATGGTTTGGTTATATCACTGGCTTCGTATTTTTTACCCTTCTTCAAACACTTTTTGTTATTGGTTTTGATAAACGTGCAAATCAACTCAAAAAATGGGCAACAAAAAAACGATTAGATGTAACCCAAGAAGCTCGAGATTCAATGTTAAATAAGGCAAGCCGATATCATAAAACTGGAAGATATTTGGATAATTTTTGTCGGGTTTTTTATCCTTTAAGCTTTTTACTATTTTTAATTATGTATTATTTTGTATTTACTGAAGGAAGGCAAGATGATTGTATTTCAACACGATAAAAAAATTTTTAAATGCAATTTTTATTTTAAAAATTTAATATAAACTATTCAAAAATATTATTTAAAAGTGTACATAAATATTATGAACTAATTTAATTTAATCAGCAGTTGGAACAGGATTCTTGCTGCTTGCAAGAGTATCAATGACCTTGCACCATCGATCAGCTTCTCTGAAAAATTGAAAAAAGGTTAATAATGATATTTTTCAAAGACAGTAGTAAAAAACTTACTCAACACCAGCATTAACAGTACATTCACAAACTTCTTTGGCTTGATTTTTCCATCCAACTTCTTTAAGGCATTTTTTAACCGATGATCCAGCTTCTTCTGTTTCAAGAAGAGGTTGACATCCTTTTTTGTCATAACAATATCCACCAGAATTCTTTTCAACAAAGCATGTACGCATACAATGTCCAACTTTGAATGCAATATCAATAACTTCATGCCCTTCATCTCCAACAGTTTCAAAGAGTAAATCAACTTGTTTTTGTAATTTCTGTTCACCCTTTTCAAGGAATTTTCCAATATCAACATAATCGATTTCTTTGCTTTCTTTTTCTTTGACACATCTGAAAATGTAAATGAGATAGGATATATAAAAGCTATAGGATTTGCTTACGTATTCAAATCTTTTTGCATACAATCAAGCATATCATCAACAAAGTTACGCTTTTTATTGAAGCATTCCTTTGCTTTTTCTGGATTTTTGACAAGTTTGAAGCCTTCCTAAAATTATAAAAATTTCATTTAAGGAAATAATAATGAAGAATGGAAGTAATTTACCTTTGAAACAACAGGCCAGCATTTTTCAAAGCAACCTTCAAATTGTGTTTTCATTTCTTTAATGCATTCTCCTTGTTCATCACAAGTACATTCTCGAATTTTTTTTCCAGTTTGAGATTGTTCAAGTAGAGTTTTGCTTTGTTCAGCAATCTAAAATTTCAAAGATATATATAAACATAAAAGCTTCTAGAAATGATTCCTACTTGATCAGGAAGTTTAGCCGTTTCACCACCGAGAATTAAAAGAACAAGGCATAAAGCGTAGAAATACATAATTATTTTTATTTATTTGTTTGCTTGATTTGTTTCTTCCGAACACAACCCTTTTATATACCCATAAAATCTCTCTGGGGATTGATTACGTCTCAAGGCCGTTCAAAAGAAAATTCCGCCCCTTTTTCTCCAACTTCCTTAATTCCCAAACAAGTTTCTTGTTTAGAGATTTATAAAACAGTTAATTATAAATAAACAACAATGATCAAATATTTTGTTTGTTTTAAAATGGTCTCCAAAAAACACTGACTATCCAATTTCCCGTTAAACTTTGAACATCTCCTCCGTTGTTTTTTTGTTGACCACTGCAATTTCAAAGAATCTCCTTTTTTTATTTTTCTTTCAAAGAAAGAAAAGTTTGTGATTTCATTTTTCTCTCTCTTCAAATCAACAATCTTCGACAGAAAATAAACTTTAATGTTCAAGGCGATACGTGTGTAATTACAAAAGAGAACTTTTTACACATCAAAAATCAGGACCTTTTTTGTAGAAAAAAATTAAAATTTGCAAAATGATTTTTGTTAATTTTTGATCTTTAACTGTATATTTTATTTATCAGTTATTAAAACCCACACAAAATGGTTTTTGCTTTTATAATTAAAATATAATAATTGCCGAAAAATTAAAAAAAGAAAATGAAAACTTAAAAATTTATTAGTACTGTAAGCAACCGAACAAAAAGTTTTTTTCTGTCTCAAATTTGATACTGTAATTGATGAAAAAGAAAAAATGTAATAAAAAACTGCTCAAACAATGCATTTTCAAATTAATTTTTATAAAAAAACAAAAACGTAACACAACAATAAAAAAAGTTTAATGTATTCCATTTTGACGATGACTATAAAAATTGTAGAAAGATTTCAAATGTTTGACAGATTCTTCGCTTTGACTTGGAAAAAGAATTTTAAGAAGAAATGGCTTTTTTGTTTTTGATGAAGTTGCGATTTTTTTATCGACGAAATTTTGAAGCATATTTGAATATTCACGTGAAACTAATATGTCAAAAGCAAGATAATAATAAATTAGAGGATTTTTCTGAAAACAATATTTATAACAAAAGTGTTAAAAAATTAAAAATAAACTTACATCCATAAATGTTGCAAATAAATTAAAATCAAAAGTTTCTGGAAGATTCATTAACCAAAATGTTTTAAGAATTGAAGGATTTATAATATTAATGAGATTTTGAATAGTTTCAGAAGTGAAAGTTAACTTCATTATGTCTTCGAGTGACCTGAAATTAAAATAATTAAGCATTGTCTACCAACAAAAAAAGTTTGGCGAAATGTGTCACAACGCCAAAGTTTTTCTGATGTTTCTCAAATTAAAAAGTAAAAAAAACTTACCATCGAAATTCAGTAACATTTGGAATCAATTTCATAATTTCATCAATTGGAACAATTTCACCATTTTCATATTCAACATGCGAATATGAAAATGAAAAAGTTTTAACATTTCCAGAAGAAATTAAAAGTTTGAATTCATTTAAAGTAATAATTTGATTTAAAAGTCGCAAAGTTGTTATATCACAAACAATAACCTTTGATAAAAGTGATGAAACAAGGCTGACATCTTCAGTATAACAATATATTCCTTTTGTAATCCATAATGGCTTTTTAACATTTGATAAATCCAAAACTTTAGATTTAAAATCATCTTTTGATTTACAATAAATCCATTTTGTTCTTTTATATTCTAAATCTTTTACAACCATATATGGAAATTCTTTGAAGCAAAAATATTTTGAGATTTGCATTAATTTAAGTAATAATTTTGGATTTGAATTCTTTTTAAGATAATTTAAAATTGGTTCTGGAAGTCCAAATGGATGTTGTTCAAATGAAAAACATAGTTTCTTTGCTGATGGTGGAGACATTGAAATATTCATGAATGACATATCCATTTCCATTTTCCTTGATGTATCTAAAAACAAAGTTTTAAAAAATATTTAAATATAAATAAAAAAATTAACCTGATAAAAAATAGAGAAAAGATAAATTTGCAAAATATCAAATGATGAATAAATGGAAATATTTGAAATTTGGAATAAAAAAATGCCAATAAAAATTAGTGACTCATTTTTTAGCCTTAAAAGGTAGACGAATTTTTACGAAAAAAATGTGCAAATATGCCATTTGCGTTTTTGGAAAAAATGTGCAAAGAAAGAAATGCATTGAAATTTTAAGGAAAAAAATTTATTAGATTTTTTTTATCTGTTTTCTATCGTTTCTAAAATCCGTTCATGTTTTTGCAACAGAGATTTCGACAATGTTTATCTTTCATTGTTTTATTTAAATTTAAGTTTTTTTTTAAATAATTTTAAACTTTTCATGAGAAATAAAAAAATTTTGTGCAATAAAAGACTTTTATCACGGCCATGCTTTAGGAGCCGTTGTAACACAATTATAAGAAATTCAACAAGTTTCGCAACTTCATACTAATATAGTTTTATTAAAACTCTACATTAAATTTTATAAACAAAACATGTATAAAATACAAAAAAATTAAAAGGAAAAAATTTTAACTGACACGAAAATTTGGAACCCATTTTTTTACAAATTTTAACTGAAAAAAAAGTGAAGAAATGTGTGATTTAAAAAAGGCACACAAAAAATATTAAAATTATTTGCACCAAAAAAACCTTATTTGATTTATTTTAAAAATAAATCTGGCGGAAAAATAATAAAACTCTTTCGTTTTTATAAATTCTATTAATACAGATACGTTAGATGCTATTCTATATAGAAATAATATATGATATGCAAATTTATTTTTCTGGATTTTAATTAAGATATACAGTTTGACCTTTTTTAGTTGAATCACGACGGGATCGAACGCTTGGACGATTTGATGGAATTAGGGAGCCATTTCCAAGGGATTCAGCGCCGCCTGTTCCTTCTTCTAAAGCTTCAGGCTCTTCAGATGTTTCACGAACTGGAGAATTTTCAACATCATAAACTCGATAATCTGGATTTGTCATATACCAATGTAGCATGAGATCATAGAGATATTTATATTCATCCTATAACAAAGATATCATTTTATTTTGATGGGTGGATGATGATTAGCTCTTACCTTCATATCAATAAGTTGTGGACGATTAATTCGAATCATTTTAACTGCATGAAAGACATCAACTTCATGATCCATATCCATTTGATCGATACATACATTTGCACCAATAAATATGCCACAACGACTATATCCATTACTAAAAAATTTCATCAAATAATTTTCCTTTCAAGACCCAAAAAAATTTTTTTTCTTACTGTGACATAACAATTGTTGGCTTGGTTTCTGGACGATCGGGAGCTCGTTTTCTCCATGATCGTGTCATTTTAATCAATTCAATTAAACCCGAAGTGGATAGCGGAACTTTATTTTCAATTGGCCACATTCGAACTTGTATTATACAACAAATTCGAACTTCTGCTTCTAATTGTTGTTGAGTTGCACCCGTTGCCATAATTTCTGAGATCATAAATGTCTAAAATTATTTGAATTGAATTTTTTGAAGAATTTTAAGAGAAGAATTTTTGTGGTAAAAAGTGTGGGAAAAAATAGTAATGAATGATTTGTTAGAAAAAAAAAGTTGTAAGAAGGTGAGGAAAAAATTCAGAGCAAACAATTGTTAAGGATTAATATTTTTTAAGTTAGAAATTAATATTGGATTTTTTGTTGGAATTTGATTGTTTAAAAGATTAATGTAAGCTATTATAATTTATTTAACCAAAATTGCAAAAAAATGATAGTAAAACAAATTTTGCAACTTTCATACGTTACTATCATTCCCCAAACTTTTGATTTTTTTAACAATCAAATTCCAACAGATAACACGCCAAACTATGCAAATGTTAGACAATGGTACCCATATCTATTATCAGTGATAAGAAAAAGGATAAGATAGAACTCAAGCGGTAATAAAAGAAGATATACACATAAGGAAAATGAAGAATATCTTTTTTTAGCTTAAATAACGGTGCAAAAAAAGCATTGAACAAATTTCACAAATCCACAAATATAAACGCAACAAAAGGACAGAAAACAGACCAATTTTTCAACTTGTTCAGATAATTCTCTTTTGCCTTCTCGTTTTCTTTTTATTGATAAAAGTCGATTTACTTCTGCTCCATCACGCTAAAAAACACAAAAAACAAAAATTAAAAAAAGCGAACAAAAGAAATAAAAAAGCGTAAGCAAAAAAATAAACGAAAGAAACTGAAAAAATCAGGATTAAATGTAATAGATTTTTATAACTTAAAAAAGATAGAAACTTAAGAATATAAATAATATATATTTAAGAACGTGAGACAATTTTTAGACGCAAACACCAAAACTTTGCGCGAAGCAGCAACGGCCAAACCAAAAAAAATTATTAAAAATGTAAAAAATGTAAGAAAAAAATATTAAAAAAAAGTTAAAGAAGGCAATCGAACTTTAAGGAAAAATTTTTAAAAAATAAATTTTTCTTGCAAGGAAGATAGTAACACTTTTTTAAACACTGTACAGCTTTTGTATTACTGTCATTTTTATTTTACACTTACAAGTTTACTAACTGAAACTTCTTTTTCTGGTGATACCGGATTTGCAGGTTTTCCACCCTTTTTTCGACCGTTTATTATTGGTGAAGAAATTTTTGTGTTATTAGAATTTGATAAAGTTGTGGAATTTGTGCTATTATTTACAGAATCAGATGTACCATCTTTATTTTTTCCACGATCAATTGGGCGTGTTAAAGGTAGTGGTGCTGAAGGCTGAAAAAGGTGGGAAAGTTTTTTGGTTTGGGTGGTGGGTGCAAAAAAGAAAAAAAAATAAAATTTGCATAAATAATGAGGAGTGGGGAAAGGAGGATTGGCAAAGAAGTACAAAAACATTTCTTTTTAGGAAATTTCATCATTTTTTGTAATTTTCTTGCAACAACAAAAAATTTCATTGCCAATCCGTTTAAAAGCAAAAGAAGTAAAAGAAACAAAGGAATAAATTTTATAAGACGCTTTTTTTTAAAAAACTTGATTGCCCAAATAAAGGCCATTGCTGATTCGCGCAAAACACAAAAAGCGAAGCAGCTTTAATAAAGATTTAAATAATAGAACAAAGACTTTTCAACATAGAAATAGGAATATGTTTTTTTTGCCCGCAAAGCTCAAATTAAGCATATAATTTGTATGAGTCTAAAAAATAGGTGCAAAGTCAGGGTGCAAAAAAAACTAAAAAAGCATAAAAAAAGTTCACCGCATTCATTTTATATTTTTTTTTTGAAACAAAACCTTATCAAAATGTTCCAAAGTTGCAGAAGATGGGGCAGTGAATTTTCGTTCAGCAGTTGGATTTCTGCGAGTTGCAATTCGTCGAGCCATTTGTGATGCCGATCGTACAACCCTTACAACTTTTGCACCCCCTTGTCGAATTGCTTGTGAAACGGATGAAGTTGCTGAAGAGATTCGACGGACATCATATCCGCCATCAGCATTTCGTTCAGATTGGGAACGAAATTTTCCACGATAAATCGATTTAAATCGAAATGATTGCCCTGGTGGACATGTACGATTTCGTTGAATTTCTTTCTCTTTTCTCTCTTCCTCAATTTCAGGGGATAAAAATCCGGAAAGTGTTGGGCGACGATAAACAGGCTTTTTTCCCATTAAATGCTCCAATGCCGTTGGCTTTCTTTCACTGCTTTCTTCGGCCGTATAAAAAAAGGAAAAGAAAAAGTCAGAAAAAAAATAAAAATAAGGAAATAGCAACTTAGTTATAGAATAAATATAAGTGTAAAAAAGAAAAAAAGAATATTGTAATGATAGTAACAAACATTAACGAATGTTTGTTACTATCATTACAATATCCACCAAAAAAATCTAAATTAAACAAAAAACAAATTTTTTTTAGTATTTTTAGCACTTTTTTTAAAGAGAAGCAAAATTAAAATGCAAATACTTTTGTTGTTGTTTTTTGAAATAAAATTTTGGCCAGCAAAAATTGAATTAGAATTCGCCTTTTTTTTCTGAGTTTACCAAAATAAGCTATTTATACCAATATAAAATATATATAAAGAGACAGATCAGACAAGACTAATATATAAAATTTAAAACAATTACAAAAAAAAGATCAAAACCAACCCTTTTTTGAATTTTAACCATATGTGAAGTCATTGCAGGATATTGTTGATAATTTAATACTTCAACAACAAATGGCCCATAATTTTGTTTACCTTTATTGTGAATGAATTGGGGGTACATCTAAAAATTGATCAACGATATATACTTGTTGAAATACAATAATTTTCGTGTTGAAAGATTTTTTTGAATTTAATGAAACATACTTTAGTGTTTTGTTGATTTGTAAGATTAACTACAGTATGACAACTATGATCAAAGATAAGAGTCCAAAATGAATCAATTGTATGTTGTTTTGGCCATTCAGTAACAATGAATTCAGCCTTTCGAGTAAATCCATCAACTTCAACCGCATTTATATATGTGTAATCTTTTGATTCACCATGTAAAGTTTGAAGATATGGACGGGCATGATCAGCTGTAAAAAATTTAATTCAAAGAGATAATTAATATCTTTTAGATAAAGAAACATACGTGGAACAACCATGACATCACGATTCTTTCCACGATTTTCCATACGATGTCCACCTGCGCAATCACCAATTCTCAGCACTGGTGTAAGCATGTATAGAAGCTATAAAGGAAGCTTTTATAAATCTTTAAGGAAAACTTTTAAAGTTTGATATTCTTTTGATTCTAACGACAAAGAATGTCAATGAGATATGTCCTAATTTTAATATTACCTTATTTTCATGACTATCTTGAATTTCCATTAGCTGCCGATTTCCTTTACTTCGGTACATTCCAGAACGATTTTTTAGTTGATACATTGCAATTGGTTGTACATTACATAAAACAGCTTCCGAAAGTGATTCATAAATAAATATATATTGTTCAACAGAATCTACCAAATTTGGTCTTGAATTTATCATCTTTTTTGCATATTCAAATACATCAATTTGTCCTGTACGTTTTAACAATTCCAAATTTGCATCCAATGCACAAAATGCTCCACTTCTTCCTGCACCATTACTAAAATTATAGAATTGTTAAATAATTTTTTACAAAAAATGTGCATCATGTTTTTATTAAGGGGCTGTCCAGATCTGACGTCAGCACTTTTCATCATTTTTGTGATTTTGAATCGACTGTAGAAAATGTAACAAGCGTTCTGGAGCTCTGAAATTTTTTCTACTGCCCCATTTAGGGGGCATATTATAGGGGGTGCCCGATGTAGCTAAGCTTTAAGACGCCTCTGAACCCATGTGGCATTCATTCGCACATTGCCAATTGCTGACGTCAGATCTGGACAGCCCCTAACTGCTTAAGAAAAAGATAAAATTTTGATAAGCATGAAATATTTTTATTATTCATTTGTTTTTACTTCCCCAAAGTTTTACTTGAACGCGGAACTGTTTCAATCGGTTACTTTTTTTTATGACTTTGGTTTGGAACACTTTTTTTTGAAAAAAATGAATGATTGACGGTTTACTTGCTTGTTGCATTTCTCACTCACTCCTCTTCTTTTATACAGATGTTTTTCGATAAAATATTTTTTCATAAATAATGAAAAAGAGAAAGTTCTTTCTCAAATGGAAAATTTCTCAAAGAGAATAGACATTTAAAAAAAAGGGTTCCTGTTTTTGGAAGAAAATGTATGGCCGTTTGGCCCTGTGCGCAAAATAATAAAGAAGAGGCAAAAAAATGGAACAAAAACACTTTTTTGAAAACATAGACATTCCTTCTGAAGGAGGAGAAAAAGTTAAAAGTGTGAAAAGTATTCGTCGGGAGGAAAAAAAGGCAATCACCTGTTTTTGAAGTTTTTGATAAAAAAATTTGAAATAAAGGACAAAGGCTTTATTGTTGTTTTCAAAAAAAAAAATTTTTTTTGAATCACAGTGTTGCTTCTTTTTTTTTGTTTATTTTCCTTTAAATATATTCTAATAAAGTTTATTTCATGTTTGTTTTTGGTCAACCATGGAATTCGCTAAAGCTTGTAATACCTTTTATAAGTAAGTTACTTGATTTTTAAAGATTTATTTAATATTATTTCGCGATAAAATTTTTGTTCAAATTTTTTATCAACTAACGTTTTTTTCACGTTATCCGTTTAAAACAATAATTCGGCAAAATTCTTTTTTGTTTCGTAATTTACGAATCGTGAAAATGTCTTTGGCTAATTTTTTTTGCTAAAAAATTTGTCAACAAAAAATCCCCCGCAGTTCTTTGAACTTTTTATCTTTCAAAAATCTTTTTAAACGTCTGCGAAAAAAACAAGTTTTTTTTGCAATTTTTGCACCCATTTTGCAAAGAACAAGCTGTTTAATGTTTATAGAACAATTGCAAAAACATTTTAAATTTTTTAATTGGTTAAAGCTTAAAATTTTTTGTTTTTTATTGAAAAAATTTACAGTGTTTTAACTATTTAAAAATATCTAATGTCTTTTTTGTAATAATCTGATTAAACTGATTAATATCAACTTTAAAACGATTATTAACCTTTTCTCATTCTCCCTTTGTCCCAATTGCTCAACACTAAAAAACAAGTTTTTACTTTCGTTCCTTCTTTCTTTCCTTTTCTCGGGGTTGAAGAATTGTGTAAAACAATAAAAAAAACCCTTTTAAAAGACCCTTAGGCTGTCAAAACTTTTTTTAAAAAAAAGTGACAATTGTCTATTTTTTTAGAAAAAACTTTTTTTTAGTATTTCCGTTGTTTGTTAATTCGATCAATGAACAAAAACAACATAAAATTGTAAAACGTGAAAGAGCTTTCGACCTCCTACGTCTCGAGCGGGCTCTTGATGATGCAGAACATGAAAGTGGAAGAATTGGGGAACGAACTATTCGTAAATTTTTAAACAGTTTTTTTTATCAGTAAAAAGGGAAAATTTTTAGGTGATTTACAAAAGCCTGTAACAGATGATACAAAATGTCAAGAAAGATGTAATGAAAATCTTAAAAGTGGATTAGATATGGTTAAAGTAATAATTTGTTTCACATTAGAAAAATTTACTAAAATTTTTTAATTTTTTTGTTTCAACAATTCGAATAATTTCAAATTGTAAAAAGTTATGCCTAAAAAACATCTCCAAAGCTTTCAGGCTCATACTGCATTTGGCAGTATTGGAGTTCCATCTGTTACGGAAGAAATTGATTTGCAAATGTTCTGCCGCCTTGATACTGCCCATGATCGATGTTTAAGAGATTGTGGATTTGAAATACAATTTAATATGCGAGATTATGTTTGCCGAGATCGATATTGGGAGGTAAGAAAATGAAAAAAAAATTGCGTCACAAAAAATATTACGTCACATACAAGCAAGCATGCGTTCATTTTTTTTTTTGTGTTATCATTCCCCATACAAAAAAAAACAAGCAGCAGAGTATGAACGCTTAAATTCACTTAAACAAAAAGAAGAAAGTTGTTAATGCTTGGAAATCCCTCAGAAAAATGATGACCTAAATTCTAAAAATGTTTTTTTGTAAACACTTGTAAAAAAAAGTATTTTTAAAGCTCTCAAGTATGAAAGTTATTATCACAAGGTTTGTTACAGCTTGAAAAGAAAGTTTAAGTAATCATTAAACATTATGTTACAAAGATTTTTGGGATCAAAAATTAATAATCACATATCTTATTTCATTAGCATTTGCTTACGCTAATTTGTGAAAAAATGTATCAAATTACTACTACAAATTTTTTAGATGATCGCAAATCTACCTTGCTACAATCAAGCTTCTCATCAACTTAAACGGCATTGTGGCGGAACTCGATGTGGACCTTACAAAGAATTAGAAGTCACACTTCCTGGCTTTGGTCAACGATGCCGAACACTTGTTTGTGATCTTTCATGTACAAGAGCAATTTTAATGCGAGAATGTGGACCACCAATTGGTCTTCGAGCTTATAAATTTTTATTGGATTATACAAGAATTCAAGTAAGCTAGCTAGAATTAATCTCAACTCAATAAATTTCATGTCTAATTTTATAGGTAACTTCTTGGATGACAGATACAGCAAGAATAAATCAAAAACTTATAAGTCAAATAATTCCACGTTCATGTTCACGGCTATTTTGTGATAGATTTGATACATCCAATTGCACTTTTATTCCTTCAAATTAAAAAAAAATTTTAGCTTTAGAAAATTTTAAAATTAGAGCTTTATAAAAAACTAATCACACATTCAAATACTAATCTGTATCTCACATCTCAAAAATGTTTTTAATAATAATCTTTAAACGAGTAATAATTTTTTTAAATTTGTATTTTTGATAATTTTAATAAATTTTGAAAAATTAATTAAACATAAACGAAAAATTTGCATAATTAAAAAATATGATGAAACAGTACCGTAATAGCTTAATCCCAAAAAAGAAGAAGATAGAAACAAACCTGCAATGTACAACAATTGGAGCATCAATTGGATTCTTTTCTGTCCATTGTCGAACTCTTCGTCGTAATTCAATAAATGCCGAAATATATGGAAATGAATTAAGCTCCCATTCAGTAAAATGAAAATGTTTTACAATTCTTTCTTCATCACTATTTGCATTCTTTAATTTAAATGTTCTAATTACCTGCAAATTTTATCAATTGATAAAAATAATAACAAAAAAATATATTAGGCATACAAAATGTGCATATGTTTTTGTTTCTAATGTTTCAACAATTATTTCACCATATGTAAATACGGAAACTGGCCAATATTGTAGACACATAACTCTCATAAAATCAAAAACTTTTGTTAACATTACAATTGTATTTGCACGAAGTTCCCAAATCATTCTCCAAAATTCATTTGTTGCTGCTTTAGATTTTACTGCTTGTGTAACAACGTATGTTTTTTCACGAAGCCATGACTTAAAAGGGATTAAGATTAAAGGATATATGGGCTAATGGAAGGGGATAACAACATACAGGTACATAACTAGCATTAATATAATGCGAATTTTCATCTGTTGGTTTTTTAGATAATACAACTCGAGAATGATCATATGGAAGGGTATCAGCATATTGATTTTTATCACCTTGTGAACTTGCAACATTCCATTGACATTTTAGTGGATCAACAGATCTAAGAATCATCTAAAAATCGATAATTACATATTTTTCTCTTAAAGCGAAAGCAAATTTTTGTGCAAAAAATCATTTTTGGCAAAGCGTAAAAATTACACATAATTTAAAATTTGCTTACCAAATATTCTCCTTTAAATAATATCCGCTTCTTTCTTCTTTCTGTAACATATGCAACAAATTTTGTGGCATCTATCGGCGCCGTTGGGGCCGATTGCATGGCCTTTTCTTCTTGAACTAAAAAAATATGCAAATTATTCCCTGTTTTTTAATTTTTTAAAATCCCCTTTTTTGCCTTTAAATTTTTATGACCCCCTAAAGTACTTTAAAAAGCATAATTTTAATTTATTTAAAGTAAATAAAGAATGGCTTTTGTTTTTTTATGAAATTTAATATGACTTTTCCCTTTTTTCGATTTCGTCATAAGACCAAAGATGGAATTTTAAGCTTAAAAAATGTTTTTTTAAAAAGTGATAAAATTATAACTTCGTTGTTGAATAAGTTTTTGTTGTTCCTTTCGTTGACTGACAGGTGGCTTATATCTGATATCGGACAACATTCTGACGGCAGGTTCTTCTGGATGAATGGAATAATCGTTAGTAGAAGCAAAAGAAATTCGACGATTTTTATCAAAATAATATCGTAAAATTTCAATATTATTATCAACAATCTCTTGTAAATCTTGTCCATAACGATTAAAAATTTTGATAGACATGTTTTTTTGTGTGTGTGAATGTTTTTAGCACTTATCGTTTCAAGAGAGAGGCAGAAGAAGTTGTTTAAATCAAGTTGATCAAATAAAAAAACACAATACAAAAAGGCGGATAAAACACAAAGCAACTTTTAGTTTACAAGCTTTAAGACAGATATAAAAGTTTAAGCATTAACTTTGAAACAAAATGAAAAGTGTTAAGCGTGAAATGTGAAGAGAGGGGGGTTAAATAGAAAAAAAAGTCAAAATAACAAAACTTTTAAAAAAAGAGCGAAAAAAAGTGATTATTGAACAAAGTTGTTGAAAGAGAAAAATAGGAAGCATTACAAAATTTTAAGTGATATTGTTTTTGTGTGAAATGGATAACATTTTACAGGATAGAGATCATATGAGATGGAATTGTTTTACAATAATTTTGAAATTGGTACACTTGTAAAGTACAAGAGTTTAACAAAAAATACCCGTGGGTTTAAGGGTATTTAAAAAACTTTGTCTACAATCATCAAGTTTAAGAAGTTTAAAAAAATCATCTTAAAAGCAATAAACTAGAAACGAATTTAAGAAGTATGAAAAATGGTTTAAAAATAGTGCAATACTTTGTACCGTTACACGTTTTACATTCAACAATAAATAAACTAACATTCATTCCCGTTCATCGCTCTCAGCACGAAAGTTAATAAATTTCATTATTCCCAAAATTAAACCCATACCTTTTTGAAAAAATCTTGGTGGTCTATTACCACTTTGCATGATTCACCACATATATAAAAATCTCTTTAAAAATCATTACATTTTTAATCTAAGATTTCTGTACAGAAAGAAAAAAAAATCAATTGGCTGAAACTCAAACAATAAGATTTTCATTCATTTATCGCCTACACCTTTTCGAGATGATAGTCGTCCCTTAATCCACTTAACACCACTTAAGTTTTAATGATTCAAAAAGCTTTCAAAGAAGATATATCCGTATCAATTAATATAGCCTCTCCCTACTGTTTGCAAATATATAAACTGCTCATTGTTTTGTAACAATAAAAAAGAAGCTATTAAAGACAGAATAAAAGATATATGTGTTTTAAAATAGAGAAAAAAACAACTGAATTCATCTCTCGAGATCATAATTCCTGGATGTACCTATATCCCATTTTTTTTATCAAATACTTATTCTTACCTAAATGTAATTGTTTTGAAATATGATTTGGTGAAATTTGTTTCCAAATTGCATTCCTTCGAACATTTAATTTTTTATTTCCTCCAATATTATTTGGATCTTGTGATGATGTTGAAGGTTTCGGCAATACAATTGAACCAATAGAAGCAGCCCTTTCAGGATGAATATATGGTGAATCTTCATCTTCACCCGGATATTCCCCTTTCATAATATCTAATACCAAAGATATATCACCAACAGATTTCTTTCGAAATCTTTTTATTGCATCTCGAATCCCTCGTGGAGATCCTGATGGTGAAGGGGCTGAAGACGACGTGGAAGGGCCATATGGATCCGGAACAGTTAAAAACTGATTATGTCCAGAATGCGTGGATTCTGGTGGAGATGGATGGGATTCTGACATTGTTGCTGCTGATTATTGATTAAAGATATTTTTATGGAATGATAAAAAGCAGGCAGCAATAAAAAAAAGACTCCCAAAAATAATGTTTTTAAATAAACAGCAGCAGCTTCCTTTTTGTTGCCATTCTTTTTTTTAAAAAAAAAAAGGTAAATAAATAAAGGTGTCAAGAAGAATAATAATGAAACATAATATAAAAATAATTAAAATAATAAAATATCAAATTTTTCTTTCTTGCTTAAACCAAAATAACTGAAGTGTATACAATTTCTTTGTAGTTGAAGGAAAGGAATATCGAATACTTTTTTTATTGAATAAAAAAAGATCTACGTAAAAATTAAATATGTGTGCCACAAATTGTGAAAAGGGAAAATATATAATTTAAAGAAAGAAAAAAGTGATTGCGAGAAAGGAAGAAAAGGCGACAAACAAGATGCTTTTTTGAAGAAAAAAAAGCTTTTAAAAACAGAAGGGCACCTGTTGTCGCCAAAAAAAATAAAACGATCAAAAAAAATCAACGGCGATAAAAAAAGAGAGAGAGGGAAAAAATGGGCAGCAGTAACAAAGTCATCCAACAACGGCAACCCAGCTAAAGGATATCGCCAGCAGCTGCAATATCCCCAACTTCAATGCAATAATCAATGAAAAAGAAAGTTGGTTGTGTTTTTTGAAAAAAAAAAATAGAATTGCTTTCTTCGATCTTTTTTAGCTTGGCTTTGTCTTTTCCTCTCGTAAAAAAGCTTGTTTTTGAATTTGATGAATAATAAAAAAGAGTTCAGTTTATTTTTTTCACTGGATCATCATCATCATTTGTTGCAAGCAAATAAGCAGAAGATATGTTGATGATGTTGACAGTGGCATATAAAAAGTTTTTTTAAAAAAATATGATGAAGAGATATTTATTTTTTTTTTTTTTAAAAAAACTTTTTTAAAAAAAAAAAAAAATAAATTCAAGAAAGTGTTCACATGACGATACATGACACTTTCTTTTTTGTTTATTGAGAGTTGCCTTTGAAGTAGAGATCATTCAAATAACGTATTGCTGCTGCAAAAGTTTAATAAAAACTACGTAACAGATTTTTTCATTAAATCATTTGTTGTTTTTTACTAACTTTGAAAATACTCTTAGTTGATATATTACAATTTAATGAAATATTATATGAAAAAATACTTAACTTGACGGAATTTTTACATAAGGCTTTCTGAAGTTCTGAGAAATCTTTTTTATACCTTTCAAAAAAGAAAGTTTTGTTTAACAAATTCAATTTTGAATGGAAATTTCACATTAAATTTTACGTTCGCATTTCAAAATTTAAAATGCACCCTTAAATTAAAAATTCAAGAAAGTGTTCACATGACGATACATTTGGGAGACATTTAAATGATAAACTTGTTTCACATGAAAGCTTACTTCCACGCGGACAAAAATTTTTTAAAAACTGATTAAAACATTTTTCAAACCTTTCACGGCTTACTGCAAATCCATGAACATCCATTAAATTTCAAACTAGATATACAGTCCTCACATTTGCATAGGATACGAGTGCTTTTTGCTTATTCAATCAAATTTTTTTCATACGTTTTTTGCTCTGTCAATTATGTCAAAATTTTATTTTCATGAAATCAGTCTTTAACCTCATTAAAAAAACTTTTAAAACAATGAATGAAAAAAAATCTTTTTCATTTATCTTTCTTCAAAAAAAGTGATCATTTAATTTCATTAACAACACAAACAAAAATGCAATTTATATATATCTTTCTAACAACCGCCGCCGCCTCTTCACTTTTACGTCATTCAAAAAAAACACAAGAAGAAAACGATGGAAGGGCAATCAAAAGAGAGAAAAAAGAAAGTAGAAAGTTGACATAACGAAGGCGATCGACGTGTTCAATATCCCATGTCAACCTTTTTGCCTTTGCTTTATTAGCCCCGCGGGGCATAAAAGAAAAATCAAAGCTTTTTTTTTATGGCTGATTTTTGCTATGAATTATTTTTTACACAAACACACGCCTTTTTTCACTTGCACGCCGCCACAAAAAAAGAGCAAAGTGAAACACACACTTTCGGGTTAAAAAAATTGCCAAAGATAAAAGAAAAGATAAATTGGAAGTAAATCTTTTTGGAAGTAAAAAAGATAAAAAAAGATTTGATCAAAATTAATGATACCAAAAATAAAAATTATGAAAAATCAATTAAAAACAGGTGATTAAAAAAAGAAAAGAATGTGAAAAATTTTTGAAAAACAATTAAAAAAGAGAGAGAGATCAAAAATGAATTTAGTGTAAAAAAGATGGATAACAATTGGAATGTAAGCAGTTTTAATTTATCTATCTTTTGAATTAAAATTTTAATTTTGGAAAGAATTTTTATAATTTATGATTAAACTAAATTGGAGATAACTTTTTATCGTAAATTTATGCTTTGTAAATTTTTTGAAAATATTTGTTTGTTTACAAACTTACTTTCGGCATTTTGAGTTATATTAATAAAGGTTGGATTCTCATGTAAAGCATTCGAAATTATATCCATTTAAAAAAATAATAATTTTTTATAAGAGCAAAAACAACAACATTTTCTGAGACAAAATCATATCTTTGATGGATAAAGATTTTTGGCAGTTTTTTTACTTTTGTTTAAAGAAATCTTTTTTTTAACAAACAAAACATGTTTTTTAGTTGACAAAAAAATATAGAGATCGGCATAAAAAGTTATCAAATTACTTTTTTTTTTGCTTTTCAATTTTTGACTACAATTTTTATTTGTTTTACAGTATTTTGCACTAAAGTTAAATAATTTGATAAAAAATTAATTGTTAAAATCTTAATAATAAATGAAAACACATAAAACTACAAAAAATTAATTAAACAAAAGTTTAAGAAATTTAACAGAGCTTAAAAGAATTGTGTAATCAACTTTAATTTTCCAATTGAGACAACTGTACCCTTTTTTAAAGTTAAAACTTACATCTAAACGATGGCATTCTGTATAAATTAGAACTAAATTTTTACAAAGTACAAAAAAGTAATAATAAAAACTGGAACAAGGAATGAAAAAAAGGATGTAAGCATAAATTTTGATTAAGTGATGCGAGGATAATTTTTTTGACGTCGACAAAAAAACCCTTTTATATTTTTTTGCTTTCCACATGAAATGCCCTTTTTTTAAAAATGCCGTTCAAAAATTTTTTTGAAAAAACAGTAATAAAAAAATGAATATTTAATATTATTTTTTTTGCTTTTCGCAGAATAATTTTTTTTTCTCATCGCTTTGGATTTTTGAAATCTCTTTTTAAAAAGAAAATGTAGAAGAAAAATTAAAGCAAAATGAAGCAATTGAGAAAAAAAGAGATGTAAAAAATCTAATTGAATATTAATTTTGCGAAAAAAAGACTAAGAAAAGAAGGAAGTAAGAAGATATTCGTGTAAAATAAGAATGACTCAAAGAAACAAAACAAGACAAGAAGAATAAAACAGAATAAATTTTTGATCAACTTGAATATTTCTCTCTTGAAACGAAAACAAAAATATTCCAAAAAAGGGACAATTTTTAACACGCTTTTTAAATTTAAAAACAAAAATCATCTATTTTTTTAAAAATGCAAGCTTTACAACTATAATTTTAAGTTTAGTCAAGTAAAACATTCAGAAGTATAAAGATATCTTTCATCCATGGATATATCTGACTTTGTTATATATCCGATCAAATTACCATCAGTTTATATTTGCTGTTGAAGTTGTTGCAAGGTAATCCCCTTTTGTTATCTCTCTATATCCACATACAACAAAGATTATTACACTTTTTTTGTTTTCTCAGTATATAAGTGATATACCCAATCCCCACCTCCCCTGTGATAACCCCCAAACCCCTCTATAAAAATCCACAAACCTATAAGACTTCGAAAATAATTCAACCCTTTAAAATACTGACTAATAAATGACATATTTAAAAAAGGATTTTATTAAAACCAAAATATAAGAAGAAAAAAGGATTCCATTTATGAAAAAGCAACAAACAACAAAGAAGAAAAAAAGGCACCACAAAAAAATATAACCCGTCAAAATGAATCTTTAACGGAAGCAAGATGCTTTCAAGTGTCGGAGAAAAAACAAAAAAAAATATGGGAAAGGTCGTGTTTCATTTTTTTTTACGTTTTCGTTTTTGTTTTCTATTTTATGCTTTTAAAAATGGTATAAAAAATGTTTTATGAGTTTAAATGTCAGAAAAATTATATTTGATTTGGAAAATTTTTCTTTCTTTGACGTAATATTTCTGTTATTTTGAAATTTAAGATTTTATAAGATTTATAGAAAAAGGAAATTAACCCCAAATAAAAATACTAGTGAACTTTTTTTAAAGAATTTGTCATTGGCACGGAGATATGTATTTATGTATAGCCAATAGCTGGGTTATTCTAGTATTAAAAAGCAATGAATATTTTAAAATATAGGTTAGTTTGTTTTGACTGGTTTTTTTATCACATGCCAAAAAGCAATTTTAAACAACGAAATTTCAAATACTCTTTGGAAAAATTGAAATTTTTTAATTTTGGATTAATTAAAAGCTATAAATCAACTGTTTTAGACAAAATAGCTAAATTTTGTTTTCAATGGTGTTCGAAATTAAGAAAAACTTTCGACACACAAATATTTGTTAAGTAATTTTTCAAATATTTTAGATAAAACAAAAAATAGAGTATTATTATAGCCACCACATCACAACAAACAAAACTTACATCGAATATAATAATTACTGAATGACCGCTTAATTTTTGGTGTTTCTGCAGAACCCGCCAAATTTAAATTTGAATTTATACTAAGGGATGTCATTTTTTGGCAAATACTTTTTCGCGGTGATGAAAGAGATTGAATTGCTTGATGAATTGCTGCAGGATAAACAATTAAATCATGAAATGAAACACTTTTGGATGGTTTATTTTCTGTCACTTTTGTGGCACCATTTCGAATATTTTCGCTTGAAGAGAATGAAACCGTTGATGGAAGGGTAATTTTTCCAAATGGTTCAGGAGTCAATAAAGCTCGATATCCATTCTTCTTTGGTTTTCCTTCTTCATCAGATCTTGTTGTATCCATACTATTTGCATTTCGAAATTTTGCTCTTTTTCCTGTTGCTGATGCTAATGGGGATGGAGAAGTTGGAGATTTATCGGTTGAAGTCGTTGAAGCTGTTGAACGATTAAATGATGGAAAAAATAGTGATAATGGAGATCGTCGAATTTTAAAAACTGTACTCGTATTGGTATGACATGGCGAAGGTATTGGTGATGGAGTTCCACTCATTGTTAAAATAATTATGGAAGATAATGATTATGATAAAATATGGGTTATTGTAACATTAGGAATAAACACACACTGCAAAAAGTTAAACATAAAATTTTTGTTAGTTATAAAAATGCAAAAAAATGTTAAAAAATACACGCAAAAATAAAAAATTTTTTTTGCCCTTAAATATTATTCCCCATTTTTCAGTTTATTATTATAAAAGAGTAATAAATTACAAGGTTGCAAACCTGTAAATTTACGTTTTGGCGGTTGTTTTTGCCAGTACTTTTTATGACGACAACAACATAATAGCCAACAACAGCACCAACAAAATATATAAAAAAAGCATGACCGCTTTTCTTTAACAGTTTTATGAGTAATATAATAATTATTTTGTTGTTTTAAATTTTGAATTTTTTGTCGATTTCGAGTTGATGCAGCTAATCGCTTTCGAGATGGTGCATTATTTAAGCGAATACTTCGATGTGCACCAATCATAATAATAAAAGACAGAAAAAAGTAAGAAACAATTTAAATGTTTTTTTAAAGAAATTTTAAACAAAAAATTTTTGCTTTTTTTATTGCTGCCAAAAAAAGAGAGAGAAAGTTCAACACAAGAAACAATAAACAATCAACTTCTAATGCCTTATTTTAGTTTGCCAAAACATGGGCAAAGAAAGTGAACGCCAAAGAGCAGACAATGATCTTATAAAACATTTTCGATGGTCTCGGTTGGAAAAAAATATGAAGCTTACATTTTTTCGAAAAAAAGGATTAACAAGGATATGATAAATAAATACAAGGAAGCAAAATATTTTTTTTTGTCATCACCATCATCTCCATCAACAATGACTACTACCTTAACCAACCCAACAAACATTGTATATCCAGCATTAATCCATGCTCTTTTTCAAACCAATTATGCTTTACATGGATCTCCTTTTTCTTCTTCTACGACATCTCCCTTTTTAAAGTAAAAGGGGGATAACAATAGCCATATTGGCAGTCAGCTGGAAGCATCCCAGCTTAAAATGCTTTATTTGTCTTCTCTTTCATTTTTTTATACTACTGCTTTTCATGCTTGCTTCTGGTAAAAAAAAGAAAGAAGGAAGCGTTATAAATTGCTCTCTCCCAAAAATAAAAAAAAACCAAAGCTCTCCTTTTTTTAGAGAGAACATTTTCTTTTGTCTCTCCTTTTTTTTATTTATAAAAAACTAAAAAAGAAATAGAGGACCACCAAAAATTGGGTGTCTTTTCTCCCTGTTTTTTTTTGACGTCACAAAAAAAGAAAGGCGCCAAAAAAGAAAATTTTGACATCGGCGTCGCTGAAACATTACTATTGTTTCTTTTTTTTGCTTCCGTTTTTTAGGGCATCTGTTTTCAAAGGAAAAAAGCAAAACACATAATCTGATATAATTTATTTGATATATCATCTGACTTTAAAAGTGACAAAAAAAGAGAATGAATTGATGCTGCTGTTGCAAAGAAAAATGGGAGTGATGACCTCACAAAGGTGGTATCTTGGGACGAAAGATTCAGAAGAAAAGCATGATGAAATGCCAACATTAAATATGGCGATGATTTGACAGGATTTCTGTGGCGGGGAAAAAAGTGAGATAAATTTGATGCAAAAAAGAGGGGAATAAAATTTTTAATAATTTTTAATTTTATTATAAAAATTAGTTTTAATAAGAAAATTTTTTAAATTTATGGTCTTAAATGGAAAATTGTAAAAATGATGAAATAGCAAAAAACTACTATGATTTATTGAAACAAGAAAAAATCGAGTGGGTTGGTTTTGACGATTAAAGCAAAATTACAAAACATATAAATTCAAAAGTGGTGATAAAATGGTGGTGATCTTTAACAAAACCATGGCACCTTTTTGAACATGTTTTTTCCAAATGAAAGAAAAAAAGACAACCCCAAAAAATTGGCAGACATAATACCAGTAACCTTCTTCTTACAAAAAAGCTTGATGACACAAAAGCAAAAACAACACTAACTAAAAGCTAATTATCTTTTATTTCCATCCACCGAAACTCTCCCCCTTTTTTAACTCCAAAAAACCACGTCTTCACTTTTTCCTTAGAAGAAAAAAGAGAGATATCTAATTTGTTAGACCCCAAAAGAAAAAGTAAGTCTATGAGAAAAAACATAATTAGCATTGACTTTTAATTTTATGACTTTTTTTGGTCAAAGAATTGAGAAAAACAAGTTTTTAAAAAAAAGACAAAACTTCGGTAAAACAAAAAAAAACACAAGAAGATGGGTGTCAAAAGGCTCCCATAAAAAAAAAGAAAGAGATATACCCTTTGGGATTTTAAACTTCTTCTTTCATTTTGTTTTTAAAAATATAATAAAAAAGGACAACAAAAATATGTAAGTTTTAAAAAAAGAAAATGAGACAAATATAAAAAAGCAAATTGGCTTCAACAAAGGAGGAGAAATATGTATATTTTTGAGGTGAATGATGCGTTAATAAAAAATATTAAAACACAAAAGCTCTTTCTTTTTTTTTATATTCCCAAGTTGAAGGTACATATATGTTAGAGAGGGATCAATGAGATATATACTAATCAAAATATAAAATAATTTTTTATGCAAATTAAATATTGTCCATCTATTTTCGGATTGGTTTACGATATTTTCGATGAACAAGGCAATTTTCAAATTCAATGACTCAAAAAAAGGACAATTTAAAAAAAAAATTAATTATACTTGTTTGAAGCCAAAAAAGTGTGAAAATAAGCAAAACACAAATGTAAAGTTTAAAAAGTCAGATAAAAAGTGTAAAATAAATTATGCATTTTTCAATAAACTTTTTTTCAAAAAAAGTCCCCGCTTTTGATGTGATTACAGTAACCAATTTTTACTTCCCGTTTTCAGAAAAATTTTAAAACAAGCAAAAAAACTCTCTGGAACATCAACTTTTCAAAATTAAAAGCAATATTTTAACAAGTATGTTTAAAAGAAATTTTCATAACTTAAAAAATTATGCCAAAAATTCAGCACTAAAATAAAATGCAACAAAAATTTTAACTTTTTCAAAACGGAAGTAACCCTTTTCAAAAATTTTTAAAAACAACCCATAACTAACTTCCTTTTTAAAAAACAATAAATAACTTCCAAAAAAAGAAACAAAAGCCATTTTTATGGTTTTTAAAAACCCCCAAAAAAACAATAGAAAAGAATAACCTACTTTTTTGACGATTTAAAAGTTTTCTTTCAGCGGCAGCTTCTCTCTCCCTTAAAAATGTTGTATTTTTAACATAAAATTTTGACATTTTTCTATTTTTTAATTTCTTCATTTTTTTGCTGACACTACTATTTTCTGCCACAAATGAAAAAAGTAAATCTTACATTTTCATACTTAATCCATATAACATTGATCTCAAGCCTGGTTGAGTATTTGTTCGTTTAGGTTTTAAGTGATCAGGAATAATTGTATTTTGAGTAGTATCAGATGTTATTCCACCACTTCCATTACCAAGTGAAGATAAATTAGTATTTGTGCCACTTTTCCAGATGTTTTCAGTTAAGGATGTTGTCCTCCCAGATTTTCCCATCATCCTTTGTTGTCCCATTGATGATGCATGTGAACTTTCTCTTCGAATATATGCAGCAGATTTTGATGAAATTCGAGATTTTTTTCTCTCTAATGTTGGAGTAAAATCTCCATCTGATTGCATAAATGGTCGAGGTTTTGGTACTACTCCATTTTCTTGCTCCGAAGATTCCAGCGTAAATTCTATTCCTCTTTCACTCATCTTTTTTTGGAAAGCTATAAATTAAAATTAAAATAAATCAATTGAATTGGATTTGAAAGAATAGAAAAATAAGTTTTTCAAAAAACACGTGAAAAACTATTAAAAATTTTGAAAAAGTTGTACAAAAAGTTCAAGAATCAAATAAACATGAAAAAATGGAAAAGAAATTCAAAACCATTGTTGATTTTTAAAGAAAAAATTTAAAAAAAGTCAAAAAAAATGTTTTTTACAGATTTAAAAAATACAAAAGGGCGAACACGGATCAAACATTTTAAAAATTGGAAAATGTCATTTTTGTTAATTTTTAAAATTAGGATTTTTTTAACTGAAGTTTTTTGAATAATAATAAAATTTCTGTCAAGAATATTTACAATTACAAAATTTTGTTAGTAAAATGTGTTATTTTAATTAAAAATTGTGTGAAAAATAGATTTAAGGGGAGCGGATGATTTGATACATTTTTTGTTATAACGTTTCTTTTCGAAAATGGCATGAATCTGGCGACCTGGGTTTTTTTCTATTGTTCTTTTGCCTGATTTATGCCATTACAGAAAAAAACGTTAAAAATTCATTCAATGTATGGAATTGTCAATTTCTTTTAATAATTAAATTTGAAAATTTATAAAGATTGAAGTTGTCAATGTTTAATAAAGCAAAAAAGTCTTATTTTTGATCTTACAGAGTTTTTGAGCTTTTAAAATAAATTGAAACAGATTAATAAAAATTTCAAAGTTGGCTTATAAAAATTATAAAAGTTAGTTTTACAATAAAACGGTTTACGACAAGTAAAATCAAATCCCAAAAAAGATCACAAAAATCAAACAACAACTGTTTAAAAAAATAAGCAATCACTTTATGATTCATTCTCCTCATTCAGTTAAAACTCATCGATAAAGCTTTTACTCTCACTTCTTTCTTTTTTTTTTTTAAAAATGAATAAAGTTTGCAGAGAGGACACCGGAGACATCCTAAAAAACTTTTTGTGAAGGGGGGATAAAATAAAAAGTTAAAGATGCGCAAACAAAAAAAAGTGAGATTTGCGCAAAAAGAGTTTTTGCAGCAAAAAAAATAAAAATAAAAATAACTTTAAAAAAGGTTGAAAAAAAAATATGAGATAGGTATGAAGGTGCTTTAAAGTGAATATAAAGTTGCTGCTTTTGTTCGAATAAAGGATGGACGGTTTTTTTCAATTTTATTCAAACAATAAAAAAGTTCAAAGGGCGAAAAAAATGTTTCAGTTTTTTTTAAAATTAAAACATTTTATTTGTAAATTTAAAAAAAGCAATTAGTCACAACAAACAAATTCGGCAGCAATTAATTAAAAACTGTTGCAGACTTTTTCATTGATAAAAAAAACGAAAGAAGAAAAGCGGCTGTTTCGTTGCAAATTTTAAGCTGCTGTTTTTTGGTCTAAATTAGAAGTTTTAAAAAATCACCTAATAAAAATGCCACCTGGAATTTTTTATGGCCATTTTTAACAGTCTAAAAAAATCAAAAAAGTAACAAAAGTTTTAACACAGTTTCAACAATTTTGTTAAAATAAAATATTTTGAATAAATTTAAATTATAGTTAACTTTCACGAAATTAAAAAATGAACGGTAAACTTCAAAACAGAAAATTTTTATGTAAACAAAATTTATAAAATAAGTTAAAAACATATTTATCTTCGATTGAAAGCAGTGTTCTGCGGTGCTGGCGCGACGCGCCGCGTCGCAGTCGCGCCGGCTACATTTAAACTTCTATTAGATTACAGATTTTCCTACAACTTTGGTAAAAGATATTCAGCTATAAAGGCTATCACGTGAAATTATTACTTTAAGTTTAAACTTAATTTCTAGTAGCCGGCGCGACTGCGGCGCGGCGCGTCGCGCCAGCACCGCAGAACACTGATTGAAAGTAAAACATAAAACTCACATAATATTATCTGAATATTGGAAATGAACTACATATGTTGAAAAGCATTTTGAAAAATAATGAAAAGGTCAAATAAAATATTTGTTTTAAGTTTAAATTTGCTTCTCAAGTACTGACCGATAAAAAAACAAAAAGATAAACTTTAACATTCCATTGTGAATTGACTCCTCCGCAATTAAAACAAAACTTAAAAAAAATAAAATTTTCAAGTGGGTTTTTAAACTTTTAAACTGTAATATAACTTTTAAGATAAAACTGACGTAAAGTTGACCGTCTACAAAGTTGTGAAAAAATCAAAGCTCGAAAAAACTCATGAAAAAAACATATCAAATTACATCAAAAACAAAAAAGATAGTATACAAATCATCACCACATAACATTAATAATAATTATTATCACAAAAAACATGTGTTGAAAAAAAATTTTAAATTTCTCAACAGCAAAAAAATGAATGGATGAAATAGAGATCATTGATGACACAAGAGATCCTCTTAAATTTGTCTAGTTCATTTTGCAAAAATTTAATACTTGAGTTTTAAACTTTTAAGTTTAAAAAAATTAAAAACCTCAAAAAAGAGAAAATAAAAGTACGAACCTATTAACTTTCTTTTCCCTCTTTTCTCTTGACAAGAATAAACAACAATTTATCAATAATATTTTTTTGACTCAAAAAAAAAGTGAACGGATAAAATCAACACAAAAAACAAAAGACATCAAAAATTTCAAAGGTGCGAAAAAAGAAAACATCATTTTTTTTGATGATCTTCTTCTTTTTTTCTTTTTCTGTTCTCTTTCATCACTGCTTATCTCTCTTTCTTTTTTTTCATTTTTTGACTTTTTAGATAAGAGATGATTGAGATCTGGTACGAAAAAATCTGGCACGAAAGAAATCCCCAGCTGAAAGAAAAGGAAAGAGAGACAGATATAAAAAAAGAGATTTCTTTTCAGAGACTAGAGAAAAGAAAAAATTATGACGCAAAAAGGTTTTTATCTTTTTTTTTTCCACCCCCGATTTTTTTGAACGATAAAAAAACAAAATGGAACCATTTCAAAGGCTTTCAAATACCCCAAAAAGTTTAATTTTTTCCTAAAAATTGATCAAAATATAGTCAAAACATTTTTAGAAGGTCACCAAAAAATCATGAGAGAAGTGCAAATTTCAGTTATACCTTTAGTGCAATCGCTGGCACGGCCCGGACTTTCTGAATTTGCATAAACTTTGGGACTTAAAAACTCAAATACCATAATAATCTTTAAGCCAAACTGTAGAGAATCTTTTGAAGAATTTTTTGGCTGAATATTTCTCTTTCTCCCCTTTCATATCAGAACTTTTTTTGATAGTAATAAAAATTTAGTATACTGTAGCAATTATGATTTACTATCATTTTTTCTTTTAAACTAAATAATTACAAATTATTTTTAAAAATATTTTAAAAACTTAAAAACGATGTCATTGAGACGATGAATAAGCATATTTAGGCAAAGTCCATTACATTAGCCACTTATCTTTGTCGTGTATAATTTTTTATTTAGCTTCCGCAAAATTTGCAGTTTTCTTTTCTACAATTATTTAGTTTGCGCAGAGTTAAAGTACCATCTCTTTTTTTATAATTGATTTTCACACAAAAAGAAACTGCAGCCGATAATGTTGAGTCACAAAATATGATTTGTTGTTGAAAAATTTTGTTTGTTCGTACTTTTTTGATGTATACCTTTTTTGGATAATCAAGATAACTTTAAAAAAATAATTTCAGCAAACTTTGGAAATAAAAAATGGAAAAAAAGCATTTTAATCCAATTTTCAGATTCATCCAATTCTAACATTTTTATAATAAAAAAACTGCAATGTATAATTTTATTAAATTCAAATAAAATTCCTTTTTTTAAATCAAAGCTTTTTTTCGAAAAGTACACAAATGCTATAAATCAAATATTAAACAACATGGACATGTAAAAAAATCAACAGGATTTATACGAAATTTTTATTTTTGCGTCGATAAAAAATGCGTTTAATAATGATTCTAATTTGACGACCTGGTAAATTTTTTTATTAAATATTTAAAGCATTAATATCTGGCAAAGTAGCGAGTGGATTATTTATTCTGCCCTCAAATATTTTATCAAATTGTCCATTCTTGTAAAGGTTAAAACAATATACAACATGGGAAGGTCTGTTTCCAACAGCATATTCATCTTTATATGCATGAATCATGGCATACATAATTCGAGCACTTCTTTCTTCACCTTCTTTTACATAATCATAAACATTCTGAAGTGTTTCTTCTCATTCATTAATATTTGCCTAAAATATGCAAAGTAAAATGTTGTGTGGAAAATTGAAATAAAATTACATCAGCATTAAGTGGAAACCAGTTTCCAATATTGCCTGGACCACCGAGCATTTTTGGAACATAATCTTTGAGCTTGTCACCAGGCTTTGCATAAAATCGGACTTCATTCATACGTCAGGATCACCACCTAAAATTAAGCATGTATGCTAAATTTTATTGTTATATGTATACGAATTTACCGTTATCTAAATCTTGGAATCTTACTTCTGCTCTGAGATAAACAATTTTTGCAGCATTATCAAAAGCTACAATAAAGGGGGGAGAAAGTTTGGAACCGCGTACACTCGCAAAGCACTTTTTTATTGCCCCACAAATAAATTGAGAAGTCGATGATGATTCTGCTGCAACGGATGTGGTGCTCTCGCATTTTGAATAGCCGGATATGGTAGTCGGAATACCAAATTCCAAATTATCAAAGTCATCCGAAACTTCAATTTTCGCATTTGAAGGATCTTCCATCTGAAATAACATGCGTTTGTAATAAATAGAAATCCAAACCGTAAGAAATAATCTCTCGCAAGGTTTTAAAAATTTTTCACTGCACTTAAAATGGTCAGGTCAGTCGTAAGGCTATTAATGGATAAATTAAAAAAGGGATGGATTTTTGAGGACGGGAGTATTAAATGCAAAAAATCACAAAAACCAAATTAGCAGTCTCCTGGACAACCACAAGTTTTTTATATAAAAATTAATAATTCCACAATTGAGGTGTGCACTGCATGCTCTTTTTATTGGTTTTTTTAGCTGAAAAATCAATAAATACAGGTTCTTCTATACGGTTCTATTTTCTTATGATCACTTTTGCGAAGGAAGAAAATATACCCTCTTGCAAAAACAAAAAAATTCACTTATTGCGCTTGAAAACGGTTTTTTCAAAAAAATGTATTATTTACTTGTACCTTTTAAGCTTATTTGTGGCTTTTTAACATTGGAAATTTTTACCACATCGAAACATCCTAGTTTCAAACAACCACAAATATTTAGTAAGTATCTTCAAATGCTGAAGACTATATAGATTTTTTAGCTAAACAAACCAGAAAACACCCCAAAGATCCATAAACAATAATTTAAAATAGCTTTAAAAGCTTGAAAATGTCACTAAAAATTCTCCGTGATTGGTTTAGTCATAATCAATCACAAAAAAAGTCATAACCAACTTTGAACGACTATTATAGTTATTTTAGAAGGTTTTAGACATATTTAAATGATTTTAAAATAAAAAAAATTTTAAAAAAATCGAAATTTCGAAAAAATTTTTTTTTCAACGCACATTTCAGAAAATAATCAGGGGACTATTTGAGACCATTTAGTACCAAATTTACCCCGGTAGAACCCCCCTGGGCGAAAAACCCCTTATGTAAACACCAAATGAGCCCGTGCTACATAACAATATGTCTTTTAATTACATCAGTTTGTCACAACTTATATAAAAAATGTTTCAAACAATAATCAAATTTGAAGGAAAGAATGTTACGGAAACGATAAAATAAAAAACTTTGCAAATATTGATCCATTAGAATAAATTCACTGTTCAAGACAAAACAATTTGGAGAGAAAAAAATAATAGTTTGATGCCATTGAGATCTTTATTATTTCTGTATTATTTAGCAAAATCTCAGGCTAAACTTTTGTGTAACAAAAAACAACTCTTCTGCCAAAAGATTTATAAAATTATTGTTTAACTTTTTTTTATTTTAAAAACGTTGATTCTACATTCATTGTGTATTTTAGTGATAAGAGTTTTGATGACTCAAACTTCAAATAAAAGCTGAAGATTTTTTCCCTATTTTTCAGTTTTTATTATCAATAAAAATAGACAAAACTTTTTCCAAAAAACATTTTCATTTTCCTCATCTTTTTATTCAATTTGTTTTCTGTTTTAAAAAAAAATAATTGGGTAAAATAAAATCTGTAAATTTGCGCTAATATTATCCGATTTGGTATTTTATGAGGGTTCTTTTTAAAAGGTTTTACAAACAACAAAAGTGAAACAATAAAATATGGCGCCGGTAAGAAAAATATTTTTGTAATTTTTAAATCTAAACATTTAATAATTTACTTTCAGAAATGGTCTCGAAGTTGTGCAATAACACAAATAAAAAATGATGTTGAAGAAAATAAAACTTTGTCGAATGTTTTGGATTCCTTTTTTCCAGAGAAAACATTTGAAAGACCAGAAAAAAGCGTGAAATTTATTACTACAGTTTTTGTACATTGGTTCTTAATTTTATTACCAGAAAAAGGAAAAACATATATTCAAACATTTTTGAATGCAAAAAACACGGAAGAAAATTTTATTATTGATTGGATTGAAGTTGTTTATGGGCATAAATCAAATCCGGCACTTCACACATTACTACAAAATGCACAGTTCTATCAAATTTTGGATGATTTAAAAATTAATAATGTTTCAGTTGATTTAACAAAATTTTACCTAAAACTTCGTGCAAATTTTCGCGTATGTTTTCTTGAAGCGAAAATGCTGGAAGGAATTTTGGAAGTTTATCGATGTTTGCTATTCTGTAAAACAATGAAAAAACGCCCTAAACTTTTTTGTAAAGCAATAAAAATTTTATGGAAAAAGTTAAATTTTAAAGATGACGTTTTAAAAATTGAAACTGATGAAAGTTTAGCAGAAGACGATCATGCTTATCTATTAAAAATTATTGAAAAACTTGGAAATGAAAGTAATGAAAGAATTAAAGATAAAATTAAGGTGTGTTTTTATGTTGGAATTAAAAATTGTTGAAAACAATAAAAAAATTTTATAGGAAATTTTTGAGCATGAAAACACGAGCTTTACAATTGATAATCAAAAATTGGTAATTTCAAGTTATAAAATAATTTTGTCAAATATTTGGGAAGAATTAACTAATAAAATTAAAACAAATGATTTTGAAATTACTTCTGTTGAAATTGTTGCGAATGAAATTATTTTGGATCAAAATTTTGAATTATCTGGAAAAAAGAATTTAGCTTTGATTGCAAATAATTTATTAATTCCATTCCCTGTGGTTATCAATTTATCAGGGAAGAATGCTATCGATAAATATACTTTTGCTGCAGAATCTGGAAAAGGGTTTGGCGAAAATGGAAAAGAAGGCAAAGATGGAATTGCTGGTGAATCTGCAGGAAATTGTACAATTTTAACCAAAACTATTTTTGACATGGCCAATTTAGAAATTTTATTAAATGGCGGAAATGGTTCAAATGGCCAAGATGGCGGTTGTGGTGCAAATGGGGAAGATGGAAAAGGAGCAGATTTTGATGTAATTGGAAAGCATAAAGTTAAAATTGTTTTAAAAAATGTTGTAAATGTTTTTACTGGTGGAATTTTTTCTCGAACATTGGATAAAGAATCTGAAACAATTGCAAGTGATGGATCTGTAATATTTTCAAATGATTCTGCATATTATTTTTCAACACAAAGTTATCGGCTTTATATTGGTTCTGAAGGAAAGCCGGGTGGAAAAGGTGGAAAAAATGGTCTTGGTGGAAAAGGTGGAGAAGGCGGGGATTTCAGTTTAACTGTTGATAACTGTGTTACTAAAGATGTTGTTAAGGTAAATTGAAAAGAATAAAACTGTTATATAAAGATTACATTTTTTAGGTACAATCCGTTAAAGGCGAGGATGGCCAAAATGGTAAAGTTGGAGAGAATGGCCAACCTGGATTAAAGGGATGGGATATTGCAATCACCGGAAAAACGTTAGAAAAAGGAAAAATTTATGGACAATCAAAAAAAGAAAAACTTAGAATTGAATATTTTAAAACACAAGACACTGATACAGTTTATGTCAGTGATCGAAATAATGCCGAAAATGATTTTAAATGTTATGCAAGAATTCTACCAGAACCCCTTCAAAGATCAAAATTAATTAATCATTCAAATGAAAAAACATCTGAAAAAGAAGAGAATGAAAGAAAAAGTGAATCAATTGCACGAAAAGTTTCTCCAATTGATGAAGAAAAGGCAAAAGAAAAATATGAAGAATTAACGCAATCTATTTTAACTGCAGAATTAGAAAAGCAATTAGAAGCTGAAGCAGAATACGAAGAAACAACAGAAATAAATCGATTGTATGAAATTTATAATTTTGAGTTTGAAGAAGAATATCAACCAAAAAAGAAGCATGAGCCAAGGACGATAACAGTGGAAGAAGTTGATAGTAAGTATAAAAACTAGAGGATGTCATGAGAAAAAATCTGGATTTTCTAGCAAATTGTTTGGGTTTGATTTAAAAACGAAAAAGGTTTTCACAGTTGAAATCAGCAATTATAATTTTATTAATAATTTCTAACAAAAAATTTTTTTGATTTTTACAGAGGGAACAAAACTGAAATTCCGAAAATTTCGATTTTTTTTTGAAAATTTTGTAATTACAGAAAACAAAATTCTATCCAATTCCAATTTGCCAGTTAAAAGAAATCCGGATTTTTTTTGGAACACCCTGTACAATACATAATTGCATAAAAGTGGTTTTTTAGAAATTCAAAAAATAAAAGAAGGCTGGGAAATTTTATGGAAGTATCCATCTCCTTCTTGTTTTTCATTTGAAAAAAAATTACGCAACAAAGTCCCCAACGAAGAAATCAAAACTTTGTTAATTAAAAAAACATTGATCGATAATTTGCGTGATGCTGATAGTGATGAAGATGATGAAAGCTTAACAAAAACACGAACACAAATGATCGAAAAATTTAAAGCAAACTTTGATGAAAATTGCATTTATGCAAATGTTTTAAATGATTCCAGCAATTTCATAACAACTGAAGAAGAACCAATTAATATAAAACTTAAAAGACTGTTAACTTTTATTGAAAATGATGATGAAAAATATATATGTAAAAAGTTAACACTTTTATATTTAAAATCAAAAGAAATCGGATTAACTTTGATTAACACTTTGCTGCTTATTTTTGAATGCGAAGGAAAGCATATTGATTTGGAAACATTGAATTTTTTGATTGAAACTGTTTTTAAAATTACAAATTCAACAGATGAAGAATTTTTATTTCCAAGTATTTTATTATCGAAGAAACAGTCAGATTGGATTGATGAAATTTTTATGTTAATTGTTGAACATGTTTTTACACTTTCTCCTAAAATGAAAAAATGGTTAAAAGAGTTATTGCCAGTTTTTGTTGATGAAAATTTAAAAATTTTGTTTTGTGAAAAGTTATTAAAAGGGGATTCTGAAAATATTATTCTGGAAGATCAATTGTATTTTATCCTTGATCCTATTAAAGATTCAGCTTCGATATATCCGGATTTAGAAAATGCTCCACTAAAAGATTGGATAAATATTATTAACAATAATGTCTTACAGCATGTCACAGAAAGCAGTAATATTGTTTTTCGTGATCCTGAAACGAAAAAATTGACAATGTTTTGTAGCGATAAATTAATTGAAAAATTTGGTCAAGTAACAATTTGTCCATTGTTTGAATTAATTGCAAGGCTTGTTGCTTCATTGGACAAAGATGTAATTGGAAGATTTTTTCAACGATTATGCAACAATGAAATTATTTCTGGCAATGTTAATTGCAACAATCTAGAAGATATTTTGAAATGCAGTTTAGTAATTCATGGAACTCCCAAAAATGATACAGAAAAATATAGCGAAAGTTATAAAATTGCAAAGGAATTACTTTCTTCCACCAAAAAAGAACTCCGAAAAACAGAAGATCTTCAAAGCCTCTGCCAAAAATTAAACAAATCAAATCATCTTTCAAAAATTATTAATTCTTTAAAACAACCTTTTGAATGGATGATTCATGAAAAAATTGAAGAATGCTACAAAAAACTTCAAAGCAAAGATTTTAGCTATGATTTTAGTTTAGAAGCTTTTGAAGCATTTTTGATGGAAACTTATGCAGATTTAAATAATTCTGAAATGAAACATTCGTTATTTTTGTTGGAAATTATTGATAAAATTATAATTAATCAATGTGGATTTTGTTTAAGAGATACACAAAAACTTGCAATTTTGTGTGCTTTGAATAACAAAGATGCTGAAAATAGAATGAAAAGTGTTTTACAACAAATTTCAACTGGTGAAGGCAAAACTTTGATTATTGCTGCTTTGAGTATTATTTTGGTTTTAAAAAGCTCCAAAAAACTAAAGGTTAATATTGTAACAAGTTCATCGGTATTAGCAAAACGTGAAACTGAATCTTCAAATGGATGTTTATGGCTATTTGAAGCATTCAACATCAAAGCTGGTCATATATGTCATGATTCACTAAAACATCGAATTAAAATTTATTCTGATTGTAATGTCATTTATGGTGATTTAACTGTATATCAAAGTGATTACTTACAAGATAATTATTTATCTAAAAATATTTTGGGTGATCGTAGAATGAATGTTGTAATTGTTGATGAAGTGGATTCAATGCTTTTGGATAATGGATTAAATATGCTTTATTTATCTCATGAAATTGCAGAGCTTGAATTATTGCAACCTGTGTTTACTAAAATTTGGCAAATGATTAATCTTAGATTTTCGCAAAATAGCGATTTTGGGGCATTGAAAGATGAAGAATTTTATCAATCAATTTATTCCACATTTTTTCCTTCTCTTTCATGGAATGATTTTGCTGTATCCCTTGATGTTACTAAAGCTGAAGCAGAATCCCTCAAAAAAATGTTGATCTGGAAAAAGATAGCTGATGAAAATGGAAGAATTTTAGTAACAAACAAAAAATATTTAAATCATAAACTTTGGAATATTCAAAACATTTCATCAATTGTTAAAAACAAATTTTTATGTTTTTATAATACAATTATGAAAGAAACTGATATTAAAGTACCTACAAATTTGCATAATTATTTGATAAATCATTTAAAAGATTTTATTGAAAGTGCTGAAGCTGCATATGAAATGAAAGAAGGAATAAATTATCAAATTGAAACAATTTCAAATCTTCATTCAGAAAATTTAGAATCTCGAATTGTTATTATTGATTCTGATACAGGCGTTGATTTACCAACCACACAATGGACAAAAGGTTTACATCAATTTTTACAACTTAAACATGGTCTTCGATTAACTCCTGTTTCGACAAAAGCTGTTTACATTTCAAATGTTTCATATTTGAAAAAATATGATTGTATCTTTGGATTCAGTGGAACCCTTGGAGCTGAAGCAGAAAAAGAAGAATTGATTGAATTTTATGATTTAAAATGTATTACAATTCCATCGTCTTTTCCAAAACAATTCTATGAAGAACCTGCAATTTTAACAAATAGCGATGAAAGCTATTTTATGGAAATTTTTAATACTTTAAATAATTTAATGAAAAGTGGAAGATCGGCTTTAGTGATTGCAGATTCAATAAAACTGGTGACAATTTTAAATCAAAGAATTAAGCAAATTGCAAAACACCAACTTGAACATCATCAACTTCAACCATTTCTTAAAGCAACAGTGTATAAACGAGATTTTGAGAAGCTTGAATACGCGGATGGCACAACTCCACTCCCTCCAAAAACTATAATATTTTCAACGAATTTAGCTGGTCGTGGAACGGATATCAAAATTTCTGAAGCACTTGAAGCAAATGGTGGCTTGCATGTTATTGTTGCATTTCTTCCATCAAATGTTCGAATTGAAGAACAAGCCTTTGGACGAGCGGCACGTTGCGGTGAACCTGGAACAGCACAAATGATTATCTTTAAAAAAGATAAAAAACCCTTCCTTGAATTAAAATCCCAACGAAATAAAAAAGAAAATGAAAGAATTCAAAAAATAAAAAAACATTATCATTCAAAAACTGAACCGGAAGAAAAATGTTTTTTAAATTTTTCGGTAGTTTTAAAACATCTTAAAAGACAAATTCAACAAAAAAATTTGCCATCAGAATGCTATGAAATTTTGTGTAAAGATATTATTGATCAATATGCTTTGGAATTGGACGCTTCAATGTTTGGGGCAAATTGGATGGAAAAAATGGAAGAATTTTGTGATTCCTTGAAAGTCAAATATCCGATGAATGATGAAAAAGCGTTGCTTCCGTTACAGCCTTCAAATAAGTTAAGATATGCTATAAAAATGGTAAGTAAAGTATAAATTATCGTTATCACCAACATATGAAATGAATTGAGATATGGGTTGTGTGGAATAGAAATTTCGATTTCGAAAAGTCAGATATAATCAAAATTTTGGTTTTTCGATTTTGGTTTTTTTACCCGAAATCCGATTTTTTTTAATTTATGAAAAAATTTCGATTTCCAAAAGTTGAAAAATATCGAAATCAAAATTCCTATTTTTTGATTTCGGACAAAAAATAATGTCAATATTTTTCGATTCGGGCATTAAAAATTATATTGGTAATTTCGATTTCGCACAAAACTCTGATTGCGATAACTCAAAAATTGTTCATAAAAAAGCTGAACAAATTCAACAGTTTTGTTTACCAATAATTTTCTTTCAGGCTTATGACAAAAAGTATGATGAAGCAAACATTATATTTGATAAACTTGGATTTTATTACCCTGAATATTTACCCGAATCAAAATATTTCTCTACCATTTATGCAATTAAAAAACGTGATAAACCAGAATTACTTGATTCACTTGAAACAATTTTGAATGAAGCAAAAAATGGATTTTATGAAAGGCTAAAACTTTATACTGCAAATGTAAGCATGATTGATTCCTTTCGTATTTCGGATGATGAAGGAATGTTTTATAATGATGATTTTCAACAACAGCAACAACATTGTGAACATTTAACTTTATCAATTATTGAAAGCATTGATGAATTTTTGGGACATTTTATTGAACCAATGAATTTTATTTGTGATTCTTTGAAAGAAGAATCAGCAATGCTAATTTATGAAAATTTAAAGAATTATGAAAATCCTCCAGTTACCGGCTTTAAAGTTTGTAAAGATTTTGATGAAGAAAAGTTGGAAGAATATTGCCAAGAAAATGGTGTAAATTTTAATTCTGTTAAAACTGATTTAAAAAAGGGAAAAATAATTAGTGAAAAACATTTACGCGGATTATTTGAAATTCAAAGTTATCAAGATTTTTGGCAAGCTTTAAAAGCTGCATATTTGTTGGATAAAACAAACACGGAGACATTTATTGATATAACAAAACTTTCACAAATGAGTGAAGAAGTTTTACTTGGATGTATTATTGGAGAATATAAATTTGAAGAAAATCAATTAATACAATATCCAGAAGTAAAAGAATGGAAAAGGCTATCAAATACAAGAGATATACATGATTTACGGAGATGTTTTGAAGATAATAATGTTTTAAAAACTACAGAATTTGGATATCTTTCATATAAAGATCGACCATTTGAAGCAACACTATTATTAAGTCCTTGGATTGGAAAGGATGATATTTGTGCATATGGAATTTCAGAAGAAAATTCACAAAAATTGTTGTCTTTAATGGAAAATGATGAAATCTTGGAAAAACATGGAAAAAAAGAATTTTATAAACTTTCACCAAATTTTACATGGGAAAAATGCCAAAATTTTCCTAAATGGTGTAAACAAATTTTAATTAAAATGATAAAAAAGAAATTTGCATATGTATTTGCATATCATCATTTTATCACCAGTGGCACACATAGCACTTATAAACAACTCCCTGATGAAAATGATAAAACATTTATCAATGAATTAATGGAAATTGGAATATTGGAATCAAATAATATAAATCTTGAAGCTTTAAATTCTCCTGTCCCGAATGGAAATATATTTGATAAAGGATGTGGATTTGTGCTTGATAGTAATCCATCACAACATTATTACAGAGCACTTTTAGCAACTCAAACCAGCATTAAAAAGACATTCACAAAGCCCCAACATCACAAATTAATTGTATCAAAAACTTCAAAAGAACAAATTGAAAATGTTTTGAAAGAAAAAGCATCAGCAAGGCAAAAATATGAAAATTTAGATATTCAATTTGTGCCAATACAAGATTTATTGAATGATTTGAATATTGATGGAATTAGAGTTAAGCCAGTAATTCATTCATTGCCATATTTAATAAATCCATGTGAACGAAAATGGAGTAAAAAGACGCTTGTAACTTTGGGGATGGTTGGAAGTGGTGCGGCTGTTCAACTTGCTGCAGGTGTCAGCCTTGTAATTATTACATTTGGAATTGGAGCTTTTGCTGGAAAATTTTTAATCACAGAAGGTAGATTTACAAATTTAAAAAAATTTAAATATGAGATTTTTAGGATTAAGTGATGCAATATTTTGTGCCAAAACTTTATGGAAAGGAAAATCGGATAACTTTTTCCGATATAAAACTGCAAGTATGGCACTTAATGTTGCACTTTGTGGCATTACTGAACCTCTAAAATATGTTAAAGTAATTCCATCAATTTTGAATACAGATGCCGTAAATGTTATTCGAAGAGCAGATATTTTTATTAGCAGTGGTGGAAGTGTCCTAAAAACTTTAATTCCAAATTTAACAAAAATTGAAAAATGTGAAACAACAAAAAATTTTATTTCTCAAGCTATCAAATTTACCATTCAAGAAGTGGATGCAAGATTTATGCTAATTTTAGGAGAAATCTTTCAAAATACAATAATCCTAAAAACAAATATGATTCAACTTTTTCGAAAAATTGGAATAAAAAATGGTGAAAAAATTGTTGAAGGACAATTTGAAATTATTAAAAGAGATGTTGAACCAATTATAATCAATCTATTTTCATTTGTTGTAACAGAAGTCAACAAAAAATGTATTAAAAATTCAACAATTAATTTGGCAAATTATTCTGTAATTATTGGAGCAATAATGCAATCACAAAAATTTGAAAATTTTATGAATTCAATTAAACAAAGTATTACAAATTCAATTTTAAATATTTCAACATTTATTAAACAAAAAAATGATGGCAGTGCATTTGAAGTTGGAATTGAAGATTCTGAAGCAGCAATAAATCAAAGTATTTCAAAAATTATTGAAACATGGAAAATTCAATTGGAACAAAAATATAAACGTTTAATAGAAATTAAAATTCAAAGACCATTGAGCGAATTAAATAATATGGATTATCAAAATCAACTTCGAGAAATTGTTTCTGATGCTTCACCTCGAGCTCTTCCATCTCAACAGAAAACCGCAGCTCAAATAAATTTAACAAATCATGAAAAATTTGTTCAAAAAATTAAAACAGAATATTATCTTCAACTTGAAAGCCTTCTTGAAACAACAAAAGATTCATATGCACTTGCTCGATTAACTTTAACAACAGCAAGAAATCATCAAATTTGTGTAAATTCATTAGCGAAATTAATTTCCTCTAATTTACAACGGCCAATAACGTTAATTATTAAATATAGAAATATAAATCTCAATGGAAGAGCCGGAGATGTTTCAGATGGAAATAATTTGACTCAGATTACTCTTCAACAACCTTATGGTAAGACTTAGCTGTTTAAATTAAATAAAAAAAATTTTATAGAATACGATAATTCCATTGCAAACCTTTATGACCAAGTTATTCAAAAATTGCCTGGATTAGGATTTCCTGATTTTGGAAGTTTTAGAAACGCATTGGCTCAAGTAATACAAAATGATTCTGATTTTCAACAACGCTAAATTTTATAACCGTTTTTTTGACTTTTTGTAAATAAATTTTTTTAAACAAATTTATAATTTAATTTAAAAATTTGGAACAAAAAAAATTTTTTTTTAACATTTAAATGAAATTGATAAAAAATTTATTTTTAAGTGTCCAAAACATGTTTAAAACATTTTTTTTTTCAAATTTAATTTTTTATTCACAGGTACGTGAAAATCGAAAAATTTTTTGTTCCAAATTTCGATGATTTTAATATTATACAAGTTCTCATAAGCTGGTTAGCTAATGTGGAAAGTCTTAAAATATGCAAACGCAATGTGCGGCTTTTTGTTTTTCTTATGTTAAGCATCTACCGGGTTGTTTCGGATTGATAATTTTTATTTTATTGCAATCTGAAGAAGATTCTGCATCTCATAGGCCTAATCCCAAATTGAGGCTTCAAGGGACCCAAAACTGGTCAGAAAAAATTGCGGTATTTTCATTTTTTATTTATCAAATATTTTTTTTACCATTATTATTATTATTACTTTTTTTTTATTAATTATTGATACTACAAAAACTCTGAATTTTTTGATACCAAAATTTTATTTTTTTCGGAAGTTTGAAAAACGAAGCACACGTTTAATTATGTTTTTACAAAGTTTTTTTGGATTCAACTTTTTATTTTGGAAACATTCATTTTAATGTAGTTTTTGAAACTAAAAAATTGGTTTTTTTGTGTCAAGCTAATAAAAATACAGACTTGATTATTTGTAATTTAAGTGATTTTTTTCTTTTCGTCTAAATTGTTTCCCTACTCAATAACAACCTATTTCATATCGTGATATCGAAATCGGAATCCAACCTTACGTTGTATTTTTTTTTAAAACTTTTTTTTTTCATAAAATGTACCAGTTTTATTTCATCCTTAAAATTGATATTTTTTCTACCTCGAATATTCAAACATTTCATTGAGCAAACACGACAGTTTTCGCCAAAAAGACTATGATAATTTATTTATTAAGTTTGATTAAAAGCAGGATAAAATCTGTGAAATTCTTCTTTTTAGTTGTGTAATAAATTAGAATTCTGTTTTATTATTCTCTTAAATAAATTCGAATTAAATAAAATGCTTATTTTTTGCAAAACGATAATTTCAAACAAAAAATTGTTAAAAAGTAATATTAACAATTAAAAAATATTACTGTAAATAGAAAAATACATTAAAGAAAAGAATTATTCCTGAAAATAGAATAATATTATTTAATTTTGCATTTGCAGCAGCATCAGATTTTGGTGCCCTTGTTCGTCCTTTTATATTTGTAAATGTTGTTTCATTTAATTCATCTGGGGATTTAAAGGTTTCATTATATTTAATGAACCAAGATTCTCGCATTTTTTCTGCTTGTTCTTTTGAAGCGGCAGCAATTGCTAAACCCATCATCCAACGATCTTCACGCTTTTTAACACTTAATCTTGTATCCATTAAAGCAAGGGTATGATTTTGTATATCACATTGGGAATGATGAAAACATTTAATTGTTTCTTGTACAAAACAAAAATTATATGCATCTTCTTCAATTTTATCAATTTCTTCTGTTGAATTATAACCATATTCATCATTTTTAAAATATACATGATTTAAGCCTTCCGTGGTACAATATTCTTGCATATATAGCGTTGAAATATTTCCATAAACTATATGAGAATTATCTGTTCGACTTTCGGTTAAAAATGTATTTGCAAATTGGCAGCCAATATTTTTCCATGATTCTAAAAAGCATTGACGCATTTCTTCACATGTACATTGTCGAGTCTAAAAAGAAATGGGATAGTTTTAAGAGTGGTTGATTAGTTTTAAGTAATTTAAAAAAGTCGATAAATTACTATTTTTAATTATAAAAATTGAAAAATCTTAAAAATTTAAAACGTTTCAAAAAGTATACTATTGAAACTACCAAAAACAGAAAAAAAAACTGTTTAAAAATATAAAAAAAAATTTACCAAAATTTCATCCCCTAATCTTGCAATTCCAACATTTATATTATTTATATCAAATTCACCAAAATCATCATCAAAAACTCTAGCTTCTGCCAGAAAAATAAATATTCCAAAAAGTATTAATGGAAAAATTACACGCAACATTATTTTTAAAATGATAGTCAATAAAAGTGAAAACTTTTTTTTCTTTAAAAAAATATTTCCTTTGTTTCAAACTTCTTTAATTTATCCGATTTTTTCTTTTCTTTCTTTTCACTTTCAGCAGTTTTGCCTTAAGGCATATATGTATAGATTCAAGGAATCCATTTTTTTTATCGCTTCCATTTTGATCGAGATCTAACAGGTTTTTTTAAGATTTAGATATTTCCTTCTCCCGCTGTTTTAGTGATTTTGTGTAGCTTTTTTTGTGATTATTTATTTTATTATAATCAGATATTTTTTAAATATTTAGCGTACTTAATTTTGTGGAAACTGAACTTCTAAAAATTAAGTTTTGTGTAGACAAATTGTTTATATTTCTACCAAATTTTTTATAAGCGCAAGCATTTTTGATTAAAAAATTGGTTTGTGTTGTAAAAAAAACTTTTTTTTGGACATTGAATCTTATGGACTTTGAGAGCTGTTTAAAAAGCTCAAAATTATTTTAAAAAAATTTTTGTTCTTTACTGTCACCAACCATTTTTTGTTAAAACAGCTATAGTTTTTTCTTCCGGATTAATTTTCCATCTTTTTTTGGGTTAATTCATGATTCCTTTTTTTCTTTCTTATCGCCTTTAAATGAATAAAAATAAGAAAGAATCGTCATCAAAAAAAGGAAATGGGTGCATTCAAATTATTAAACGCTTAAACACAGAAATGTTTAATCAAAAAAGAAGTTATTTGATAACCATTAACTTTTTGTGTTAATCAATAGAAAAGAAACAAGCGTTATACTTTTTAAGAAAATGAGATTAGGTATTACATTTAAATAAAAATTTTTTTCTTTGTTTAGAGACGTGCAGAGACAATTTGCGACTTTACGTTTTTTTGAAGCGATAATTCACCGTCATGTTTCGGCAGGCTATTTTTTATTTTATCTGACTCGGAAAAAAATTCTGCATCTAATAGGCACAATTTCAAATTCGAGAATAGAGGGGCAAAAAATTCGGATAAAAAAATTACGGTATTTTTTTCTTTATCAGTTATCATTTTTATCAGCATTTAACCTAATAATTTTTTTATCAATTCTCATTAAAATATAAAGATTCTGCATTTTTTGGTACCAAAATTATGTTTATTGCACAACTTTGAAAAAACAGTGAACATCCTTATCTTTGTTTTTTTTATTTTACAATTACTTAAAAGTTTCATTTTTCTTGTGTGGGACAATTGTAAAGGGGTAAATTTTTTATAAAATGTTTATTTTTATCAACGATACATCCTAGACAACTTGTAAATCCAATAGAAAAAACATTAAAAAGAGACATGGACAGAAAAATTGTGAAAATAGCTGTGTTTTAAAAATATTTGTTAGAAAAGACAAAAGGGGACAAATATTCTCTAATTGAAAGCTTTAATTAAAAACTTTTTTGCTTGTTCATATTTTTCTTTAACAAAATGTTTAACGATATGAAAAAGCATTTTTGCAATATTTTCGCTTGCAGAATACAAATTATTAAGGATTTTATTATGATCTAAGATATCACATTCTTTGCTTTGGAAACATTTTATTGTTTCTTGAATAAAACAATATCGACCAAAATCTTCTGCATCTTTATCAAAGTCAATCGTTTCAGTTGAAATGTATCCAGTATCATTTTGTACAATGTAAATTTCATCGCCATCTGTTTCAGGAGTATAATAATCTTTTAAAAAGTCTAAAGAAAATTGTGTCCGTGTTTCAGCAGCTTTATTACCCACTGAATATCCAAATGGACCGGTATCGTTTCCAAATGAACAAATTCTATAACTCCAAGTTTGGAGCAAACATTCTTCAACTTCATAAGAACGGCATTGACGACTCTAAAAAAACGTGTGAGATTGATTTCGAGAAATATATTTTATTTACCAATTTTTGGGGTTTATCAAATGTTGAATTAACGGCATCGCCATAAACGGCAACAACTCCAATAAAGTAAATAAAAATAATCCAAGAAAAATCTGAGCACAACATTTTGCGGCAAACCATAAAATAACAAAGTAGCATTCTTTGCATTTTTTACGGCACTATTTGTTTAATCGATTTGTACATGCATGGGCCGATCCTCCAAGAGAACCAAAGAATGGAAAAGAGATTTGAGAAACGACAAGAACTAAGGACAGTCAAAAATAGCAATAATTTTTCAAAAAAAAGTGTATGACGAAAATGGAGTTAACGCAGTCAACAAGAAAAATAAACAACAAAAACTACTGTGCGAATTTTTATTCATTTTATTTTACAAATCATAAATTAATTAGTTCATCCAATACATTATTATAAAGATTTTGCACATGAAATTAAAGCATTAATAATTTGATCAAAAATTTCTTGAGTATCAATTGCATTTGAGCGTTGAAAGCGTAGTGCTTTTGCAGAATCCATTAAACGAATTCGGCCCTTTGTTTTAAGGCGTTCTGCTTCAGAATCATATAACATCCATGCCCCTGAACGATGTGCACCAGATGGACATATAATTAAATATTGTCCTTCACGAGGTTTTGAAGATAAAGCATGTAAACGAATAAATGAATAAAATTTTGTTAAATCATCTGTTGGAAGTTTATTATCATCAGTCCATGAATTTAGAATACAAATTGGCTGTTTTGAAATTGTATCATTTTTGTTGTTGGTTCCAGAAATTGATAAATTAATACATTCAAAATTCTTTTCTTTTATTGGTTCTTCAATAACTTTTATTGTAAATGGACCAACACTTTTTGTTTCATCTTTTGTTATTGGTGGAAGAAATCTAAAATAGAAATAATATAAATTTAAAAGAGTTAAATGTTTGTTACATTTTATCTGAATATCCATTGTAGGATAGTCACATGGAAAATGTGACACACAAACTTGATTTGGTATACTTTGATTCATGTACAATCCAGTCCCTCAATCTTCAAACGTTTTGAACGTAGAAAAAAAAAGTTTCGAAAAAAGATGTTAGTTCAAGGTGAAGTGAAAGGTGTTCAAAGATTGAAAAACGGGATTGTAGTTATTGAACCAAATTCCGCCAAAACAACGCGGTATAATGGCATCCAGTCAAACACATTTCTTCTAGTTATATAGCTAACAACTAGTTGTTAACGGATTTTAACGTCAATAACCGCAGTTGTTAGTTATTTAACTAAAAGAAAGAGATATGCATCTAACATTCTCAAACACATTTAAAAAAAAAACTTACTTTGCATCATCACCTTCAAATTTCATTAAAAAAACAATAACATCTGGTTTATGTTGAAGAATTAAACGATAAAAATCAATTTCTGTTTCAGAAGTAAATGGAGATTGTGCAAGAATATAATGTTTTGGTTGTTCAAATCCATCAACAAATGAACCATGATAATAATCACCATTTCCTGCAGAAGTATCTGATAATATTACACGATTTTTATCATATAAAAATATTTCTGTTGGATAACGATTTTTTGATTCATTTTCTTTTTTAAAAAATTGAATAAATGTTGGAGATTCACGTTCAAAAGATTGATACATTTCATGTATACCATCACCAATTTTTTTTCCACATGATTTTAACTATAAAAAAAAGAGATATAAAGTTGTGTAGAAAAAATGAAAAGGCATTCATGTTTCTTTGTCAAAACAGAAGAAACTACACATGTGATTTCGTTCCACTAAATTTGTGTTGAAAAAAGCAAAGAAAAGAATTTAATGTAAAAAGCTCAATATCGGGTAAATGGAGATTGTACAATGAATATTATGTTTTGGTTGTTCCAGATCCAGAACCTTGTAGCAAATTATCTAAAGAAATGCCTAAGCACAGATCTCGTAAATTTAGAGATCTGTGAGGAAAAATGCCGACGGCTCAAAAATTGGTTGCGGCTCTAAAGCTGATAATAAACGATAGGCACAACAATGGTTATAACAAAAATAAATGCGCTAATAAGAGATTCAAAAAAGAGATTTAAAAGATTGATACATTTCATGTATACCATCACCAATTTTTTTCCACATGATTTTAACTATAAAAAAATGAGATAAAGTTGTCTAGAAAAAATGAAAAGGCATTCATGTTTCTTTGTCAAAAAAAAATTTAAATATAAAAGTTATTTTGGTTCAACGAAATCTATGCTCACTTAGATTAGCATTGTGCACGCGCGACTCAAACGCCAGTGTTCCCCTTCATTTTTTTCAGTCAACGAAAAATAAGCTCACTTAGATAAAAAGCTTATAACCAAAGTTGTTGAGACTCCTGATCTAAAACCTCTCGGAGCCAGAGAAGTTTGTTCTGGAGCCACTTGTTTTTAATGACCGGAAGAAAAATGCTTCTTTTGAGCTCCTAAACCTCGGAGCAAGCAGCATCAAAGTTAGCTGCGTCCCCAGAGCTGATAAACAATGACATGAAACAATAGTTGTTATAACGGACGTGCCTTCACTTTTGTGGCGGGCTACAAAATCGGCTCCGCAGCTCGATGAAAAACATTCGACATAATACTGGTCATAATCTAATAAGAGATTAACAGATATATATATAACCCAAAAAAATAAAAAAAATAACTTACATGATTATACATTGCAGTTGGATTTGCAACATTTTTATTTTTTCCCCCACGACGTTGTGAACGAACAGATAAACGTGAATTGCTATCTTGAATTACAACATTTCCATCGCGAGTTTGTACAGTATCAACGCCACGAACCATTTCTTTTCTTTTATCAGTCAACAATCACAAGTGCTTCACTTTTGTTGAATGACTTTGGATTTGAGTAGAAAAGTAAAATGAAAGTTTTTTTTAATTTTTATGCAGTATAAATTGAATAAATATTTGAATATGTAAATTTGCATAGTTTTTTGAGAAATAAAAGATTTTTGCAATCCTACAATAAAAACAAAACCAGGTTCAGTAAAATACGTTTTCGAACATGGATCATATTCTAAAGCAGCTCTCTTGTCTTCAGATGAATCCTTTTAGCTGTAATGATGCGGTAGAGAAAATGTTAAAAAATGTTGACTTTTTACCTAAAATTTGTGTATCCCTGTCAATTTTAGGTAAAAAGTAATCCGTTTTTAGGCGATTAATTTTATTAGGTAAAAAGTAATCTTTTTTTAGGTAGAACTTAATACTATGCCGTTTTTTTTCAAACTTCAAATATTTTTGATTGTTTTTATTTTGCATTTTTTTGAACGTTTTAAACAAAGCAATTGCAAAAAAGTGTTTTTTTATTGTCTTTTTTATCGCATTTTTTAAAGACACAAACTATAAAACACCGTTGTTGAAAATTATTTTTTTTTGTCGTGTAAATTCTTTATAATTTTTTATCATCCTTTTTTATAACCAAAAATACGTTTTATTTTCTATCTTGTAATTTTTATTCTTATTTCTGTCAAAATATTTGATAAATATTATCAAGGAATTGATGTTTTTTGTTAACTTAAAAGTTTTTTAGTTAATTGAAAAAAGTCGATGTAAACCGAAGTAAAATTATATTATTTTTAGTTAAAAAATGAATGAAAAAACTTGTAATCAAACATTTGGAATTCAAATTGGTGGAAAAAAATTATGGAATTGTTTTTGATATATCTGTTGAAAGTTGCAATAAACAGAAAAATAGCTTCCATGATCATTTAATACAAAAATCTGCTGGTGTTGTAGATGGTGGAAAAATATTCTTCTATATGGATTTTGAATAATTTTTTATTTCATTTTTATAGCTTTTATTAACATGACATAATATTTAGATAATCTAAATTATTTAGAAAATGGCAAAGGAATTTTAACTTTAACATTTATTGGAACATTATTAACTGTGCCATTATTGTTGCCACCAATTTGAACGCCGTTGTTAACAGACTTTTCTGATTCTTCGTTTCCCATTATAAGCTGCAAAAAAGTAGTTTTTCAAAAATAATGAATATAATTTTAAACAAACTTATAAACAATTAAATTTGAAAGCCGCAACAACAATGGTAGAGCTTCAATGCAGGATCAGAAAAATAAAAAATAATTTTGTAGAAATAAGTTCTGATTTTTAATTTAAAGAATCCACCAATTTTTGACATAAAAAGAGGGAGGAGCGGTTTTTAAAAAAGGAACTATAAACTATTCAGCCAAAAAATGTCAATAAAAATCTTTTTTTTTATCGTGAAATGTTTTTTTGTTTAAAGCATTTTTTATTTTTTGTCAAAAAATTGTTCTTAGATTTTTTAGGGCGTTTTTTCTTACAATAGAGAAAATAATTTTATTTAATGTTTTTAAACATTCGCAAACTTTTATAACTTTTGTGTTATATTTTTTTATTGCCATAAAAATATTTGTATTTAATTTTTAATTTATAGGAGCAACTTTAAAATGTTCAACGACAAATCTAATCCAAGCCCAAATCAACCAGGATTTCAATCCGTTGGAGTTAAAGTAGATGGACGAAATGATGGGATTATTACAGATAAAGCTGCAGAATGGGCTGTACCAAATAACAATGCTCAATCAAATCCAACAAATAATCCCCCGCCATTTTTTAACACATCTAATTCAAATTCCAACAATGGCCACCAACAACATTTTGGATTTGGAAATGGTGGATATGGACAAAATGAACAACAACATCCTGGTTCTTTAATTGGAAGAATTGTTGAAAGTGTTGTTGATTGGGCAAAACGCAATGATGGATCTGGTTATACTAATCCAGAGGGAACTTTCAGCGTAAAATTTAATCAACAACCTGGATCTGGGATACATGTCAAAGGAGATAATCACGGTTCAATTTTTAATGCTGGACGTCGAGAATAATTTTTTTAACTTGTCATTTTTTAAATTTGTATTATTGCAAATAAATTGAAATAAAATTTTTATATTATTTTCTCTTGCAATTGAAAGACAACGACATTACAAAACAAAATTTTCCAACATAAAAAATAAATTCAATATCAAAGATCCTTATGCTACAAATCGAATCATATCAGATATGTTAATAAAAAATATTGTCAATCCAACTATAACGACATTAAAACTTTGAGTGAGCAAAAGGTACAATGGTTTAAACAAATTTTTTAACTTGGCATTTTTTCCTTCTTTCCCTATAAAACAACATTTTTTTCAATTTCGAGAAGAGGAGGAAAAAAAAGTTAAATTTTAAGCTACAGACATGAAACTTTCGGGATAGGCTAAAATACGGTTGAAAAGAACAAAAATCAAATCCGTTTTCGTTCAAATTGCCTCAGGGGGTTTATGTAAATTTTCTGAAACCCAAATTTGCATAACTTTTTTTTTATGGTGCGATATGTTCCCCTAGCCTAGTTCTATCGTTTAAAAGTCAAATTATTGAAATCGGTGTAGAAATAGTGAAATGGCATCAAATAGAAATGTGCCAAAATCAGTTTTTGCCAAAATTCTCGAAATTTTTCTTCTCGGCCGATTCTGGATTTTATCCTAGTTTGTAGCCCTTTTCAAGACAATTTATAAATAGCTTTTTTAAAAGTGAAATGTTCTTGACGTTTTCGAACTTGTAAGATATCAAACTTTTTGGATTTCAGATGTATAAGATCTTTAATGCACATTTGTAGATTTTTCATATGAGAGTGTTTTTGGGTAGAAAAATTTATTATTGCGGTAGTTTTCCTGAGGAATTCTCAATATTATGATTAAAAAAGTTTTAATAAATTGAAAAAAAATAATCTTTTATTACACGATATAAAAGGTTTTTTTTATCGTTTATGGCCATGATAAATTGAGAAAGGGCGTAACAAAAAAATAAAACAAAAAATCAAATATAAACAATTTTGTTCCAAATAAAATCTGATAAACTTTGTATTACAGAAAATAGCTGTTTCATCGCATAAATCACATTTTTATTAGAAATTTTTTTCTTTTTAATAACTAATTTTTAGTTTTATCAATGTTTCCCAGTATCCCAATTATCAAAGTTCCAGGATTTGAAGTTACAATTGGTGGAAATCGAATTGAAGGTGATAATAATGGCGTCGCATTAAATGTTGATCCATTTTTTGGAAATGGAACTCATGTAACTGGTGATAATAATGGACATGTGGCAAATTTAAGTATCAATAATTTAAGCGGTGTTAGAATTGATGGAGATAATAATGGCAGAATTGATAATGTTAGTTTAGATATTCGTTTTAAATAATTTTATGACTTCGCTAACTCCATTATAATAATAAATAAAAAAAAGTAAATTATCATTTTGTGAATTATTGAAACCTGAAATATTGTTATAATTAGATGTTATGAATTTTCTTATCTGCAGGAGCGTTTCAGTCGCTTTTGTTTATAAATAAAATTTTGTGTATATTTCTCTGTTTTAATAGATGCCAGAAAAATCAAAGCAAAAAATCAGTATTATTAATTTTATTTAAAAAATGAAAACACAACAAGATAAAACTGGTTTAAAATAATAAAATACATATTATAAAATAATAAATGTTTTACTCTTATATCCTTTGAAGCCGCCAAATTAGACATCCGTCTCCCCCTTTTGGCTTAAATCAGGGGAATCATTTTTTCCACTGATAAATTCACACATAGCTCCAACTACATATTTTATCAGTCAACGTTGGATCATTTTTTCCAGTATCTACAACACCGTTATTCAGAATCTATATAGAAGAAGAATATTTTTCCACCATCTACAACACCAGCAGATTTTTGTATTAAATGATCATGGAAGCTATTTTTCTGTTTATTGCAACTTTCAACAGATATATCAAAAATAACTCCATAATTTTTTCCACCAATTTGAATCAAAAATGTTCGATTACCAGTTTTTTCATTCATTTTTTAACTAAAAGCTTAAAATTAATATATTTTTACTTCGGTTTACATCGACTTTTTCCATTAAAAAAAACATCAATTCCTTGATAATATTTATCAAATATTTTGACAGAAATAAGAATAAAAATTACAAGATAGAAAATAAAACGTATTTTTGGTTATAAAAAAGGATGATAAAAAATTATAAAGAATTTACACGACAAAAATAAAAATTTTTAACAATGCGGTTTATAGTTCGTGTCTTTAAAAAATGCGACAAAAAAAGAAATTACAAAAGGCACACTTTTTTGCATTTTCTCTGTTTAAAAGTTTTAAATTAAAAGTTTTAAAATTTAAAATTCAAAAAAATGAAAAATAAAAATAATCAAAAATATTTGAAGATAATAAAACGTATTTTTGATTACAGGAAATTTTATTATAACCTTTATTAACAAATATGTAACGGAAATATTAAAAAACCTATGAAACAAAAGGATCAAAAGTAATTTTGAAACTTTTTTGGGAGAAGTAAAAAACATTTTTAACATTTTTTTCGCACCACGCCATTGCAGCTGAAAAAAAATTATTTTGAGTTTTAACATTTTTCATATATATTCTAATGAGACATTGTAGTCATAAAACCAGCGGGTGTAAAATTTTTAAAATTTAGAATTGTGAATTTTTCCTTTTCATTTTTTTTGCTGTTATTAAACTATTTTAAATATCTCAAACAAGTACACAAATTAAAACTATAATTTTAAAATAAATATGTATTTACAATTGATAATTAAACATATAACAGAAAACTGAAGAAATCAAAATAATCAAAAACAACTAACAACATTCTTGGGAAATACTTGGAAATTGGTTATTTAAAAGCAAAAAACATAAAAATGGGCAAAATTATGACCGTTTTTGCACCGCGTCATCGCAGATGAAAAAAGTTGAATTATTTTCAGTTTTAACATTATCCATATATATTCTAATGAGGCATACACAAAAATGAAACTGTAATCAAAAAAATCCAGCAGATGTATATTTTCTGTAAAAAATTTCTAAAAATTTAGAATTGTGAATTTTTTTTGTGCTGTAATGAATTGTACCAAATTTACTCCACCCTTACAAATTTTTGTAGATTTTTATTATTATTATTCAACTTTTATACTATTGTTATCACTTTTAATTGCTCCAGCACTAGTTTATATAATATTAACAATATCAAAAACTTTAAACAATTTTAAATGGTTAATTTTGAATAATTTATTTTGGTGTATGGCACTTGAAATTTTTATTTCAATCTGTAAACCATTTTTTCTTGCTCCTGCAATTGGAGGATTTCCATCTGGATAATTACCATTCAAAAATCGAATCATATCACTTCTTGGTTTTGGCGCGTTTGGAGCTCTACTTATAATACAAATGTGCATCAGTAACTGTGTTAATCATAAATCGATATTTATTTGTATTCCCTTCAAAATTAATAGCATTTGTAAATAAAAAATTAATTTTATTATGTGGTATTCTATTTTTTATTGTTAACTTTTCCGGCTTTTCATATTCTTTTTATCCATACATTCTTATCGAAACTTCTTAGAAGACCAGAAAGCTGCGATAGAATATGATCCATGTTTGAAAATGTATTTTAATGAACCTGGTTTTTTTCTTTTTACCTTTTCAAAAACGTCATTTTTTTATTTTTTGTCTGCTTTTGCATTTTGTTGTTTTTGTAATGTTGTCATTGCTTTTTTGTTTTGCTTTTTCATTTATCGAGTCTATTTTCATGAATCTGCAACAATTGTAAAATAACAGAAATCTTTAATTACAAGTGTACTAATTAAAGATTTCGTCCAAGGTGGTATAAAACTTATATTAATATGTGGTCCAATTGTTGCTGCAGTTTCTATTGTGACATTTCAAATTTCTAACGTTTTTTTATCGAATTTATGTCAAACTTGTCATTGTTCAATTTCAACTCATTCTTTAATGGAATCTTTTGCTACTCTATATTTTGTTGTACCATATCGAAAAGCAATCAAAGGCTATTTAGAATATTATATTACATATTTTAAGAAAAGAGTTGTCCCGTTTCAAATAATTCAAGTATCTCAAATAAAAACTCAAATCGAAAGCATAATTTAAAAAAAGATAAATGTATAATATATATTAAAAAATAGAATTTTTTAAAAGACGGATTGCAATTTCAATCAAAAATGCAGTTTTTCTCTTTTATCGAACTCAAAACACAGGAAATTGCCCTTAAAAATGTTCTTCATTTTTTTGTTTGTTTTTTTTACTATTATCCGATCTGATTTAAGGATAATGGTATATATTTTATTTTCTGTATTTGTATTTCGTTAAGCCTATTTTTTTAAATCTGAAATTGAAAATAAGCAAATCCGCATTTTTTACGGTAATAAAACGTTTTTTTCCAATGATTTTCTCTAGGAAAACATGCACAAATTCAAATATATTCTAATGATTATACTATACATAAAATTTAAATATTCCATAACTGTTTCGAAAAAGCTACGAGATATATACATTTTTAAAGTTTTCATAACTAATTTTTTGTTACATAGTTTTGAACTTTTTTTTTTCTCTTTTGTCCTTAATTCTTTGTAAAACCTTTAAGGAAGAAATAAATAATTTAATTTTTAAGAAATTCATTGGTTAATGTCATCAAAAACGGTATTTGCTAAGTATGTTCAATTTCTTAGAAAGTTTTAAAAAAAAGATATCGAAAATTTTTGAAGCTTTCTTTGACTTTGTTCTCAAATCGTTACGTAATTATGCATTTTGTCGAATCAGCGAAACGTAGGATTGCAAAAATCTTTTATTTCTCAAAAAACTATGCAAATTTACATATTCAAATATTTATTCAATTTATACTGCATAAAAATTAAAAAAAACTTTCATTTTACTTTTCTACTCAAATCCAAAGTCATTCAACAAAAGTGAAGCACTTGTGATTGTTGACTGATAAAAGAAAAGAAATGGTTCGTGGCGTTGATACTGTACAAACTCGCGATGGAAATGTTGTAATTCAAGATAGCAATTCACGTTTATCTGTTCGTTCACAACGTCGTGGGGGAAAAAATAAAAATGTTGCAAATCCAACTGCAATGTATAATCATGTAAGTTATTTTTTTTATTTTTTTGGGTTATATATATATCTGTTAATCTCTTATTAGATTATGACCAGTATTATGTCGAATGTTTTTCATCGAGCTGCGGAGCCGATTTTGTAGCCCGCCACAAAAGTGAAGGCACGTCCGTTATAACAACTATTGTTTCATGTCATTGTTTATCAGCTCTGGGGACGCAGCTAACTTTGATGCTGCTTGCTCCGAGGTTTAGGAGCTCAAAAGAAGCATTTTTCTTCCGGTCATTAAAAACAAGTGGCTCCAGAACAAACTTCTCTGGCTCCGAGAGGTTTTAGATCAGGAGTCTCAACAACTTTGGTTATAAGCTTTTTATCTAAGTGAGCTTATTTTTCGTTGACTGAAAAAAATGAAGGGGAACACTGGCGTTTGAGTCGCGCGTGCACAATGCTAATCTAAGTGAGCATAGATTTCGTTGAACCAAAATAACTTTTATATTTAAATTTTTTTTTGACAAAGAAACATGAATGCCTTTTCATTTTTTCTAGACAACTTTATCTCATTTTTTTATAGTTAAAATCATGTGGAAAAAAATTGGTGATGGTATACATGAAATGTATCAATCTTTTAAATCTCTTTTTTGAATCTCTTATTAGCGCATTTATTTTTGTTATAACCATTGTTGTGCCTATCGTTTATTATCAGCTTTAGAGCCGCAACCAATTTTTGAGCCGTCGGCATTTTTCCTCACAGATCTCTAAATTTACGAGATCTGTGCTTAGGCATTTCTTTAGATAATTTGCTACAAGGTTCTGGATCTGGAACAACCAAAACATAATATTCATTGTACAATCTCCATTTACCCGATATTGAGCTTTTTACATTAAATTCTTTTCTTTGCTTTTTTCAACACAAATTTAGTGGAACGAAATCACATGTGTAGTTTCTTCTGTTTTGACAAAGAAACATGAATGCCTTTTCATTTTTTCTACACAACTTTATATCTCTTTTTTTTATAGTTAAAATCATGTGGAAAAAAAATTGGTGATGGTATACATGAAATGTATCAATCTTTTGAACGTGAATCTCCAACATTTATTCAATTTTTTAAAAAAGAAAATGAATCAAAAAATCGTTATCCAACAGAAATATTTTTATATGATAAAAATCGTGTAATATTATCAGATACTTCTGCAGGAAATGGTGATTATTATCATGGTTCATTTGTTGATGGATTTGAACAACCAAAACATTATATTCTTGCACAATCTCCATTTACTTCTGAAACAGAAATTGATTTTTATCGTTTAATTCTTCAACATAAACCAGATGTTATTGTTTTTTTAATGAAATTTGAAGGTGATGATGCAAAGTAAGTTTTTTTTTTAAATGTGTTTGAGAATGTTAGATGCATATCTCTTTCTTTTAGTTAAATAACTAACAACTGCGGTTATTGACGTTAAAATCCGTTAACAACTAGTTGTTAGCTATATAACTAGAAGAAATGTGTTTGACTGGATGCCATTATACCGCGTTGTTTTGGCGGAATTTGGTTCAATAACTACAATCCCGTTTTTCAATCTTTGAACACCTTTCACTTCACCTTGAACTAACATCTTTTTTCGAAACTTTTTTTTTCTACGTTCAAAACGTTTGAAGATTGAGGGACTGGATTGTACATGAATCAAAGTATACCAAATCAAGTTTGTGTGTCACATTTTCCATGTGACTATCCTACAATGGATATTCAGATAAAATGTAACAAACATTTAACTCTTTTAAATTTATATTATTTCTATTTTAGATTTCTTCCACCAATAACAAAAGATGAAACAAAAAGTGTTGGTCCATTTACAATAAAAGTTATTGAAGAACCAATAAAAGAAAAGAATTTTGAATGTATTAATTTATCAATTTCTGGAACCAACAACAAAAATGATACAATTTCAAAACAGCCAATTTGTATTCTAAATTCATGGACTGATGATAATAAACTTCCAACAGATGATTTAACAAAATTTTATTCATTTATTCGTTTACATGCTTTATCTTCAAAACCTCGTGAAGGACAATATTTAATTATATGTCCATCTGGTGCACATCGTTCAGGGGCATGGATGTTATATGATTCTGAAGCAGAACGCCTTAAAACAAAGGGCCGAATTCGTTTAATGGATTCTGCAAAAGCACTACGCTTTCAACGCTCAAATGCAATTGATACTCAAGAAATTTTTGATCAAATTATTAATGCTTTAATTTCATGTGCAAAATCTTTATAATAATGTATTGGATGAACTAATTAATTTATGATTTGTAAAATAAAATGAATAAAAATTCGCACAGTAGTTTTTGTTGTTTATTTTTCTTGTTGACTGCGTTAACTCCATTTTCGTCATACACTTTTTTTTGAAAAATTATTGCTATTTTTGACTGTCCTTAGTTCTTGTCGTTTCTCAAATCTCTTTTCCATTCTTTGGTTCTCTTGGAGGATCGGCCCATGCATGTACAAATCGATTAAACAAATAGTGCCGTAAAAAATGCAAAGAATGCTACTTTGTTATTTTATGGTTTGCCGCAAAATGTTGTGCTCAGATTTTTCTTGGATTATTTTTATTTACTTTATTGGAGTTGTTGCCGTTTATGGCGATGCCGTTAATTCAACATTTGATAAACCCCAAAAATTGGTAAATAAAATATATTTCTCGAAATCAATCTCACACGTTTTTTTAGAGTCGTCAATGCCGTTCTTATGAAGTTGAAGAATGTTTGCTCCAAACTTGGAGTTATAGAATTTGTTCATTTGGAAACGATACCGGTCCATTTGGATATTCAGTGGGTAATAAAGCTGCTGAAACACGGACACAATTTTCTTTAGACTTTTTAAAAGATTATTATACTCCTGAAACAGATGGCGATGAAATTTACATTGTACAAAATGATACTGGATACATTTCAACTGAAACGATTGACTTTGATAAAGATGCAGAAGATTTTGGTCGATATTGTTTTATTCAAGAAACAATAAAATGTTTCCAAAGCAAAGAATGTGATATCTTAGATCATAATAAAATCCTTAATAATTTGTATTCTGCAAGCGAAAATATTGCAAAAATGCTTTTTCATATCGTTAAACATTTTGTTAAAGAAAAATATGAACAAGCAAAAAAGTTTTTAATTAAAGCTTTCAATTAGAGAATATTTGTCCCCTTTTGTCTTTTCTAACAAATATTTTTAAAACACAGCTATTTTCACAATTTTTCTGTCCATGTCTCTTTTTAATGTTTTTTCTATTGGATTTACAAGTTGTCTAGGATGTATCGTTGATAAAAATAAACATTTTATAAAAAATTTACCCCTTTACAATTGTCCCACACAAGAAAAATGAAACTTTTAAGTAATTGTAAAATAAAAAAAACAAAGATAAGGATGTTCACTGTTTTTTCAAAGTTGTGCAATAAACATAATTTTGGTACCAAAAAATGCAGAATCTTTATATTTTAATGAGAATTGATAAAAAAATTATTAGGTTAAATGCTGATAAAAATGATAACTGATAAAGAAAAAAATACCGTAATTTTTTTATCCGAATTTTTTGCCCCTCTATTCTCGAATTTGAAATTCTGCCTATTAGATGCAGAATTTTTTTCTGAGTCAGATAAAATAAAAAATAGCCTGCCGAAACATGACGGTGAATTATCGCTTCAAAAAAACGTAAAGTCGCAAATTGTCTCTGCACGTCTCTAAACAAAGAAAAAAATTTTTATTTAAATGTAATACCTAATCTCATTTTCTTAAAAAGTATAACGCTTGTTTCTTTTCTATTGATTAACACAAAAAGTTAATGGTTATCAAATAACTTCTTTTTTGATTAAACATTTCTGTGTTTAAGCGTTTAATAATTTGAATGCACCCATTTCCTTTTTTTGATGACGATTCTTTCTTATTTTTATTCATTTAAAGGCGATAAGAAAGAAAAAAAGGAATCATGAATTAACCCAAAAAAAGATGGAAAATTAATCCGGAAGAAAAAACTATAGCTGTTTTAACAAAAAATGGTTGGTGACAGTAAAGAACAAAAATTTTTTTAAAATAATTTTGAGCTTTTTAAACAGCTCTCAAAGTCCATAAGATTCAATGTCCAAAAAAAAGTTTTTTTTACAACACAAACCAATTTTTTAATCAAAAATGCTTGCGCTTATAAAAAATTTGGTAGAAATATAAACAATTTGTCTACACAAAACTTAATTTTTAGAAGTTCAGTTTCCACAAAAAAAAATGGCGTTTGAGTCGCGCGTGCACAATGCTAATCTAAGTGAGCATAGATTTCGTTGAACCAAAATAACTTTTATATTTAAATTTTTTTTTGATAAAGAAACATGAATGCCTTTTCATTTTTTCTACACAACTTTATATCTCTTTTTTTTATAGTTAAAATCATGTGGAAAAAAAATTGGTGATGGTATACATGAAATGTATCAATCTTTTAAATCTCTTTTTTGAATCTCTTATTAGCGCATTTATTTTTGTTATAACCATTGTTGTGCCTATCGTTTATTATCAGCTTTAGAGCCGCAACCAATTTTTGAGCCGTCGGCATTTTTCCTCACAGATCTCTAAATTTACGAGATCTGTGCTTAGGCATTTCTTTAGATAATTTGCTACAAGGTTCTGGATCTGGAACAACCAAAACATAATATTCATTGTACAATCTCCATTTACCCGATATTGAGCTTTTTACATTAAATTCTTTTCTTTGCTTTTTTCAACACAAATTTAGTGGAACGAAATCACATGTGTAGTTTCTTCTGTTTTGACAAAGAAACATGAATGCCTTTTCATTTTTTCTACACAACTTTATATCTCTTTTTTTTATAGTTAAAATCATGTGGAAAAAAAATTGGTGATGGTATACATGAAATGTATCAATCTTTTGAACGTGAATCTCCAACATTTATTCAATTTTTTAAAAAAGAAAATGAATCAAAAAATCGTTATCCAACAGAAATATTTTTATATGATAAAAATCGTGTAATATTATCAGATACTTCTGCAGGAAATGGTGATTATTATCATGGTTCATTTGTTGATGGATTTGAACAACCAAAACATTATATTCTTGCACAATCTCCATTTACTTCTGAAACAGAAATTGATTTTTATCGTTTAATTCTTCAACATAAACCAGATGTTATTGTTTTTTTAATGAAATTTGAAGGTGATGATGCAAAGTAAGTTTTTTTTTTAAATGTGTTTGAGAATGTTAGATGCATATCTCTTTCTTTTAGTTAAATAACTAACAACTGCGGTTATTGACGTTAAAATCCGTTAACAACTAGTTGTTAGCTATATAACTAGAAGAAATGTGTTTGACTGGATGCCATTATACCGCGTTGTTTTGGCGGAATTTGGTTCAATAACTACAATCCCGTTTTTCAATCTTTGAACACCTTTCACTTCACCTTGAACTAACATCTTTTTTCGAAACTTTTTTTTTCTACGTTCAAAACGTTTGAAGATTGAGGGACTGGATTGTACATGAATCAAAGTATACCAAATCAAGTTTGTGTGTCACATTTTCCATGTGACTATCCTACAATGGATATTCAGATAAAATGTAACAAACATTTAACTCTTTTAAATTTATATTATTTCTATTTTAGATTTCTTCCACCAATAACAAAAGATGAAACAAAAAGTGTTGGTCCATTTACAATAAAAGTTATTGAAGAACCAATAAAAGAAAAGAATTTTGAATGTATTAATTTATCAATTTCTGGAACCAACAACAAAAATGATACAATTTCAAAACAGCCAATTTGTATTCTAAATTCATGGACTGATGATAATAAACTTCCAACAGATGATTTAACAAAATTTTATTCATTTATTCGTTTACATGCTTTATCTTCAAAACCTCGTGAAGGACAATATTTAATTATATGTCCATCTGGTGCACATCGTTCAGGGGCATGGATGTTATATGATTCTGAAGCAGAACGCCTTAAAACAAAGGGCCGAATTCGTTTAATGGATTCTGCAAAAGCACTACGCTTTCAACGCTCAAATGCAATTGATACTCAAGAAATTTTTGATCAAATTATTAATGCTTTAATTTCATGTGCAAAATCTTTATAATAATGTATTGGATGAACTAATTAATTTATGATTTGTAAAATAAACTGAATAAAAAGAATAAAATTTAAAAAATTATTTTTTGGTAGTTAAGCGTTTGAAATGAAAATTTGGCTAAACTTTTGACATTTTTTTCCGTTTTTTAAATCCATGCAGAAAAATCTGTTTGACCTTTGATTTTTTATTAGATATTGTTGAGGCTGATGGAAATTGTTAGATTAAAATCCAATTTTTGGAGCTCTTTTTTGCTTTTTAGCTGTTAAAAATATAGCTATTTGGTTTTTTAATTTTTTTTTAAAAAGCCACTTACGAAATTTTAATTTATTTTTTTGAGTACGCCTATTTTTTGGTTTTTTTAAACAGGTGCAAAACACTTTCATTAAAAAAAAGTGACAAAGCTTTTATTTGCCGTTTACATTTTTGGCCACTTTCGAAAATGTACGAAAAATATAATTTGTCAGAAGTTTATAGTCAAAAATTTCTTAAAACAATTTTACCAATTTTTGATTTTACTTCATTAATTACATCAATTTTATCAATTATTTTAATATCAGTAATAATTACAAAAACTCCAAAACAAATGCAAACATTTAAAACTTTTTTGCTTCCCTATTCTTTTATAACATTCTTTTTGGGATTAGTTTTTGCATTCTATGGACCAATTTTGTTACATCCAATTCCATGCTTTTATCCAATTGGATATGCAAGATTATTCCCACCTGAAATTTCATGGATTTTATTTACGCTTATTTTTAATCTTGCAATGGGATTAATTGATTCTTGCACGGCGATGTCGATGGAAAGATATTTTGCAATTCGAAATCTTTCAACATCAAAAATTCCATTTAAAGTTTATTGCATTTTAATTTTTATTGATTTTATTTCAACTTTTTTAATGTTAATTGCAATATTTTATTTACCGATTAAAGAGCAACTTTTCGTTACAGGAGAAAATTTGCAAGATTTTATGTTTGATCGATTTAGTGATTTCGGAATTATCACACCTGAACATGTTCTTGCATTTCCAAATTCTGTTAAAAATCAAATCCCATATTTTATTATTATAATTATTTTAATTGGAAATGCCCATTTTGTAGGGGCATTAATTATGCTATTTTTAAATATCCGTTTATCTCGAAACCTTCAAACAACATCTTCAAAAAAATCTGATATGCTTCTTCGAATGACTTTTATTCAATTTTTTGGAATGATTTGTTTTATGGGATTTTCAACCATTGCATTTTTGTGCTTATTTATATTCGTTTCAAAACCAACAAATATTGGAAATTATTTAATTACAATTATAAATGCATATTGGCTTTATGATGTTTTAATTACTATAATTTTTATTAAACCATATCGAAATTTTTTTGTTTTATTAATTAAAAAATGTTTTTGTAAGAAATTTAAATCACTTGGAATTGTTTTAGATTCAAGGAAAAGTTTAACGAATTAAAAAAGTGGTTTGTTAAACTTTTTCTTGATTTACATAAAATAGAACTACTGTAAAAAAGATTTTTCTTTAATTTTTCAAATTAATTTTTCACCTGTTTCTTTTACTCTTTTAAAATTTTTGAAATTTTGTTTATTTTGAGCCTGATTAAATTTGTAGCTTTTATTAATTTTGGCGGTAACTTTTTACAAATTTTTTACGAGCGCATGTTTTGCTGTTTTTATTAAATTTTTCTTCCCAACAATTATATGTCCAAAAACTACCGTTTTACAAAAAAATTTCGCAAAAAATTTTTTATATCTTTTTGATCATCTCCAAATTTCGACTTGAAAAACTTAAATAAATAAATAAATCTACATACATTGGCTTAAAACAGAAAACCAAATATATCAAAATGCCCCCATTTTTATTACTAAAATTTTACAAATACACATTTTTGCTTATAATTTATGATCCTCCATTTCCATAAAAAATTCAACATTTTGCAACATAAAACTGTGTTTTAATTTGTTTTTATAAAGATTTTTAATGACTCGTTTCTTACATACATAAATACATGCGCATTATCAAATTTTGCAATCACAAAATAATATTTAAAAAGACAATAAACCCTTTGACATTATTAACCCCCTTTAAAAAAGCTTGTTTTTCTTTTCATTTACCTATTTTTACATTTACCTACATACAATCACATGTTTCTATTAAATGACTATTTTTGTTCAAAAAAAGAAAAGTAAACTGAAACATTTAAATTTATTGTTTTAAAAAAATAAATAAATTAAAAGTAATTAAAATCAAAAGTTTTTTTGGTAATTGGAAAAACAGGAATGCTTTTTTTAAGGATGAGCAAAAATGAGATGTTCGAAAAAAAACTCAAAGAACATAAAAGGATGTCTCACAATCGTTTAAAGAGTGAATGAACGTCAAAATCAATCAATTACTCTTTAAATTTTTTTAACTCATTAACGATCAAATTAAGCTTATCTCTCTTCTCTTTCATTTCTTGAGAGTTGTGTCTTTAATTCAATTTTAAATACTTTTATTGTTCGCGGTTGAATGAATTCTAATTTTTTTTGTTCCATCTTTTTTTGGACTCTCGATTTACAAAAAAATATGTTTTTTCCATACTCAAAAAAAGTTTTTTTTGAAACAAGCAATTACTCTTCGCTCATTTGAGTTCTTTTTTTTACATGAAGATTTTGATGCTACAAATTTCGATAATGAACGGTATCGTGGAACGCTCGCTTTTTACCTCTCTCTTTTTTTTGTTATGGCTTTGAAAATAACAAACCCAAAAAAAATATTTTTATGCATCCAAACTTTCATTGATGATGAATGAAAAAAAAGGTGATAAGAATCTAAGAAGTTAAAACAACCGTACAAAAACACTTTCTCTTTTCTTTTATTTTCCCTTTCATCGCCATCAAAAACTGACCTTCAGAAGAAAAAATTTTTTTCTCTGATGAAAAAAATATTTAAGAAAAGGTTCGTTCGTTACATTTTAACGGAAGGTACTTCATCACTCATTTCTTTGCCTTCTGCTTTTTGAGTTCCATGAAAAGAAAAAGTTTGAAAGAAAAAATAGGCGGAGACGCAAAAAAAGATGAGATGAGATTTTTTTTCAAAGGCAAAAAAAGTAAACCTAAAAAACCTGGAAAAAAAAGTGACAAGCGGGTTTCTGTTCTATCTTCCCTTCTTTTTTTTGCATCATCAAACATTTCTGCTGATTCTTCTTCTCTGTTTTTAGCTGCTACTGCTCCTGTTGAAAAAAAAAATCGTAGCCTTCTTTTGCCTTATGTTTTTTTCTTACGTCCTTTTTATTTCAATCAAAGTCTCCCTTTTTTTCGATAATATTGCGCAAAAGAAGAAAGAAACAACAAAAAAAGTGATACACCGGTTCATTAGTGGCCTAAGGCTCTAAACATCTTTCATTTTCATTTTTCCCTTTTTTTTCTTACCTTTAATTTTTCTATCAAAAATAATAGCCAAATAATATTATTATCGCGCGTGTTTAAATTTTATAAATACTGTATTATTAACGTTTTATTTTCGTTTCAAAACCATTTTTTAGGCTTTTTTGTTTGTCGCTTTTTTTTCTATTTATTCCCTTTTTTGCGACATTATTTATTTAATAATTTACAAAAGGGATTTACTTTCTATTTTATTTAAAAATCAATAGAAAAATTTTGGAAGTTATCACTTCCCGGCTCCATTAATGGCGCCTATCGCCTTTGGCGTTTTATTACTGCTTGGAGTTATCCTCCAAGTTGGGGCCCCACCAACTCCAATTGCTGGAAGGCCACCAGAAGATATTGGTGAGTTACATTTTTAAATTTTAATTATTTATTAATGATAGTAACCCTAGAATTTCTATTTTTTCTGTTACTATCATTTTTTGGCAATTTTATATTTTTCTTGCCAAAAAACTTATTTTTTCCATTATTTTTTAAACCAAATTTTTATTACATAATTTTGTATCCTTATCTTTTCGATCTTTTTTCAATGGTTTAAAACAACACTCTCTTCTTTTTTGATGTCATCCTTTTCTTCCTTCCTTCTTTATTTTTTTTATTTTTACCCATAAACTTGTTTTATTGTCTGAAATATTGTGTTCTAATATTTATCTCTTTAAATTTAATGAAGAATCGAACACCATTGAAAGCTACATGTCTCTTTTTCTTTTTTTTGGTTTATGAAATCATTGATATATCCAATTTTATCTTTTTGGTGACATTAAAGAAAGACATGAGATCAATCATTTTTACTTTGCTTCTTTCATGCAAAAACTTTTTTTGGGGACAAAAAAAGTGAGACTTGTTTCTTTTAATTATCAAAGATATTTTTTCTTTCTCGAAAAATCATAAAACTTTTTTTCTTGAAAAAATTAATTTTAAGAGTGAAAAACCGTTAAATAGGAAAAATAATATGAAAAGGCAAAATGGCATCAAAAATTCTTTTTTATGCATTTTTTGGAAATTTGTAGAGAACCTGTTGTTTTTATTCATTGTTATTGGACATCGTTGGAAGTTGATCTAAAGGCAATAAAAAATGGAATGAGGACGTTAGATTTCTTTGTTGGAGATCATAAAAAAGGTCAATAGTAAATGAAAGTGTTTTTAGCTTGCTCTTAGGATGTCAAATATATAAATCTACAGATATTTAAAATTAATCACTTATGTTAAAGAGATATCATGTAGACGATTTGAATCCAAATAAAATATTTTCGGAGGTCTTCCACAACTTTTTTTTTCAAAATCAATCACTTTTTTCATTGTTTTTCAAAATTTTGTTTTTCACCTTTGATAAAATTTTATCATCAATAAAAAATAGCAACTTAAACTACTTAACTATGTCCAAAAAAAAACTTTTTTTAAGGTACTTGACATTCCAATCTGACTCACTTTTCACCCCGTTTTCTTCTTTTTTCATGCTCGTTGTCATTTTACTTACTACTTTTTTATTTTGTATAAAAACAAGTTTGATGACTGCAATCAGCAAAAAAAGCCCAAAGAAAGATTGAACAATTTTTTAATACTTTTTTTTCTGTCTTGTTACGAAAGAAACGGAAACCATTTTTGTTCCTAATATTCTTTTTTTGTTTTGGCGCCTTTTTTGCATCCTATATATAATATATTTGGACATTCATTCAACACCCCCTAGGAAAAAAAAGGAGAAAATAGTTTATATATTGATTTGTTCTGCCTCATTAGTAAAAAAGAAACAGAGTTAGCAAAATGCGAAGAAGAGGAGACAATGAACAAAAGGAGCAATGATGCTTGTCTAGGAATCAAATGAAATTGAAGGGGGATAAAAATCAAGTGATCTATCATTTTTTGCTTTCTGAAATTATCTGGGACCTTAATTCATTGCTAATAACATTTTTTGATTAAGGAAATAAGTGATAGTAATCAAATAAGAGGTATTTGGAAATTAACAGGATTCTATTTATTAGTCAAAGTAAAAACACAATTGTTAAACTTCCGCTTAAAGTGACATTTGAATGCACCTATCACATATATGAAAAAATTATTACAAACAACTTTAAATAGGAAAATTTTTAATTTTTTAAAAATCTAAAAAAAATTTCGTCGAAATTAAAAAAGCATATTTTTTCGTTATAGAAATTGTCAAAATTCGATTTATTATAACAATTTTGCCATGGCACAACTTTTTTTTGTAATAGTTTTATTTCTGTTCTTTAACTTTTCTGGCAATTTATTACAATTTACAACTTTGAATATTAAAACACTTTAATGATATCACCATTTGTCAAAAAATTGTGTACTTTCTTTCTTATTTTTTTACTTTTGCCAAAAAAGAACTTTTAAATTCCTTAGCAATTTGGCGCAAACACATGCAATAAAAAAACTCGTTGGTTGGTCAAGTTTTTTTTTGACGTACAAAAAATATAATAGTGTTCACTTTTAACTTTTTAAGACATCAACGAAAATAAGTGTAAAAAATGTGTTTCAGTGAAACGGTGATTTAATTTTTTGATTAATGATAAATAAAACAAATTAACGATAGTAAACAAAAAATGATAAAAACTAGCTTTAAAAAGTGTTACTTTCAATCGTTGCAAGTGTCATTGCATTTTGGGATTTCAAAATACATTAATAATAATATATTTTTCTGTTTACCAAAAAAAATAAATCTATGACAAATCTCTTATTTGATAAATTTCGACAATTTCCGTTTCATACTTTTTTTACACTACTTTTGTTCAAAAAAGTTTAGTATTTTTTTGTGACGATACAAAGCCAGTTTTTTTTCGTATTCCAATCATTTTTTTTTACTTTTTTGATGCTTACCTTTTTTTCTTCTCACCCGTCAAGTTTTTTTTTCGTTGATGACCGAAGAAATTGAGCCACCGGAAAAATGAATTTATGCACAAAAAAAGCCAAGGACAAAAATATTCATTTTTTTCTTTCTAATTGTCTGATTTCGACTTTTTGTTAGAAAAAATACTCTTATTATTGGCAATATTATTCATTTCTTTCTTTTTGAAGGGGGTATTTTTACCGATAATTATTGTTGCTGCCTTTTTTAAAAATATGATTTCAATGAATGAAAAATTTGCAAAAAAATCACAGCATAGAAAATGAAAAAAGAGCAAAAATACTTCAAAAATATTGTTCAATCAAATAAGTTATTCATTTTAAAATTGGCATAATAAGGAAAATGAAATAGTCTTTTTTTAACTTTGAAAAAAATGTTTCGCATCCTGTCTGCAAAAATGTGTTAAAGATTTAAAAAAAATATTAGCAAAGAAATTCACAAAAAACCAAAAAATTATTTTTTTAAATTTTCAAAACTTTTTTGGAAATGAATTTCCACTTTAAAATTTTTTTGTCTTTAAATTTTTATGTTTGTAAATTAAATTTCAACTTTTCGAATGTGATTTTTTTATACTGTATCTCTCCGTTTTTCTGTACCAAAATTTACTGTTTCCATTTTTCTTATTTTTTTTGAAAATTTTGCAAACAAGAACGTCCTTGCTTCAAAAAAAACAGCAAAACGTTTTTCAAGCGAATCTTTGTCGGAAATCAATCCCCTCCCCATCAATTTTGTTTTTATACGCTTACATTGTTATTGCCAGTTTTTTTTTCAGTTGAGAAAAAAATTTCGGCCAAGGTCTTTTATCCATTTTAATCAAAAATTGTAATCAAGCAAAATAAGTTTTATTTCAAAAAGATTGAAATCATGAGAAAAAGCTTTTTTTTTGAAATAATTAATCAAGAAAGTAAAAATTGAAGCAAAACAGAGAAAAGATCAAATTAAGATAGGATTACTGTAAGAAATTTCTTAAATATGTAATTATCTCTGAAATGTCTCATATGTCTTGAAAAATATCTTTCTAATTAATTATCACAAATCCCTATCAAATTTAAAAATTTTTGTAGTTTGTCATCCAAATGGAATATACGGTTACGCTGAACATGACGCTGTTATTGTACAAGAAAAAGAGACATGGTTTCAATTAGATATTTCTAGTCCAAATTTGCATGAATGTATTCGACGCTGTTATGGCTATCGATTCTGTTATTCGCTAACATATGATCATACAAGAGAAAAGCCATGTATCTTTTATCTCCATGCAAGTGATAAATGTCCTGGCAAGGATCTTGTAAATCTCAATGAAATTGAATATCAGAATAAACCTGTCAGTGTTGCATGCTTAAAATGTGGTGAACCTAAAAATCCTCAATCACAATCTAGTGCCAAAAAAACTGATGATAAACCTGGTAAGTTTTTGAAAATTAATAGAGCTAGATTTTTGGAAAATTTGCATAAACTAAAAAATATTCAAATTTTTCTAAAAATTATTTTTTTGACTATATTTTTCAATTATCCCATTCCAGCTCTTGAATTCAGTGAAGATGAACATTCTGAATCCGTGCCAGCCGAAGGAGGTTTGTTACTTTTTATTTTTATTGACATTTTTTATGTTCTTTGCTTTTTTTGTTTAATGCTATTTTTCTGTCATTAACGTACTTCTATTGTTTTTTTTTATCTAACAATCAGAGACAAACCCACTTCGAACCTGCGATATCCGTCGTTAAATATAAAATTGCAACATCCTATTTTTTGCGCAATATTAAAAAAATATAGACATTCAAAAAAAAGCGTTCAAACCGGTTTCGATTTCATACATTTTTCATTGCTTGAGGCAAATCATCGGTTTTTTATCTTTTGATGTTTCTCTTTTTTTCAAAATATTGACATTAAAAATATGTGATAAGCAAGATAGGTTAAAATAGATTGCATCGGGATTTCATCAAAATGATGGAAGTTAATTTAGATTACATAAGATTTACGGTATATATTGATTTTTATGGATGTCAGAAATCTTTGACACGGAAAAAAAAGATAACACGGAAGATTAAATTTTTTGACCTCATTTTGGTAAAACATTAAAATCAGAAAAACAATTTTCTTTGCAGAAAAAAAACAAAAAAATCCTCCGACGACCTTGCCACACCCGCTTTTTGAAGTCCACTTGAGAAAAAAAAACTTTCAAAATAAAAGTGAGGGCAATTTTAAAATTTAAAGATTTTAAACCATTCGAGAACAAGGGGGAGAGTGAAGGCAGGGAATGAATCTTCTCCTTTCTTTTCAATGGCTTTTAATTTTTGTTGTTCTTTTGAAAGAAGTTGAGCTACTTGTAGACGATCATTCTGCTCAAGAAGTCGAAGGTGAACATGATCATTCATCATCACCTTGGTCACCAATTGTTGGAAAAAAGCGTTTATGTCCTGCAGAAACTCATGAATTAGTTTTTTCATATTCTCATGAAATTGATCATCATTCAAGACTTTTAATGATAAATGAAACAAAAGTTAAATCCGCTGAAGAATGTGCAAAAATTTGTTTTGAGCATCATTGTAATGTTAGTTGAGCTTTTATGAGGGCATTTATCTTAACTAATGATTTTTTATAGTTTGCCCAATTTGAGTTAAAATCTTCAACCTGCGCATTTTCGGTTAATACTGATAATTTGGATACGCATTGTAAAGAAAAATCAGATACAAGAGTTAATAAGGTAGTTTTGGAAAAAGATAATGAGGGAGTTGAAATGAATTGTATTGAATGTCGGCAAAGTGAGTTGCCTCCCACTAACTATATGCTTTTTTGTCTTTAATAAAGTTTTAACAATTTTAACATCTTACAACTAAATTCTAGAACAACCAGTTATCTCCGAATCAAAGGATGACAATATTCAAGAACTTGTCGCAGAAGCAAAGCCTCCAGCAACAACAGTTGGGTACCGTCAATGTAAGTAGCAGAATTCTAGAATTAATTTCACTAATAAAAAACTTCTTTTAAGCTTGCATTGTTACTTTCCAAGTCTTTATGAATGAAGATATTAATGCATTTAAAACAACTCGAATTGCAACTGTTAGCACTATCAATGAATGTGCATATATTTGTTATCAAAATTCATGCAGTGGTGCAATTTATGTTCCATCTTCTGATGGAAAAGCACAATGTAAAGTACAAATGCGAGAAAATGAAAAATGTAATTCCAGATTACAACGCCATTATACATTCACCCATGATAAAGCTGTTGTTTTATCATGCTTCCGATGCCGTAAGCTTTAAATGATTTGAAAGTTTAGAAATAAATAATTGCAATTTTTAGAACCCGATAAACCAATTACCCTTTCACCAGATGCTGAAATTATTCGAGCTACAACAACTCCCAGACCTGAACTTACTAAAGGACGCTTAACAACTATCGCTCCTGAAAAAGCTGAAGAAAGCTTAGGAAAAGAAGAAGGACCTGTACCACCACCAGAATCTTCAAACAAAGTTGAAGATACGCCAAAAACTGCAAAACCGTCTGCAATGGCACCAACTGAAAGTGGACAAGTAAAGCCCGAAAGCAATGCAGCAGAAGAACCGGAAGTTACTAAACCAAGCGGTACTGATAAATCCGTTGAAAAAGAAGAAGAGAAGGAAAAACCTACTGATAAACCTGAAGCTACTGCTGAATCAGCTGAAAAAGCAGAAACTTCAAAACCGTCTGAATCCAAAAAACCTGAATCAGCTGCAACAGATAAACCAAAAGAAACCGAAAAAACTTCTGAATCTTCTAAATCTGAATCCACAACGCCTTCAAAGCCTGATACTTCTGGTAAAACGGTTTCACTTGGAAAAGTAACATCAGGACCAGTTGATTTTGGTGGATGCCTTATTACCTTCCAAGCTGATTATCTCTCTGCACGACCATCTGAATTTAAATCTGAATTCGAATTAAATCTGAACGTTGAATCCCCAGAAATTTGTGCCACTCGTTGTTATCAAGATGGATGTACTGGTGCTCTTTATATGTCAAATAATGGTACTTGCGTTCTTGGATATGGTGATAAGCATCATTGTAACAAACGTCCATTGATTAATTTCTTGAGTTTAAAAGATGCCAAAAACGGTGAATCACTTTGGATTCATTGTACAAGTTGCCGATCAGGAAAATATGGTGCAACTGGTAGTGTGACTGGTAATATGAATAACAATAAAGTTGAAATGGGAGAACAATTAAGTGAAGGTAAAAGTTTAAAAGCTGTTGAAACAACAGAAGGACCACATGCTGATGCAACCACTGTCGCTTCAAAAACTGAAAAGCCTTCCGAAAAAGTTACTGAAGAAGAAAAGCCCGCTGTAACCGAAAAGCCTGCAGAAGATGCTACAAAAGTACCAGAATCTGAAGCTACCAAAGCTGCAACTGAAGAAGAGAAAACAACTGCTGCACCAAAAGACACAAGTGCTACTGCAGCATCATCAAAAGATGGAAAATCAGAAGAAAAAGTTACTGAAGCTGAAACTGAAAAACCTGTTGTAACTGAAAAGCCTACCTCAGAAACCACAATAACATCCGCTACCGAAGCTTCTAAATCCGAAGTAAAACCATCTTCATCATCAAAAGCTCCTGAAAAAACCGCAGAATCTCCATCCAAGCCTGTTTCTGAATCTGAAAAACCCCATAAATCTGAAGATACTGATGGAACCCAAGGTTGCCTTATCACTTTCCAAGCTGGAGATCTTGCAAAACGTCCAAAAGAATTCACATCTGAATTTGAACTTAATTTGCATACAGAAACACCAGAAATTTGTGCAACTCGTTGTTATCAAGATGGATGTACTGGTGCACTTTTCTTCCCTAAAAATGGTACATGTATTCTCGGATATGGCGATAAACAATATTGTGATAAATCTCCCATTTTACGTTTCTACAAACATTCTGAAAAAGAAACCCACAAAGAATCACTTTGGATTCATTGTACTGTTTGTCGTAAGTTTAATAATATTTAAAAAAGCTTTATCATTTTTAACACTGTTATTCGAATTTAGGTTCTCAACGCCATGGCGAAACATTTGAGCCAGTTGCTGAAGAAAAACTTCAAAGTACGTCTTCTTAAGACAGTAATTTTGTTTGCTTTTTTGCATTAAGTTGTTTCTTTTTATTCTTTGCTTTTCGTTTTTATTAATTTTATTTCGCTAAATAAATTGTTTTTCACATGCATATACGTATTCCCCTCTATTTGGTTGCTTAAAGCTTTAAAGAATTTCTGTTATTTGTTTTTCAATTTTTAAATTACGTTTATGTAAACAAATAATGGCTTTTATTTAAATATCACAAAAAAGCATATCATAGAAATAAAAATATGCAAAATTATTTTATAGTTGAAGGACAAAATGATGCAGAAAATGAGAATGTAACAGATAAAACTGCAGACAACTTAACTGCAACATCGAGTGAACAAACTGATGCTACTACAGTATCACCAACTGATACAAGTGTTACCAAAGCAGCTGAAACAAAAGAATCAACAATTCTTGCATCTGGGATTACTATTTCTTCAACAGCGATAGAAGTTGAAACAACTACAACAAAAACAGAAGAAACGACAACCAATTTGGTTGATAAAGTTATTGCAAAAATTGATGAATTAGCTAATAAGACGACAGATGCAACAACATCTGAAACAACAACCCCTCAAATTCTTGCAGAAGAAATTACAACAAAATCTCCAGAACTTAGTAATTCAAAAGTTGTCCATGAAACAACATTAGGTACAACAATTGGACAAGAAAAAAGTGAGAGCTCTGTAGCTCCGGAAATTACAACAACAGAAGCTATAAAGGGAACAACAGGTTTAAGTCAAACGGAAACCACAAAAATAACTTCAGAAGCACCAAGTGAAGCATCGGCTATTAAAATTGAGACGACTCAAAAAACAATTGGTTCTCAAAGTGATGATAAAGAAACAACTGTTGCACCTTCTGAAAATACAGTAGAAGTTACAGTAGCTGCAATTGCTGAAATCCCGACTGCACAAACAACTAAAATGGAAGAAACTGACATGTTAACAACAATACAGCCAAAAGTTATTGTTGCATCTGTTACAGCTTCTACTGAAATAAAAGATGAAACTTTAATTAGTACTATTATTAAATCAGATTCAGAAGAAACTACCATTTCATCAGTTATTGATAGTTCCAACAAGGCAACAACTACTGGCGAAAAAGCTATTGAGACAGAAACCACCCGACTATTAACAGATAGTATTACAACAGAAAAATCTGAAGCCAAAACAACACCACCTTTATCAACAAGCTCTGAAATAACTGATGAATCAGTTGCAACAACAACAGATATCATTGATAAAGCAGTATCAAAGGTCCAGGCTTTAGCAGAAAAAGCAGGAGAACTATTAAAGAAAGAAAAAGAAACTTTAACAACAAAACTTCCAGTAGTTGAAACCACTATTGCCGCAGAACAAACAACTACCTCAAAGATTGTAACAGCAGAGACTTCAGATATTGAAGCAACAACAATTAAAGAAAGTGAACCAACCACTGTCAGCGCTGAAAGTATTTCTGTTAATGAAAATAAAAGTACAACATCCTCTTCTGTAACAGAAAATCGGCCAAGCACAACTTCGGCAAATGTGGAAATAACTTCTTCAAAAAGTTTTACCACTAAAAGTTTTGCTCAAACAGATAAACCCGCAGTTATTGTAGATGCAACTAACGTTGCAAATGAAAAAACAACAATTTCTGTTGAACAAACGACAGAAATCGGCACTGTTCAGACAACAGTAGAAGCGAAAATTATAACTGAAGCACCAATCGAAAGTGAAAATAATGATGTTACAACTTCTACATCATCATCGGCTATTGAAAGCTCAACAACAATTGCATCATCTGTTGTACAAAATATTGCAACATCAACAGCATCTATAAATGCAGATGTCACAACTTCTGAAATTTTACAAACGACTGTCGATGAAACTGATAAAACAACAGCTAAAGCAATTGAAATTACTGTCCCGGCGGTTGTCATTGTCAGTTCAACTGAACTTCCAATAATATCCACAACTTCACAAATAACAGAAAAAACAAGTCCAACAACAGAAATTAAAGCTACAACTGAACAAGGTCCAATTAGTTCAGATGGCGTAACACAAACTCCAGCAACCATATCTTCACTTAAAACTACAAATATTCCAATAATACCTATTAAAGAAAAAGAAGAAGTTATTGGAACGACTGAAGCACTAATTGAAAGTGAAAATAATGATGTTACAACTTCTACATCATCATCGGCTAGCTCAACAACATTTGCATCATCCGTTGTACAAAATATTGCGACATCAACAGCATCTATAAATGTAGATGTTACAACTTCTGAAATTTTACAAACGACTGCCGATGAAACTGATAAAACAACAGCTAACGCAATTGAAATTACTGTCCCGGCGGTTGTCATTGTCAGTTCAACTGAACTTCCAATAATATCCACAACTTCACAAATAACAGAAAAAACAGGTTCAACAACAGAAAGTCTTGATATAGCAGAAATAAAAGCCACAACTAAACAAGGTGCAACAAGTTCAGATGGAGTAACACATACTACAGCCACCACACCTCTTGAAACAACAAATATTCCAATAATAGCAGTTGAAGGAAAAGAAAAAGTTATAACAACAACTGAAGCAACAATTGAAGCTTCAACTACAGTATTTTTGCAGCCAACTGTTATAAATGATGTAATTCAACAAACGGAAGCGACAACCAAGTTGGAAGAAAAACTTCAAACAAAAACAGTTACAACTTTAAACGAAAATGAAGATGTTCCAACAACAACTTCTGAAACGAAAATAGAAGAAATTACGACTACTGAAGAACCCCCATCAACCAAGAAACAAGATATCATTCCTGTTATTGTTCCAATGGAAGAAAATAAAGTTACAACAAATATTCCTGAAACGACAATTATTATTGCAACACAAACAACAATTAATCCAGCTGCTGCTAAAAATCTCGATACAAGCACAATTGTTGTTCCGACAGTTGAACCTACTGTAACTGTTGAAACAGCTAGCATTTCAGTCGCCCCTCTTGCAAACAGCCAATCGAGTACAACATCTGAACCCTCAATTAAAACAACTGTTTTACAAACAGAAAACGTATCAACAGGAAAGACAGAAAGTGTTACTGAACCTCCTCTAATAACAATTGTAACAGAAAAAGCAACAGTTGTTCCAATAATCATCCCAGATGAAGGTGCAAATAAAACAATAACTAATGTTCCTGAAGATTTGGTAAAACAAACAACTCCAACAAATGATGAAAGAGTAGAGTCAACAACATTTGTGACTGAAACTGTTCAACCACCTGAAGGTTCAACAACGAAAGCAGCAACTGTTTCCGCTGTCCCTTTTGATAAAATTACAACTTTGCAACCGAATGTTGAAACGACTCTTTTAATATCCGAAACTTCTTCTTCTTCAAATGTTGTAACAGAAGTTCCAATAACAGTTTTAAATGAAAAATCAACAATTATACCAGTGATTATCCCAAGTGAAGAAAAAATTGTAGAAACAACAATTGACACAACCTTGATGAATGATGAAAAAACTTCACCAATAAATGGTGAAAGCATTGACGCAACAACAATTTCCGAGACAACTGTTGCTACTTCAGTTTCCATTGCTCCTCTAGGAAATTCCCCTTTTATTACTTCAGTTGCTCCGCTGGATGAAGAAACTTCAGCAACCACAGTTTCAAAAGAAAAAACAACACTCATTCCAGTGATTGTTACAGGTGAAGAGAAAATTGTTGAAACGACTACTACAGTTCTTGAAAATACTGAATTTCTTAGTGAACAAAAAATGATAACCAATGCTGAAAATCTTAATGCCAGTACAATTGCAACTCAAACAGTTCAACCATCAGAAAGAACTACAATCGAAACCGCTACAATTACAGCGGTAATTCATGAAAATGAAGGAACTGGGAGTACGACTGTTGAATCAATAATTGAAACAACGATAACATCTAATGGTGTTACGATAGATAAAGTTACAACTGCAGAATCAACAATAATGCCAATAATTATTTCAAACAGTGAAAAAAGTGCACATTCAACAACAAATATCCCTCAAACTACTGTAACTGCCAATGAACAAACAACAATACAAAATGCAGAAAATATTGATGCGAAAACAATTGTTTCAGAAACTGTACATTCATCTGAAACTACAATAATTGGAGCAACCACCGTTTTTACCGCTCCACTTGGAGAAGAGAAAATAAATGAAGGTAAAACTACAACTAGTGAAACAATATCTGACAAAACAACTTTACAATCACAAACCACACCATCATCAGAAATTATTACAGAAATTCCTCTAACAACAGTTATAACTGAAAAAGCAACAATTTTACCAATTGTAATTACCAATGAAAACAAAAACTCTCAACCAACAACAGATACTCCTGAAACAACCGTCGGGACAGTGGTAACCACTATGCAACAATCTGCAAATCAAGATGTAACAACAATAGTAATTGAAAAAATTTCTACAGATGAAGCATTAACTACTGAAAAAGTAACACTAACCCCAAATGAAGATGCTCAAGCTGTTACATCCAACGCTCCACTTGGTAAAGGTCAAATTGTTGAGGGTGGAAGTACAACTGTTGTTCCAATAACCGAAACAACAATTTTACCATCAGAAAAAACATCAACATTAGAAGATATAACAGAAATTCCCCTTACAACAGTTGAAACAAAGGAAGCAACAATCGTACCTGTTATAAATGCAGGTGAAGAAAAAAATGCTGCATCCACAACTGAAACCCCTGTAATTACTAATGAACAAACAACAATTGGAAATACAGAAAATCATGATGTGACAACACGTAGTTCTGAAATTAATCAACCATCTGAAGCTGCAATGACAAGCTCTACAATCTCATTGGCTACACTCAGTGAAGTTCAAATAATTGAAGGCAAAAGTTCAACTTCTGAACCAAAATCTGAAACAACAATAATCCAAACAATAACTGCAGCAACTCCTTCACCAAATGCTGAAACGGAAATCCCGACAACATTATTAAACATGAACGAAACAAAAGTCTCCATTGAAAAAATTACAACACCTGAAGTTCCGAATACTACCTTAATTGAGAAAACAAGTATACCAACAAATGCTGAAAATATTGATGCTACAACAATAGTTGCTGAAACTGTTCAACCATCTGAAGCAAAAACTGTCGAACCAACCGTTGTAACAAATGAAACTTCTGAAGTTGTTGTTCCAATAGTTAGTGAAAGTGCAACTTCTCAAGCTGATGCAGAAACAACCACAATTAAAACAAAAACTGAAACGTCTGATAAAGATACCACAGAAGAAAGTAAAACAACATCAAAGGAAAGTTTATCAACATTTGTTGGAACTACAACCGAAGCTGTTCCAGAAGCAGCTATTATTACAAACGAAAACTCAGGTACTACTTCTCCAGCTGGAGTAAATATTTCAACAAAACAAAGTTCAACAGAAACCACAACAACAAGTAACAGGGCATCTGAATTCACAACAACAAATCAAATTAAAATTGACGAAACGGATATTCCTGTAACAGCTGCAGAAACAATATTATCAACATCCCGTGAAAGCGTTCCAACGTTAGTAACTGAAAAAATGTTAACAACGACTGAATCAAGCGAAAACGAAGGTATTGTTACGACAATATTACCAACTACAGTTGTTTTATCAGAAACAATTCAGCCAGTTGTTGTAGGTGAAAATGAAAAAACACCAACCATTGCTACTAAATTAAGTACTCCACAGTCTTCAGACGCAACAACTGAATTATCGGACGAAAAATATGTTACTGTCGGTGATGTATTTTTAACAACAGGATCTGTAACAGCTAAAGCATCTGATGTTGAAGCAACAGCAATTTCAAAAACAGATGCTGCAGTAGAAACAACCAAGATAGAAACAATTGGAAGTATTGAGGAAAGTAAATTAACAACTGCTTCATTGGAAAAACTTGAAACACCTGCAGAAGCAACAACTATCACGTCAAAAAATGCTGCAACAACAATTGAAACAACAACTGATGTTATCGACAAAGCTGTTTCAAAAGTTCAAGCATTAGCTGAAAAAGCAGGAGAATTATTAAAACAAGAAAAAGAATTTTCAACAACAGAAAGCTCCTTAACAGAAACAGTGAGTGAAAATGAAGCAATTACACCAACATCGCAAGATGCAACTACGACCGTTCAAACAAAAAATAAAGATATTATAACGGATTTAACTGGACAACCAACAACAAGCATTTTAAAAATAACAGACGGACTAAGTACAGCATTTCCCGAAACAACAACAAAAAATGTACCAGAAGAAACAAGTATGGCCAATAACGCAGAAGAAACTGGACCAACAACAACACAGAAATCCGAAGTCACAACAATAGCTGCAGAACAAGAAACAACAGTTTCACCAAAAAATCCATCAACTGATTTACCATCAATTGTTATAACAGAAAATATTGTAGACCAAACAGTTGCATTTGCCTCAGCCACCCCTTCGAGTATTACAGATATGCCGCAAAAAGAAAGAACAACGTTAAAAGCCGACGAAAGCGTAACAATAATCGCTGTGGCAGCTCCTACGAACAAAACAGAGGAGGGAAGTTCCACCAAAGCTACTTTGAAATTAGAAGCTACAACAATATCAGATAAAGAAATCACAAGTACCGAAAAGACACAATCTGCTGAAATTGTTCAAGAAGCCACAACAGTTCTGCTAGAAACATCTGCTACAGATGGTGTTACAAAATCGGCTGAAAAAACAACGACAAGTGAAACTTCACAATTTGAAGCTACCAATATAAACGGGATAACAGAGAGTGCATTTAGCATTGCGCCTGGTAAATCTGCTGAAACAACAATAATACAAGAAAGTGTTGTAACAACAGAGATTTCAGTTACCGACGAATCAGTACCTGCAACAACGTTAAAAAGTGATGAAGAAAGTACTGCCACAAATTTTATTCCACCAACAACTGACGCAATTGATAAAGCTGTTTCAAAGGTTCAAGCAATTGTTGCTGAAGCTGGAAAAGAATTAAAAGGTGAAACGACAATTCTTCCTTCTGAAGATAATGCATCTGAAACAACAATTATTCCATTAACAGATGTAAAAAATGAATCAATTCCTGTAATAATTGATAGAGTTATTGAAAAAGTTGATGAAATTGTTAAGGAAAATAATTCGGAAACTACCACCTTTCCTGGCTTAACAGAAACTGTAGCAGAAATTACATCACAAACTTTAAAAGCTGAGGAAATTGAAGGAATTCTATCTTCTACTACTTTAAAATTTGATATTCACGTACCAACAACTCAAATAAACAATGAATCATCTACTAAAAAATTCGAGAAAACAACCACTTCACCACCCGAACAATCTAATACCAATTCAACTGAACCAAGTGCAACAACCAAAAATCCTGCATCAGATGTTCTTGAAAAGGTTGTTGCTATAAATGAAGTTGAAATTGATTCAACTACAGAAGAAAGCAACGGTGTGACAATATCTTCCGCAGTTCCGTCAACAGTTGTGTCGGAGATTCCCAATACAGAATCAGCATCTATCAAAACTACTAAGTTTACAACAAAAGCTGCCACACCTGTTATTATTGATAAAGCATTTACAGCTTCGTCAACTGTAACAGCTGAAAATGTTGAATCAACAACTGTTTTACTTGAACAAAGCTCAACAACCAAAAACCCTGCTTCAGAAGTCCTTAATAAAGTTGCTGCAATTAATGAAGTTGAAATGTCTTCTACAAAAAAAGAAAATTTGGGTGAAACGACAACTGCGTCTTCTTTAATTGATTCAACTATTATTTCTGAAATCACAAGTAAAGCGTCAGCATCTGTTGAAAGTACTAAAGATACAACAGAAGGTGCCACATCAGTAATCCCTGATGAAGCAAATACATCTTCTTCTCTTTCATCAACAGAAAATCCTGAAACTACAATGGTTGTCCTTGAACAAAGCTCGAGTACCAAAAATCCTGAATCTGATAACCTTGCAAAAGTTGCTGCAATTATTGAAGCTCAAACTCCTTTAAAAACAGAAGAAAATTTAGATATTACAACAACTACATCTTCCATAATCGAAACAACAATCGTGTCTGAAATTCCAAAAGCGGACTTAACATCTATTAAAACCATCGATACCACAACTGCTACTATAATACTTGCTGAAGCAAATACAGATTCTTCTGTTTCACCATCTGAAAATATTTCCCCTACTGCCGCTGAAAATGAGGAATCAACAACAGTTTTACAAGAACAGAGCTCACCACCCAAAAACCCTGCTTCAGATGTGCTTGAAAAAGTTGCTGCTATTCATAAAGCCGAAATGTCTTCAACAACACAAAAAATCTCAGACGAAGTTAGCACTACTCCTTCAAATATTCCAACGACAGCTGTTTCTGATGCAGAATCAACAACTTTTAAAACAACAGATAATGTTATACCTTTAGTGCTTGTTAAAGCAACTACAGTTACATCGGATGCTGCAACTGGAGCAACTGAAAATGTTTCTGAAATTCAAAGCTCAACAGCAAACATAATAACAGAAAACAGCTCAACTGAAAATATTGCTGCTCAAACAACAGTTATACCTGTTATTGAAGAAAATCAGCATGATACCTCTGCAACAGCAATAAATTTAGTAACAGAAAAAGGTAATGATGCAACCACAAGTGCTCCTGTAGAAGTAACAAAAACTGTTGTTCCACTTGTTGCAGTTTCTGAGGATGAAAGTTCGTTGACACCAAAGAAAACATCTGCAACACTAGAAGCCAACACTGTTGTACCTCATATTTCCAAAACTACTGTAGTTTCGGAATCGGTTACAAAAGAAGTGCCTTCAGTTACAAAAATGAGTACTGAAGAATCAGCGACCATAATCACACAAACTGCTGAAAGTGTTCCACTAACGGATGCTACAGCTGAAACAGTTTCAACAACATTCCCAAAAGAAACAATAATTACATCCCAAACATCTAAATCAATGCCAGCTGCTGAAACTTCAACGCAAAAAGCCATATCTACGGCTGCAACCTTAGGCAATGAAGATACAACAGTTGTAGCAGTGTCAGAGAATGAAGAAGGTATTAGAAAACCAACAGCATCCGAATTTGTTATTGAAACAACAATTCCAACTGAATCTGCCACTACTGGAATTCCACAAACAACAAATCAAGAAATTAAAACTGCAGCAACCATTGAATTTGAACTAACTGCTACTGTTCCTGTCATTATTTCCGAAAACGAAGAAGGGGTAAGGAAATCATCCACAGCTGCTGGTGAAGCAGCTACAAATGTTGGTGAGACAACAATAACTCCTGCAACGGCACAAAGTGGTATTATAAATACGCCAACGACGGCAGATAAAGAAAAAGCTGACAATGGAATTTCCACAACCTCAAATGCTGAATTAAAAGAAGAAACTGTACTTGTAACTGAAGCTTCAATTGTTGAACTAAACAATGATGCTACAACAAACATGCCTGAAACCGAAATAACAAAACAAAGCGTCGTTATGGTTCAATCCGCTGGTAGTACTGTTAAACCTGATGATATTACAGAAGCTGTTACTGTTGTATCAGATGAAAATGTTCCAATAGTTTCTACTACTGTAAGTCAGAAAACAACAACGGTAGCAACAACATCGGAAGAAACTTCGTCATCATTTACAGAACCTTCTGATGAACAACCAACAAAATTGAGTACAAGTTTGGTTAATAAAGTAATTGCAAAAGTTGACGAATTAGCAGAACTATCAACAACAGCAACAACGAAAGAAACCACCGAAGAATCAAAAACGCACAATGAAGAGGAAGAGACAACAATCGTTACAAAATCCGCTGAAGCTAATAAAATCACAGTTATCCCTATAGTTATTGACAGTAGTGAAACTACACAAATAAATGTAGAGACAACGCCTTTACCTGCAGACGAATCCTCCTTAACTACAGCAACAGGAACTGTGAAAGATATAAAAGTAACAAAGTCAGAAGAAAACTTTCAAAGCACAACTGGTGTAACAGATATTCCAAACACATCTGCTACAATTTCTTTAGCGAACGTCGATGAAAAAGAAAAAACAACAGAAGAAAATGTTGTAACAACTTTGAAAAATCCCGATGCAACCGCTTTAGGAGTCACCGAAGCAACAACGCCACAAATGCTTGACAGAACAGATTCAGCTGTTACAGGTCAAAGCATTGATTTAACAACAGCTCAAATTATAATAAGTACAAATATTACCGAAACCGAATTACCACCTTCTGCCACAACTTTAGAGCAATTAATTTCTACAACAAAAAATCCAGCAGTGGAGGTGCTTGAAGTAGTTGCAGATCAAAACAAAAAATCAACACTGGCAACAACAGAAGAAACTAAAAGTCATTCAGATGGTACTACAGCAGAAGCTTTAATAAATGCGCAACAAAAAGAAACTGAAGTAGCAGTAACACAACCGACTCGTGCAACTATTGTTGAAAAAACAGCAACCACACCAAAAATTGATGAATCAACCGATACCTCAGAAACTGTACAAACAAACGTTACATCAAAGAATTTACAGAATAATGATGAGTTAATAACTTCATCAGCAACAAGTGCTGAAGCCACCGCAATGTCTACTGAAATTAATAACATTCCGACTGCACTAAATGAATTAACAACGGAAACTATCAAAAACACTAAAACAATAATTGAAGCAACAACGACTGCACCAGAATTGTCATCTGCTTCTTCACAAGTAGAAACTACAGTCGTTGTAAATGCTCAGTCGATAAAGTCAGAGTCTCCACTAAGCACAGCTTCTCCAGAAATTGTTAAAACAGTAACTTCTATGGATTCAGAAACTAGTACAACATCTGTTACAAAAACTATGGCTACAGATAAAATTCCAGCAGAAACATCCACACCTGCTGCTTCACTCAACACAACGATTATTCAAGAAGCTGTGACAACCGAAAATTCAATACGAGATTCAGATATTCCAACAACATTATCGCAAGAAAAAACCGTAACCGATGTCACAAAACTCATATCTGAAAATATTGCTACTTCTGACAACAACATTTCAAGTGCAAAAACAACTCCACTTGCAAATGTTGAAATTTCAAGTACAATAATACCCGTAGTTGTCAATGTGAACAACGAATCACCAACAGAATCATCTTCGATTGCTAGTGAAAATGTGTCGTCTGTTAAACCTTTTGATACACCAACTTCTCAGGCACCAGAATCAGATATATCAACCCAAAAAACGACGGCACCAGGTACAGAAAATGCGGAAGAAAGTGCCACAACATTCATTGTTCCAACAACTGATGCAATTGATAAAGCTGTTTCAAAGGTTCAAGCAATTGTTGCTGAAGCTGGAAAAGAATTAAAAGGTGAAACGACAATTCTTCCTTCTGAAGATAATGCATCTGAAACAACAATTATTCCATTAACAGATGTAAAAAATGAATCAATTCCTGTAATAATTGATAAAGTTATTGAAAAAGTTGATGAAATTGTTAAAGAAAATGCTGCTGAATCAACAACAGCCATTCCTACTGAAACTCCACAAACGACTTTTAACTCTGAAGTTACTGAGGGAATAAAGGCTTCAACAACTTTAAAATTTGATCTTCATGCACCAACAACTTCAGAGCCCAGTGAAGCAGTTGATATCAGCAGCGGTGAAGTAGTAATAGCAACAACAGAAAAAACATTGGATTCAACTGGTGTCCCTCAAGAGACTACAAAAGCGGTGCAAATCTCAAAAACAATCCCGGTTTTGGTTGTGGAAGAAAAAGTAACAACAGCAGCTTCTGAAGACGAAACAACAAAGTCAAAACCGGCTTTTGTTACTGAAGGAGAAACTCAAATTACATCTTCACCAGCTGCAATTACAGAAGAAGCAACCCTCATAAGCACTTTATCTGGTATTACCCAAAGCAGCAATATCAAAGCCTCTACGATTCCGGTTACCGATGAAGCTGCCAAAGTAACTCCACTTGAAGAAACAATTACTATAACACCAAAAAGTGAAAAGCTAACCACAATACAAGTCATGGAAACAACAGATGAGACAACAACTGAAACTCCGATAACAAATCCTCGACCTTTATCTGTTGGAGTTGTTGTACCCAAACGTTTCCGTCCAGCAAATGAAAGCGACGAGGATTATGATTCAGATTCGCAAGAAGAAGTAAAAGATATGGTAAACAGTTCTGAAAAAACAACAAAAATAACACCTGAATCAGCTTCTGAAGTTACTGCAGAAAGTCCAAATGATCAAACAAAAGTTACTATCCAAAATAAAGATGAATCAACAACAGTAAACCCAGCTTTAGATGTTCTGAAAAAAGTTGCGGAACAAAATAAACAGCCGACCAATGAACCCATAAATGAAATTTCTGTTAAAACGAGTACTGAAACAGCAACTACAGTAACCAGTGCAAAAGCATCAGATAGTACGGCCGAGCAAACAACCATCGGTGAAACAGAAGCAGATGAAAGTATAAAAGAAGCACAAAAATTTACAAGTACCGAAAAAAATGTTTTAAAAAATGAAGATTCATCTACTTCTTTCTCCACATCAGAAGGCGAAACGAAAACAACTGTAAATGTACCATTTGTAGCCATCGATGGAACTGAAACAAGTAAATCCGAAGAAAATGTTACAAGTGCTTCGACTGCCATTCCAAAAATTGAAGTCGTTGCAACGACGGAACTACCCCCAGAAGAACCAACAACTCTTGCTAATATTTTAAGTTCTGCATTTACAACAGTAAAAGAAGCAATTAATACAGTAACTGGACAAGAAGTGTTTGATACATCAACTGCAGCTCCAAAAGTAACAGCCCAAAGCATTGACGAAGAAAAAACAACACCTCAAAAACCTGCTTTTGTCACAGAAGGTGAAACCCAACAAACTTCTAACCCCCAATTTACAACTACGACAACTGCTATGGGTTTAGAAATTGTAAGGATAGAAAATGAAAATGTACCAAAAAACGAAGAATTTGAAGACAGAGGTGGTCAGAAGTTTACAACGGGTAGCCCAACTCAAGGTACAGCAACAATCGAAACTCCTATAGCAGTGCAAACCGTTGAAGGGTCAGAAAATAAAGACGATAAAAGCACTTCTGAACTCATAAATGCAGCAACAATGGCTGTTACTACAGCACCGCTGCAGACAGATGAAATCAAAACGACACCAACCCCTGAAAAATCAACGTCTGTTACATCCGAAATTGAAAAAAGTAGTGCACCGAATGATGTTGAAGCAAATGTAACAGAACCGTCCATACTTGTCACCAATATAACAAAAAATGATGCTACAACCGATAATCCTACGGATGCAGCTTTAATTACTTCAACAGCAAAGCTTGAGACAACCACATTTGCATCAGAAAATCCTGAAAAGCAAGCTACCACTGAGAGTTTTGTCGGATCAACAACAGATGCAATTGATAAAGCGGTATCAAAAGTGCAAGAAATTGCTGAAAAAGCTGGCGATAAACTTCGAGCAGAAATGAAAGAACTTGCTTCAACAGTTCAAGCTGCTGCAACAACTGAAAGCACTACAAGCGTTTCAGAAGAAGGAAAAATCGTACCAATAATTGTAAATTCGGAACAACAAGCAACGACAAAAGTTCCACAGGGTACAACAATAGCAGCACAAGAATTACTTGTCACAGAAACATCATCAACTCCAACAAAACCTGCATTTGTAACTTTGGGGGAAAACAGTGAAGAAGTAGTTGCATCATCAAACAGTCCTGTGAACGAAGCAATATCTGTTACAGAACAAACCTTAACACCAAAAAAAGATGAGGCAAAAGAAACAAGTACACAAGCAACAATTGAAAGCACTGTAAACGATGTCCAAAAAATTTCCACTGTTCAAGTCGCATCAAACATTGATGAAAAAAAAGATGTAACAACGTTTGAAACACCAGTATCAGAAGCTGTTACAGTTTTGACAGGAAATGCAAACCTCTTAATAGAAAACAAAAAACATTCAACAAGTTCTGAAGGAGAAATTATTGGAAGCACAACAATAGTAACACCAAAAACAACTGTCGCGGAAGAAGTAGACACTCCAACAAGACCCGCATTTGTAACATCAGGAGAAAAAAATGAAGAAGTTATTATTTCATCAAAAAGTCCTGTGAATGAAGCAACTTCTGTTACTGAACCAACTGTAGCATTAGAAGTAATCCCTTTATCTAGCAAAGTATCTACAATAAAACAAGACGAATTAAAAGAAACAACCACACAAGCATCTGATGAAAGAACTGCGACTTCTGATCAAAAAATTTTAACTTCTACCATTCACACTGCATCGAATGTTGATGAACAACAAGAAATAACTACTGTAATTCCAGTTGAAGCAACAGAAGTAACGCAAATAATTTCAGAGGATATCAGGCCCACAGTTCAGCCTGTAACAACATATGAAAATGCAAAACAAACAACAGTTCCCACAGATAAGAACATTGCAGCCGAAAGCACAACAAAAGCAATGCCTGAAACAACTGTAACTGTAAAAGTCATCGACGAATCTGAAACTCCAACGGAACAGGCATTTGAAAATAATGATGAAACAGTTTCTTCTTCACAAATTCCATTAAATGAAACCGTTAATACTGTTTTAACGACAGAATCAACAACTGCTAACCAAGCGAAATTAAACGATACAACTGCAGTTCCCGTTGTATTAATAAAGGAGAATGAAGCAAGCACAACTGCATCTGTTGAAAGTACAGCAATCACACAACAAGGAATTTTGACATCAACTGTTCAAACTAATGCTGATGACAAACACAAAACAACAACTGATGTGTCACAAACTTTATCAATTGTTGAAGAAGATAAAATTTCAACTAAACAACGTCCGGCTTTTGTAACTTCAAATGAAAATAGTGGTGAAGAAGAGTTAACAACAGTTTCGCAAATTCCAAGAGTGGCAGAAATTGTGGAGGAAAATAAAGGTACATCCTCAGCACTTTCTGAAGCAACCACTATTGTTACAGCAACAGCAGATGTAATTTCAAAAAATGATGAAAGCACAACAACGGTTCCAAAATCTGAACAAACCATTCAATCCACCATTACCAGTGAAATTACAAAAACTATGTCAGAAAAGGTAGACGAAACTTCTACAGTTATTAATCCAGCAGAAGAAGTCCTCGAAAAAGTTGAAGCTGTAAATGAAGCAGAAATTGAGGCACAAAAGAAGTCCGATACAACAGCAATTCTTTCTGCTCAAAAAGAGACGACAACAAGTGTAACAGAAGCAGTTCCGCTTGTTGTAATAGGCGAAAAATCTGACTTTTCTACTGAAAGTGAACAAATTCTTTCAACAACCATACCTTCCAAAACTGAAAGTCCCAATGTTGAATCTGTTGTCACTGTAACAGGAAAAAATTTGGAAGATGCAACATTACCAACTGTAACAGCAGAAATAACAAAAATGCAATCCGAACCAACCATTGTTGCCGTTCAAACGACCCAAATTCCGGTTACCGTTGACGTTCAAAAATCAACGGTATTTGTAGCAACAACAAAAAACATGGTCATTGAAGAAAGCAATGATGAGACTACCGTAACAGAAACAGCCGCTCCTGCTGCGGTAAAAGAAGAAAGTGTATCTCCAACTGTAGCTTTATCCAATACAGAGAGTTCGATTTTGGCAACTGAAAGTGGATTATCTGTAACAACTGTTGAAGTTTCCGAACCTTCAAAGGCAACTACAGAACATGAAAACAAATCTTCACCAATTCCAATAATCCCAATTGTCATTGATAAAGAAGTAACCACTTCTCTGCCATCATCGAGTACAGTTACAAGCAAAGATGCAACAAGTATTCAAGAAGAAAATTTGTCCACTGAAATTCCAATTATTAAAGATGTTACCGAAATTACAAAAGAAGAAACAGGGACAGCAAATATTCCAGTTGTTGTTGCTTCAGATTTACAAAAAGCAACTGCAGTACATTCTGATGACGAAACAACAACTTTAAAATTTAAAACAACCGCTGCTGAAAATGTTCAAACAACAATCTCATCAACCGAAAAAGCAATTGTTGTTGAGTCAACTACAGTTGTTCTTCCAGAAGAAGTTATAAGAAGCACAACAAGTTCTGCCAAAAATCAAGAAACATCAACATCTGCAAATGATTTATCAAAAGAAACAACATCATCAACAACTATTGGGACAAAAGACATGGTGGTCCCAGTAACAAATGTTAAATCAAATATAGACGTCACAGCAGATTCTTCATTTGAAAAAACGACACTGATTCCAGATACAATCCAAACAACTCTTACCTCTGAAACAGGGCAAACAATAAAAACTGAAAATATAATTTTACCTGTAGAAATAAGCAAAACTCCAGAAAGCTCATCATCAACAACACCGAAATCAGAAATTCAAACAACTTTTTTAACCTATACATCCCCTACTGCAACACCAGAACGTGGAACAACCGAACAAGAAGTTATTGTTAAAGCTGAACCAACATCAGCCGAACAAAAAACTCTCGCAAAAGTTGCAGATATAATTGAAAGTCAAGAAATAAAAAACGAAAATGAAGTATCCACCACAGTAAGTCCACTTGATGAAGCACTTGTAAATGTTGATGATACTCTAAAAAACAAAGATGGTGAAACATCAACTGTATCAAATGTTGATGAAGCCGTAGAAAAGGTTATCAATTTTTTAAATAAAAATGATATTTCAACAACACCAGAATCAGTTGAAGCAACAACTGTACCAGAAGGTGAACGTGATAATGCCATAAAACAAATGTTAAACCGAGCTAAAGAGCTTGTAAATACTGCATCTACAACAGAAGAACCTGCAAAAGCAACAAAAAATTTCGTAATTATTGAAGCTGGAAATGAAAATGAAACACAAGTAAGACTTGAACCTGAACATGCAGTTGGTATTGCAGATACAAGTGTAACAAATGTAACAGAACTTCCATTTAAAACTGTTGAAGAAAAAATTTTAACTTCGTCAGGAGTAACGGAAAGTGCTCAACAAACTCCCGAGGCTCTAACAGATGTAAAAGTAATTGGTACAACTCAACTTCCTGTTTTTTCTACAACCGGGGAAGAAGTTATTACAGAAATTATTTCAAAAGCAACAACTCCAGAAAAACCAATTACAGAGTCCGATGCCACAGTTCCACTAGTAAATCTTGGATTAAATAAAGATGTATCTGTTTCTACAATTGCAGTCGAAGCAACAACAATTCCAGAAATTGAAAAAACAAGTTTAGAAAATATTTTAACTACCATAAATGTTCCCGTTGCAATAATAGAATCATCCGAAAGTGCAACAACATTAAAAACCGTTGAAGAAACAACAGAAAACGTTCAAACAACTAAACAATCAGAAATTGCTGTTGAACAAACTACTGTAGTTCCTGCTGAAAAAGTCACGCTTGATTCAAACATTCCAAATAGAGTACCTGTAATTTCGATAGAAGGGTCAGCTGCGGGATTCACTGAAGGAATTGTTTTAGTTGGAAATGAAAAAACTGCAGAATCATCATCTATTGTACCAGTTGTTGCTGAAACTTCTTCAAGTTTAGGTGAAACAGAAGAAGAAAAAACGACAGTAGCTGTTACGGAAGCGAGTATCCCAGTCGTTATTGTTGCAGCTGAAAATCAAGACAAAAATGATTCAGAAGTCCATGTTTTGACAACTGCAAAGACAATACCTGAAATTCCAAAAACGACAGAAATTATTGAAGAAGATTCAACAACTTCTGTAAAGCCTGAAAGTACAACAATAGAATCAGCAATTGAAGCTACAACTATTAAAGTTGGGTCTGAAGCTGTTCCTATAGTTTTTGTTGACAAAACAAGTTCTTCAGCCCCAGAATTGGTAACCACAGGTGAAACACAAACGACTAAAATTGCTGAAAACATTGAAACAACTGCTTCTCCAATTATGTCAACAATTGGTGAAATTCTTAGAACACACTTTCAATCCACAACTGTTGAAATCAACGAAAATATCGACGTTTTTCCAGTTGCGGTTACAGAGAAAACAAAAACCGACGATACTTCAACAACAAAAGATCTTGAACAAACAACAGTAATATTGCCAGAAGATGCAACTCAAATTGCAATTGTTGATGAAACAATTACAGAAACACCAATTCAAAGTTCGACAGGAATAATTGCAGCTATGATTGCACATGGAACCAAAGCTACCACAATCGAGGAAAAAGGAAATGCAAGCCCAACACCGACTTTGATAAATGATTCTGAAACAAACCCCAATGCATCAACCCTTCCTCAAACTTCTGTTACAGAAGTAACAATTCCAACTGTTGTAGTTATTAGCGAAAACATTGATGTTACTACAATCGTCAACACAATAAATGCTGATTCAACTGTAACAATCGCTGAAAAAGAAAACCCAACAACATCGAAACATGAAAAAAATATTCTTCCAGTTGTTGTCCCCAATGAAACAATAAAAGCAACTACCGAAAGTGAAGAGGATCAAACAACTTTCAGCCCAAAGGAAGGTGTTGAAGCAACAACGATTAATGCTGAAATACCGTCAGAGACAACCACTGTAACTCCTCCAATATCATTAGGCCCCGTTGCTGTTGAACAAACAAAACCTGAAAATTCTGAAAATATCGATGCAACAACAATTATCGTTGACAAAGTTCAAGTTCTAGAACTGGCAACTGCTGCAGTGCCAATTTCCATTGCACCCCTTGAAAGTGCCCAATCAATTGCACCGATTGCTCCACTTGGGGAAGGTCAAATTGTTGAAAGTGGAATTACAACTTCTGAACCGATTTCTGAAACAACAATTTTGTTAGTTGAAAGTTCATCAAAATCAGAAAATGTAACAAAAATCCCTCTTACAACTGTCGAAACAAAAGAAGCAACAATTGTACCTGTTATAGTTGCAGGTAAAGAAAAAATTGTAAAAACCACCCCAAATACTCCTGAATCAACATTGAGTATTGATACACCAATAAATGCTGAAAATGTTGATGTAACAACAATTGAAACGGCAACAGTTTCAATTGCTCTCATAGAAAATTCACAATCAATTGCTCCGATTGCTCCACTTGGGGAAGGACAAATTGTTGAAAGTGGAATCACTACTGCTGAACCGATTGCTGAAACAACTGTTAAAGAACCCGAAAATTTGTCAACATTAGAATCAACAGCAGTTACAGAAATTCCGCTAACTACAACTGCAAAAGCAAAAATTGTTCCAATTATTATTCCAGATAATGAAAAAATCGTTGAAAAAACAACTGAAATTCCTGAAAGTACTGTAATTACTGTAAGTGTTGAAGTAAAAACGACACCATTGAATGCTGACAATATTGATGCGACAACAATTATTTCTGAAACTTTAAAACCATCGGAGCCAACGACTGTTGCTGAACCAATTTCCATTACACCCCTTAAAAGTGCCCAATCAATTTCTCCAATTGCTTCTCTTGGCGAAGGACAAATACTTGTTGGTGGAGGTACAACTTCTGAACCACTTCCAGAAACAACAATTTCATTAGAGAAAAATTTACATACATCTAAAGTTGCTACAGAAGTCCCAGCCACCAAACCTGTGATATCAGATGCAACAATTGTCCCTGTTATTTTTAAAACAGAAGAAAAAAGTTTAGAAACTACAGTTGCTACTACTGACACAGTGTTACTTCAAACCACAATTGGAGAACAAATTATATCGTCCACTTCTTCAGATGATGATGAAAAAGTTACTACTGAAATTAATAAATCATTTGAAAAAACAACAGCTGAAGCTTCAAATGCAGAAGCTTCAACGGTAAAACAAAATATTGTACCTGTTGTTGTTCCTATTGAAGAAGCCGAAACTACAAATGTCATTCCTGTTGCTGTAACACAAACAACATTTACTAAAGCTAATTCTAATATAATAGAAGCTGCAACAACTGACATTGCATCAATTTCATTAGTTCCGATTGTAAATGCACAATCTTCTACATCAGCTGTGCCACTCGGCGAAGGTAAAATTTTCGAAGGGGAAAGCACAACTGTAAAACCTAGTGAGGAAAGTGAAACAACTATTGCAGAACAGGCAACAGTTGCACCTGTTATAATTGCAGGTAATGATGAAATCGCTGCAACAACAATCGGTACTACCTCATCTTCAGATGTAGAAACAACACCTGTTAATTTTGAAAATATTGACGCAACAACAATTATTGTGGAAAAACTTCCTACGTCTGATGCCACAACTGTTGCTGCACCAAATTTAATTGCACCACTTGGGGAAGGACAAACTGTTGTCAGTGGAAGTACAACATCTGTACCAATAGTAGAAACAACAGTTATGTTAAGTGAAAGTAAATCTACATCAAGCATTGCTACAGAAAATCCGACTACAGTTTTAAATGAAAAACCAACTATTATTCCATTAATTATCACAGAAAATGGAAAGGTCGCAGAAACAACAATTGGCTCTGCTACAATTGCTAGTGAACAAACTACACCAGTAAACGGTAAAAATCTCGATGGAACGACAATTGTAGCAGCACCAATATCCATTGTTCCACTTGATGAAGGTATTAGTACAACTGCTAAAGCAATAACTGAAGCCACTGTAACGGCAGATGTTTCTGAATTAACCACAACATCTCCAAGTACTTTAAAATCTGCAACAGAAATTTCTGAAAATTTTAAAACATCTAAATTTCAAGTATTAGAACAACAAAAAGCTGATGTTACAACTGAAGTTCCACTTGCTGAAACAACCAATCAAGAAAAAAATAGCGCAGAACTTTTAACAATTACCACACAAATTCCGGTAACAGAAACTAAACCTCCTGTAACGCTTTCTGAAATAATTAGTTCTTCAACATTAAATTATGTTGAATCAACAACTGTAACAACGGAAACACAAGCGTCACAAATTTTACCAATAAAAATTATTCCTGTCCAAACTTCAAGTGCACCAAATGAAGCAAGCACAATTGAATCAGCGACTACTTCAGGATTAGCTGCAACTTCTCAATCAAATGTTGCAGAAACTACCGTTGAAAATGAAATAACAACTGGAAACAGTGTTCCTATTGTTATTGCGTCATCTGAAAGTCAAACAACAATTGAAACAGTAGAATTCAATGCAACAGTTGCATCACCAACCAAAGAAGTAACTGTAACAGCAGAAATTCCTGTAACTCAACAACCTGTTACAATTACAGTAGCAGCTGCAGAAAGTATTGATATTATTGAACAAACTATTACACCAAGTGATTTATCTGAAACAACAATTATTCCTGTTGAAATAACAAAATTAAAAGAAACATCGACGGCAACGACCAATGATTTGTCCGCAACTGTTAATGGTGCAGGGTCAACCACTGAAAAACCTGATGAAGATAAAATTATTCCATTAATTGTTGTTCAGCCAGAAAAAACAGTATCAGAAGCAACAACTCTTGCATCTGTATCAAAAACTACAAAAATCATTGGTGACGAAATCACTGTTGAAGTTACAAATTTGCCACAGACAACATCAATGGATCCTTTAAGTAAAGCCTTTAATGAAGCAGAAGAAGCAATTGAAAAATTCGGTGACGCTGGTCATTTGCCCACCGAAAAACCTTCTCGTAATAAAACAATTGAAGAAGCATTTGATAGTGCGGAAGCTGCTATTGACCATGTCACTCTAAATCAAAAAGAAGTCACAACACTTTCACCTATCAGTGAAACAACAATAAGCGCTGAAAAAGCTGATGAAACTGGAACAACATTAAATGGAAATCTTGAAGAAGCAACAAACACAATTCCAGTTGTAATTGTTGAAAGTACTTCTTTTCTTTCAAAAATTCAATCATCCACAGAAATTTCAACAACGCCTGCAGATGAAACAAAGCCATCATCTGAAACCATTATTCCAATAATCTTAACAGAAACAGAAAAAGCAAAGACAAAATCAGAAATATTAATTACTGAAGCTAATGGTGATTCAGAAATTACCACTTTAAAGGCACAAGAAATCGAAAGTACCACAGTTCTTTCTCCAAAAATTAATTCTGAAGATTTACAAAGCACTTCAGAACCTATTTCACTTGCCCCTCTTGAAAATGCCCAATCAAATGCCCCCGTTGCTCCACTTGGAGAAGGACAAATTGTTGAAGGTGGAAGTGCAACAGCAGAACCACTATTAGAAACCACTACCTTTCAAAAAAAAACTGAAGCACAAACAGAAGCAAATCTTTCTTCTTCAGCGTCTGTACCTTCTGATGAAAAAGAAATCATTCCAGTAGTTATATCTGATAACAAAAATGCGGTTAAAGAATCAACAGTTGCAATTCAAACAACAGACAATCCTACAACTTTAGTCTTAAATGCTGAAAATATTGATGCAACAACAATTGTTGTTGAATCTGTAAAACTATCGGAAGCTACAACTGTTTCTGAGCCAATTCCAGTTTCTCAACTTAATGAGGAACAAATTGTCGCTGGTGAAAGTACCACTTCTGAACCTCAGGAAGAAATAACAGCTGTTCCAGTTACTTCTGATGTCACATCAAAACCAAGCGAAACTTCAACTGGAATAATTGCAGCTATAATTGCCCACGGTAGTACAGTTGCTTCTGTCACTGCAAAATCCGAAGTAACAGAAAATATTGCCTCTTCAACCACTTTGCTGGACACAGCTGAAGAAGCTACAAGTGACAGAGCAACAACTGTTGTAGTCGAAAGAACAGAAGTTCCGGTTATTCCAGTGGTTCTAAATGAAGCAACGGAACTCCCGCTAACAACATTGGCAAAGGAAATTAGCACAAGTGAATTGGAAATCACAACACCTCAAACAAAAGATATTGTTGCTCAAAATTTCGATGCAACAACAATTGTTTCTGAAACAGCTGAACCATCAGAGTCAACGACTGTTGCTGTACCAATTTCAATTGCTCCCTTAGAAAATTCACAATCAATCGCTCCGATTGCACCATTTGATGAAGATCAAGTTGTTGAAGGTGGAATTACAACTTCTGAACCAATAGTAGAAACAACAATTCTGTTAGCAGAAACTTCATCAAAAACTATTACAGTAATACCCCATACAACAATTGAAACAAAAGAAGCTACAATTGTACCTATCATAGTTGCAGGTGAAGAAAACATTGTTAAAACAACCACCGGAATTCCAGAAAGTAAAGTAATTTCTGTCGAAAAAACAACACCTGAGAACTCTGAAAGTATAGACGCAACAACAATAATTGTAGAAAAAGCTCCTGATGCCACAACTGTTGTTGCTCCAATTTCAATTGCTCCACTTGGTGAAGGGCAAATTGTTGCCGGTGAAAGTAGTACTTCTGAGCCAACAGTTGAAACAACAGTTATGTTAAGTGAAAGTAAATCTACATCAAGCATTGCTACAGAAGTTCCAACAACCGTTTCAAATGAAAAAGCAACAATTATTCCAATAATTACCCCAAATCAAGAAAAAGTTTCAGAAACAACAATTGGGACAACCGAAGATGTTATAGAACAAACAGCCCCTAAAAATTCTAACAAGGTTGATGCTACTACCGTTGCAAAAAATATTCAAACAGCAGAATCCACAACAGTTGCTGAACCAATTTCAATTACTCCACTTGAAAATGCCCAATCTGTTGCCCCTGTTGCTCCACTTGGTGAAGGACAAATTGTTGAAGGTGTTAGTACAACTATCGAGCCTAATGTTGATACAACAACAACAAAAGATAAAAACGCTGAAACGCCTTCATCTCTTCCCATAACAACGGAAATCCCAGTAACATCGGTCACCGAAGATGAAGAATTATCAACGACAGCTGTTGTTATTCCTATTGCTATAACAACAGATATAGTAAAAACAAAACCAGAACAAACATCACAAACATCACAAACAGCAAACGAAAATAATGTTATGTCAACAACTTTAATCGCTGAAAATAATGATGTTGCAACGATTATTCCAATGGCAGTCACCTCATCTGAAGCCACAACAGATGCAATTGAAACTGGAAATGAAAACGTAGTCAAAGCCACAGAAATTCCAACTGCATCAACACCAGGCATTATTGCTGCTATAAATGCAGATGGAAGCACCGTTGTACCTGTTTCTAAAGCTACTCAATTTGTAACTGATGCCGCACCCAAAACAACAAATTCAATTAAATCTGAAGAAGTCGCAACAACTGAAGCGCAAACAATTTCAGCAAATTTGCCAAAAGAAACTGTTGTTCCTATAATTATAAATAATGAAGAAGAGAAACACACATCAACAGTTGTAAACGTTGATGTCACAACAATTTTTTCTGAAACTATTCGACCATCAGAATCCACAACTGCTGCTGCACCAATTTCAATTTCTCCGCTAGAAAATACACAATCAATCGCCCCGATTGCACCACTTGGTGAAGGCCAAATTGTTGAAGGTGGAAGCACAACCGTTGAGCCTGTGGGTGAAACAACTGTTAAAGAACCCGAAAATTTGTCAACATTAGAATCAACAGCAGTTACAGAAATTCCGCTAACTACAGCTGCAAAAGCAAAAATTGTTCCAATTATTATTCCAGATAATGAAAAAATCGTTGAAAAAACAACTGAAATTCCTGAAAGTACTGTAAGTGTTGAGGTAAAAACGACACCAATAAATGCAGAAGATATTGATGCAACAACTATTATTTCTGAAACAGTTGAACTATCTGAATCGACAACAGCTGCTGAATTAATTTCAACTGCACCGCTCGAAAGTGCACAATCGATCGCTCCGATTGCACCACTTGGTGAAGATCAAATTGTTGAAAGTGGAATTACAACTTCTGAACCGATTGCAGAAACAACAATTTTGTTAGTTGAAAGTTCATCAAAATCAGAAAATGTAACAAAAATCCCTCTTACAACTGTCGAAACAAAAGATGCAACAGTTATTCCAGTAATAATCTCAAACGAAGAAAATAAAGTCGAACCAACAACTGGAATTCCTCAAATAACTGTAATCACTGAACAAACTACACCGGCAAATGCGGAAAATATTGATGCAACAACTATTCTCGATAAAACAATAATAACGCCTGGAGACACAGCTGTTGTTGAACCAATTTCCATTGCACCTCTTGAAAGTGCCCAATCAATTGCTCCTCTTGGCGAAGGCCAAATTGTAGTTGAAGAAAGCACTACTGCCGAACCAACATATGAAACAACAGTTACATTACCAGAAAATTCACCAGAATCTATTACAAAAATTTCCCATACAACAAGTGAGACAAAAGAAACAACAATTTTGCCTGTTATGGTTGCAGGTGAGGAAAAAATTCTTAAAGCAACAACAGGAACACCTGAAAATATTGTAATGACTGTTGAACAAACGACCCCATTTAATGCTGAAAATATTGACGTAACAACTATTGTTCCTGAAGCAGAATCAACAACTGCTTCTGGACCAATTTTAATTGCTCCCTTAGAAAATTCACAATCAATTGCTCCGATTGCACCACATGGTGAAGGCCAAATTGTTGAAAGTGGAAGTACAACTTCTGAACCAATAATAGAAACAACAATCGTAGAAACTGCAAAATCGACAATTAATTCTCAAACAGGTGCTACTTCAGTTGTCCCAGTTGTTCTTTCTTCTGAACAACCCGAAACAACCCTTGATAAAAGCGACGAGCAAAAAGAAGTTACGACTGTTGTAGTTGTTACAACAGTCTTGCCTTTAGAATCATCAAGTGCAGCTTCCAATCTTGACGAAAATGTTCCAGTTGTGATAATAAATAATCAAAATGCAGCACAAAGCACAACCACGCATTCTGAAAGTGATGGAATATCATCAACAGTGAATCCAAATGTTGAAACTTCGCCAGTGATCATTGCCGCATCTGTTACAAATACGCCTTCAGAAATTAATATTGTAACTGATTCAACTACAAAATTAGTTGAAGTAGAAGCCACTAATGCAAATAAAGATGTGGTTGTCACTGAAATTCCTATTGAAACATCAACGGGAATTATTGCTGGAATTATAGCCCATGGAAGTACCATTGAACCTATCACTATTAAAGAAGTTATAGAAACGAATATCGTCACAACAATTAGCCCGGAAACTTCCACTCCTGAAAGTGAAACTTCTACTACGAAAGCAGAGATTCTTCCTGTTATTATTGAAAGTAAAGAAAAAACAGCAGAACCAACAACCAATGTTCCTCAAACTACAGTATCCGTTAATGCGGAAAATGTCGATGCAACTACAATTATTATTGAATCTGTTAAGCTTTCAGAAGCTCCAACAGCTGAAGTCACTACAGTTCCAAATTTACAACAAGAAAGCAAAGAAACTTCTGAAATTCCTGCTACGACAATAACAATTGAAAAAGCAACCATCGTGCCGGTAGTTATTGCAGGTGAAGAAAAAACTGTTGGAACATCAATTGGAATTCCTAAAAGTACTGCAGTGGTTGTCGAAAAAACAACACCACAAAATGCTGAAAATATTGATATTGATGCAACAACTATTATCCCACAAACAATTCAATCATCTGATGCCACTACCGTAGTTGCTCCAATTTCAATTGCTCCACTTGGTGAAGGGCAAATAGTTGTCGGTGGAAGTACAACTTCTGAGCCAGCAGTTGAAGCAACAGTAATTTCTAAAACTGCTCAACCATCTGATTCCACATCTGTCGTTCCACCGGTTTCCAACGTTGTCACTGTTATTCCCATTATGGAAGAAAAAATCGTTGAAAGTGAAAGTACAACACCTAAATCTAAGGTTACTTTAATTGTCGATACAACAGCCGTTCCAGTTACAGAAGATGTTACTTTAGTACCTGTAACAGAAATTCTAGAATCAAATTCATCAGCAATTAATGTTGCAGTTACTGAAGTTCCTATTGAAACATCGACGGGAATAATTGCTGGAATTGTGGCACATGGAAGCACTATCGAATCCATACCAGAAAAAAATTTAGATAATACCACAGTAACGGATTTGCAGCAAACTACAAGTGCTACAGAATCAGCTGTCACAAGCGTAATAAACAATGCATTTGTTCCTGTTATAATTACTAATGACAAAAACAATACAGAAGCTGATGAAACAACAACTATCACAGTTGGTGTAAACGTTGAAAATCTTGCAAAATCAACTTCGATACCTGTAACTGCAGAAACTGCAGATGCAACAACAATTATTGCCAAAACAGTGACATTGATAGAATCCACTACTGCTTCAATCGTTGAAAATTCGCCATCTGAAATTCCAATCGCTCCACTTGGCGAAGGTCAAATTGTTGTTGAAGAAAGTACAACCTCTGCACCCAAAACTGAACCAAATATTGGCAGTACGGCGCTTCAGAATGAAATTTCAGCAACAACAGTTGCAGCAGAAATTACTGAGAAAGTTGTAACTATTACTGAACAAGTCCAACAAACAACTGAATCTGATGCTGTGACTGTAGAAAATGCTCATCAACCAATGGGTGTAATTGCAGAAATTATTGCACATGGAAGCACAGTTGCACCAGTAATACAAGAAAATGCAACTACAACTTCAGTTGTTACTGAAGCACCTATTCAAATTGTTACCACTGCAGAAACAAATAAAGTTGAAACTTCAACCATAAATGAAAAAATTGTTCCAGTAATAATTTCTGATAATGAAAACGTTGCTGAATCATCTACTATTATTCCTAAAACATCGGTATCAACAGAAGACAACATTTCACCTTCCACAATTACCGTGATTAATGCTGAAAATATTGACACTGCTACTGCTGAAACTATTTTATCTTCTGAATTCACAACGATTGAAACTGCAACATTTTCAATGCATGAAAATGTTCAAACCGTTGGAACTAATGAAGGAAAAGACATTCCAGTTGAAAGTACAACTGCTATACCAATAAATGAAGTTTCAACAATGATTGCTGATAGCACCTCGGCAAATCTATTAACGACTCAAAGTGCAACAGAAATAACAGAATCAGATAGTGTAAGAATTTCCACTGTTGGACAAGCCTCAACATTAAAACAAGATATAATTCCTGTTGTTATCCCAATTGAAGAAAGTAAACCTTTAACAACAAATGCAGCTACAACTATTCAGTCAGATGATGTCACAACTGTTGAGACTGCAACTGTTTCAATTGCTCAACTTGGTGAAGGACAGGTTGTTACCAGCGAAAGTACAACAGTTGAACCTCTTCTAAAAACTACGATATTGGAGTCACGAAACGAGGCAACAACGTTAACGGAAATTGTAACTGATAATCCGCTCTCAACAATTATGACTGAGAAGGCAACTGTTTTGCCTATTATTGTTGAAGTTGTAAAACAAACCACAGAAATTCCTGAAAATACTGTTACTGCGAAAGCAAAAACAACGCCATTAAATGCTGAAAATGTTGACGTTACAATAATTGAGACAGCAACAGTTTCAATAGCTCCGCTGGAAAATGCACAATCTGTTGCCCCAGTTGCTCCACTTGGTGAAGGACAAACTGTTGAAGGTGGAAGCACAACCGTTGAGCCTGTGGGTGAAACAACTGTTAAAGAACCCGAAAATTTGTCAACATTAGAATCAACAGCAGTTACAGAAATTCCGCTAACTACAGCTGCAAAAGCAAAAATTGTTCCAATTATTATTCCAGATAATGAAAAAATCGTTGAAAAAACAACTGAAATTCCTGAAAGTACTGTAAGTGTTGAGGTAAAAACGACACCAATAAATGCAGAAGATATTGATGCAACAACTATTATTTCTGAAACAGTTGAACTATCTGAATCGACAACAGCTGCTGAATTAATTTCAACTGCACCGCTCGAAAGTGCACAATCGATCGCTCCGATTGCACCACTTGGTGAAGATCAAATTGTTGAAAGTGGAATTACAACTTCTGAACCGATTGCAGAAACAACAATTTTGTTAGTTGAAAGTTCATCAAAATCAGAAAATGTAACAAAAATCCCTCTTACAACTGTCGAAACAAAAGATGCAACAGTTATTCCAGTAATAATCTCAAACAAAGAAAATAAAGTCGAACCAACAACTGGAATTCCTCAAATAACTGTAATCACTGAACAAACTACACCGGCAAATGCAGAAGATATTGATGCAACAACAATTATTTCTGAAACAGTTGAACTATCTGAATCGACAACAGCTGCTGAATTCATTTCCATTGCACCCCTTGAAAGTGCCCAATCAACTGCTCCGATTGTTCCACTTGGGGAAGGACAAATTGTTGAAAGTGGAAGTACAACTATCTCACCTATTGCTGAAATAACTATTTTGGTTCCTGATAGTTCATCAAAATCAGGAATTTCTACAGAACTTCACATTACAACATCTGAAACAAAAGAAGCAACAATTGTACCTGTTATAGTTGTAGGTGAAGAAAAAATTGTAAAAAACACCCCAAATACTCCTGAATCAACACTGAATACGAAAACGACAATATTAAATGCTGAAAATGTTGATATTGATGCAACAACTATTGCAGAAAACATCCAGTTAACAAAAGATACAACTGCAGTTGCTCCAATTTCGATTGCTGCACTTGGTGAAGGTCAAATTGTTGAAGGTGGAAGTACAACTTTTGAACCGAAAACCGAAGCCGAATCTGTATTTTTATCAACAAGCAAAATTGTAACTGAAATTCCCGTGACAACAATCAAACTTATTGAAGAAACAATAACAAATTCAAAATCAGAAACCATTGTTCCAGTTATTTTAACAAACGAAGAATCAATTAAGTCAAATACTGCTACTCCACAAACAACAATAGTTTCAGAAAATATAAAAGCTTCAACAATGGATGTAATTAATGCTGAAGATGTCGATGCCACCACTATAGTTCCAATAACAGTAATCTCGAAAGAATCTACAAATATACCTCAAACCACAAATGCTAATAGAGCCGAAGGCACTGAATCTCCAATAACCACTTCAGTAGGAATCATTGCAGCTATTATTGCACACGGAAGTACTGTTAAACCTGTAACAAACGAAAGCAAAATAACATCGTCTGTTACTGAAGGTACAACTGTAAAAATGCCTGAACAAGAAATATTTGAATCACAAACTTCTTCAACCATTTTGCCTATTGAAAGTATTCCAGTTATAATTCCATCTGATCAAAAACCCACGGAATCTTCAACACAAATTACAGTAACAGAAATTATTGCAACTTCAACAACTGGCGTTTTAGGCGCACAAAATGTTGATGCAACAACAATTATTTCTGAAACGTTTAAACCATCAGAGTCAACGACTGTTGCTGTACCAATTTCAATTGCTCCCTTAGAAAATTCACAATCAATCGCTCCGATTGCACCATTTGATGAAGATCAAGTTGTTAAAGGTGGAATTACAACTTCTGAACCAATAGTAGAAACAACAATTCTGTTAGCAGAAACTTCATCAAAAACTATTACAGTAATACCCCATACAACAATTGAAACAAAAGAAGCTACAATTGTACCTATCATAGTTGCAGGTGAAGAAAACATTGTTAAAACAACCACCGGAATTCCAGAAAAAACTTCAACTGCGTTGTTTGCTGTTGAACAAACAACTCAATTAAATGCTGAAAATATTTATTCATCAACTAATACTTTCGAAACAATTCCACCATCTGTAAAAACCACTGTTGTTTCACCAATTTCTATTGCTCCACTTGGTGAAGGACAAATTGTTGTCGGTGGAAGTACAACTGTTGACCAAACTGCTCAAACAACAACTGTATCCTCATCGACCATTGTAGAAGAATTGTCAACAACAGTTGAAACAAAAGAAGCAACAATTTTGCCAATAATTATCTCAAATGAAGAAAACGGTATTGAAACAACAACAAAAGTTCCTGAAAGTACAGTAATCGGTGTTGAACAAACTACTCCATTAAATTCAGAAAATGTTGATGCCACAACAGTTATTTCTGAAACTGTGATACCATCTGAATCTACAACTGTTTCTGAACAAATTTCAATTGCTCCGCTTGAAAATTCACAATCAACTGCACCTATTGCACCCCTTGGTGAAGGACAAATTGTTGATAGCGGAAGCACAACTGTAAAACCTATTGAAGAAAATGAGACAGCACTTGCAGAACAAACATCTTTTGAAACTAAGTCTCCCGTCATTGTAGTAACAACATCAAATCCGCTAAAACAAAATACTGGAACGACAATTGCAGCGAATGTTGATTCAGAAATACTTGTATCTTCAACAGACCCCATTGCTGATAATGTTAATAAAACAGTTGAATTAGTACCAGTTGCTGTTGTTGGTGGAGAAAATGTTAAGACAACAGCTATCGAAAATACAGAAAAAACCGAAACTGTATCTTCAACATTTGAACCCGAAAAAATCACAATTGCTACTTTAATTATGCCTAAAAAAGTTGAAACATCCACTACAACTGCTGCAAATGTTCCCGTTACAGTCGTTTCAGACGCGTCAGAAGGAATTACCCAAACTCAACAAACTCCTGAAGTTATTTTAGAGGCAACAACTGTCTTATCAACATCAGAAACTTCTAAACCACTTATTGTTCTTCCTTTGGAAGTTTCAGAAAATAATCCAACAACAAGTATTCCAGAAATAGTTACAACTGTTGAAACAACCGAATTACCCGTTACATCTAAAACAACTGTAGTTGTTCATATTGAAGGTGTTGAAGATAATGTACCATCATCTTCAGCTATTCCAGAAATTGCTACAACTATAGAAACTGCAGCAACAGAATTACCAATTAATTCTGAAACTACAGTTCCACTTGTTCTCGCTCCTCTTGGAAATGCAGAAAATATTCAAGCATCATCTACTGCACCAGAAGTTACAACAATTGTTGCTGTAAATGTTACAGAAGTGATCTCAGAAAAAGCGACAACTGCTCAGTCAACTGGTATCCCACCCCATCTAAAACATATTGTTGGAGTTGTTTCAAAAACTGATCCACAAGCAACAACAGATTATGATTATTCTGATTCAGATGATGAAACAACTTTATCCCAAAATGCTGCATCAACAACATTTTCACCTGAAGCAATTGCTGCTGCTGCATTTACAAATGCTCCCGTTGTTATCAACGCTGAATCATCTTCAACAACAACATCATCTCCTGAAGCCGTAAAATCTACTATTCCTGAAGAAGCTGCCGTTACTGAATTAACAACTGAAGTGGTTGTTGATAAAGTAACTAAAATCCCAATTGTTCCTATAACAGTAGTCGCTGCTGAATCAACAAACATCATCGTCGCTGAATCATCATCCACTACAAAATCTCCTGAAGCTGAAACATCCAAAATTATTGTTACTGAATCAACAACTGAAGCGGTTGTTGATAAAGTAACAGAAGTCCCAATTGTCATCATCCCTGAAAACATTCAAAAAACTACAGAACCCGATATCATTTCTTCAACTACAACAAAACCAGAACTCGTCGAAGCTGTTTCAGATTTAATTGATATTGTTCAAGGTAAACCAAAACCTAAAGAAGAAATGAAACATAATATTGATATTGAAGATAATGGTAAGGGCTTTGAAAAATGATAAAGCAAATTTTTAAAAAATTCCTTTAGTTTTTAATCGAACCGTAGAACCTCCAGTTGCCGCAGTCCAAGCTTTAATCGATACTTTAGAACAAACACGAAATATTGAAGAAGTTCTTCGACATTCTGGACGACAGCCTGAAATTCAAAATGGTTAGTTTAAATTTATTTTTATTTGACAATTGTAGTTTTAATTACTGTAGTTTGCAATATCTTTCACTATTAATTACTTTCTATGCTTGCTTCTTTCTGATATCGCTTTTATAATCACCTTTCAAAGCTTCAAATTTAACCAAACTTTTTTATTTTTCTATTTTTTATTTTTTATCGCTTTAGAAACTCGTCGAATTCTAACTGATGATCCAGAATGTGCCCATGGATCTCTATATTTTTCTGCTGCTGAAATTCAATCATATGATAAACCATTTGAAATTATTGTTGGCGTATATAATTTGCAAGAATGTCTTCGGCTTTGTTGGGATTCAAATTGTTATCGTGCTGCTTTTACACGCTTTCCACGACCTACTTGTTTAATGAGAATTGGAAGTGAAAATAAATCAATAAAAGAAGGATGCCCCAATAAAAATGCTAGCACATTATTACAAAATTGGAAATTTACCCATATCGCTGAAGCTTTGGAAATTCAATGTATTAAATGCGGTAAGCATATATGATAATTCAAAAAGTGAAAGGTATTCCATATGAAGCATACTAAAATTTTAACAATAATTTGGTAAAAGCTATAGAAATGTTTTTTTACTAACATTATGCAAATTTATTAACATGTGCACCAAAATTTGTCCTGTATCTGGGGGCTTTCAATCGTTTTTGTGGTTGCAGGGGTCACAAGTGGTATAGCAGCACATATCCAAACTAAATTTTTTTAAAAAACTTTTGTAAAATTTATAATCTTTGGTATGCTTATTGGATGCCTTTGAAAGTTGTAAAGAGCAATAAATTTTGATTGGAAAATATTTTTTACTTATAGTTGCTTTCTCTAAAAACTTAAAACCAAATTAAATTTTTAGTAAAAACTGAAGTCATCAACAAAGAATCATCTCCAAATGCAAAATCAAATCCTCAACAACTCGAAAAGAAAATTTTTAATCCCCATGGTAACATCCTTCGGAATCCTCTTATCGAAACATCGAAAATTTTTTAGGTGAATCAACAAAATGTGACGGCCGTGTACAATTTCAAATTTCCCCTGTTAGCTCTTTACCAAAATTAAATGTCTCCAATGATGTTCCCGCTGATTCTCCAGCAGATTGTGCCCGAAAATGTTTTGAACGTGATGGGTGTACTCTTGCTGGATTTGTTCCAACAACAAATGGCCGCGGAGTTTGTTTATTAACAACCGATAATGGAATTTGTGGTGATGATGCAAATCATGTTCCACAACATGCTTCAACAATTCCTTTCTTGATCTCATGTATTAAATGCTCTAGTATGTTTTTCTTTAAAATGGAATTTTTTCCATTAATTTTAAAAAATTTAGAATGCAAATACAGTCTTTCATCATTTTCTCCATCATCTTCAAAAATTCCAAATTTTGAAGAATTCGCGCATGTTTTTAATATAAATCAATGTGCCGAAGAATGTGCAAAGCGACAATGTACCCTTGCACAATTTGATCCTAATTCTTTAATTGTAAGTTTTACAAAATTACAAATATTAAATTACAATAATTTAAAATATTTGTGATTTTTAGTGTTCAATGACCAAAGAACCCCGTAATGAACCTTGCCTAGTTGAAATTCCAACCCCTACAGATTATATTTTACCTGTATTATTAGATTGTGTTGAATGTAACAGTTAGAAATTTTTTTATATTTAAATTAGTTATCTTTTTTATTTCCCCGGTTATTATCATTATCATCTTCATCAATTTTTTTCTCTTTTTTTGCTCTCTAGCTCCGTTAGTGCCATCGTTTAGTTTTTTATTTTATTTTTCTTTTATTTTCTTTACTTCACATGAAACAAAACGAGTCTGTTGAGATCTGTTATAAAAAAAACATTTTATCTTTTTCTTGTCATTTTTTTATGAATTTAATTTTGTAAAGTTTTAATGAATAAAGTTTTAATAAAAAAAGCCGTTTTAGATGATGCAAAAATTTTAAAAATCCCTAAATTAAAATAAGCAAAAGTTTTTGATTTACTAAAATTTGATTTATTAATTTTCAGTTTTCGGTTTTGAAAAGGAATAATAAATTGTTATAATTTCCGAGGTCAAAAAATTATTAACTGTTTATTTTAACAATATTTAATTAATAAATAAATATATTTTTTAAATTTTTTTAAAACCCGTTAAATAATAATTCGATTTAAAATTTTAAAAAGCTGAGATCAATTAGAAAAAAGTCGAGTAATTAAAACATGTCCAATCATTGCTTGTTTTGTTGCAACAATTGTATTAATATTTGATTTAGCTCTTAACTCAACATTACACGTAACTTCATCTTTTATTCGTTGCAAATTTGATACCATCAAACAAAGGGATTCACCTTCTTCATCATCACAATATGTCTTTGGATTTGAGACATCCAACTCTGGAGGAAATTTAAGATATGCTTGAAATGATTGAGCATGCTCCGATGGTGGATTATCATCACAATTATCTTCATCTTCAGCATTTCGAATATCACCAACTGATGAAAATGCATAGGCTTTATTTGTAAAATGTCCACAAAAATCAAACCATATTGTTACAGTAACTTTTTCTTCAATAAATTTTAGTTTTACTGGATTTGGAAGTTCTAAAAAAGAGATATATATGAAATCTGCCAGGTAATGAAAAACTAACCATGCATAAGTCTCCAATGTATTGTATGATTTTCAAAACTATTTGTATGTCCATCAACAACAAATGGATCATATAATGATCGAGGTTTTGTAAGATTTGATCGAAGCTCAGGAATTTGTACATCTCGAACTTTTTTATCCTTTTCAATATCTGAAATATGCAAATTTTACCTTTCATAGAAAAAACCAAAAAACAAACCACGAAAGACTCGATTAAGGATATTTAAAATTGGTTGTTGATTTAATACTCGATTTTTAAAATATTTCATAAACACTCCATTTGTTTCACCTTTAATTTCATATGCACCAACACCGCCGCTTCTGAAAAATATTTTTTAAGGGGTTTTTAAGATCTACAGTATCCTTACGTTGCATATCCATATACGGTATTTCGATTAACTTTTGCATTCTTTCGATATTGTTCTGCATATTGTGTAAATAAATCCAAATCTGATCTTCAAAGTCAATATTCAAATATTTAATCTCAAATTATCCCAAAAAACTTACGGCAAAAATTTTCGACAAATATCTAACAAAATTAAATTTAATGCTGGATTATAATCACTAAAAACAGATAAAACCCAATCCATTGAAATGCAATGTTGTGGACCATATGTATGTCCTGGGGCATCAGTTGGAAGTAAATAACATTGGCCATTTGCTTCAAATCCATGTCCAACAAAATAAAATACAGCTAAAAATTACTCAACCTTATTTGTTAACTTTATTCTTTATCCCTTACCATAAACTCCTTCTCCAAGTAGCTTTCGATATTCTTTTATTATAAATCTCATTTCTTCTAACTTTAAATCTCCCAATGTAACAGTTTTAAATTTAAGAGATTGTAAAATTTCTGCTAAAGTTTCTGCATCACAATGTGGAGTAATTAAATTTGACATATTTGGAAAATATGTTCGATTACTAATAATTAATGCAACTTTATCTGATGCCGTTACAGCTGTCGTACAATCCATTGTATCTAACATTCCATCATCTCCTCCAAAAGCAGCGGGAGTTGCAGCAGAAGCTGCAGCAGCAGCAGCAGCAGTTGGATCTCTTCCATCATTATTTATACCATTAACTAATTTATTATAAATTCTATCCAAATCATTTAAATTACATTGTTGACAATCTAAAATTTGAAAATGGGGTTAGAAAGATCAAAGAAGAGATATATGAAATCTTAGTACATGGCCAACGTCAACTATTACAGATGGTAAAAGACTAACTTGGATTTGGTGCTGAAACAAAATTACTTAAATCTACAATATCAGATATTAGCTCAGATTCAGAAGTTTTCCCATTAGCTTTATAAAATTCTGTATATGCTTGTCCATCTTCAATAAAATTATATACACGACAATTAAAAACATTTCGAGCTGTACATGGGCATCTATAAGAAAAAAAACTTCTGTTAACAAAATTAATATTCAAAAACAATAATAATAACCTTAAAATTACAAGTGTTGCAACGGATCCGCATGCCATAATTTTTCCATTTTCTCTCCATTCATATCTTGGAACGGGAAAGCCATTCGCTTTACATTCCAGCTTCAGCTGTGTTCCATCAGCAACAATTGAAACTCGAATTTGCTCTTTTCTTGACCAAATAACAGGACAAAATTTTCGATGTAGCAAAAGTTGTGGACGATCCATTATAGGACCATGAAGTTTTGCAAGGGTATGAAGGCGTTTAAGAAGTTTTTCAACGGTAAGTCCACGATTTCCAAGATATCGAAGGTATTGGGCTCCAGGGTCATTAAGTTTTTCAAAACGTTCAATATCACTTTGACTAGAATTTTATTGATTAAGGAATTAAGAAAATCTTTGAGAGATACAAACCTTAAACAAAATACAGTATCATCTGAATCATTACAAATCAATCTCCATAATGATCCACTTTCAAGTGATAATGCCAAACTATGAAAAAGTCCATATGGAAGCTCTGATAAATTTGTTGATAATGCGATTCCATCGCTCATCTGGAAAACTGTACAAAACGCTTAAAAAGAAAATTTTTTTAAATTTTAAAAAACTGTAACACCATTTTATTAACAAAAAATATCATATCAATTTTTTCCTGCTTTTACGGTATCGAAAAAATACAAAAAACAAAAAAAATGAACTCCCTTCAAATAAAAGGTGATACTTTTTTTACCACGCTTGAATGGACCAAAACGAATTTTTTAAGTTGCAGTAAATTTTTATATTATTTTTCTTTTTTGCAAAACGGCTGTCTTTTTTTTTCTTTCGTGTTGTTTTTTCTTCTTCTTTTTTTTTTCTTGCCCCGTTTCTTTTTTTAAGGTTTTTCGTAGCGTAGATTTAATGCGCAGTTTTGAGAGAGAGAGTACCATACATGTCAGAGACAAGAGAAAAAATATGACACGGAAAATAAAATGTAATATTAATTGCTAAATCAAAATGTTTTAATCATTTTACAGTAATTTTTTTTAAAAAAATGTTGTAAATGTGTTAGTTTTACCACAATTTGCTTGCTTTTTTAATTTTAAATATAAATAACAATAAAAATGTTTATAAAAAAAGAAATTTTAACCCTTTTTTATGTGCATACAAAGGGAAAAGAAGAAAGTGAGACTAAAAAATTGCATGGGTGCTGCTTGTTTGGCTGCACACTGCTGGCTGCCTGCTGCAGCTCGGTTGGATGTAAAAATGAAAAGAAGAGAAAAGGATAGAATGTGACGACGACGATGGAAGGGCATCCGACCAAACAAAAAAAAAAGAGAAGAATAGTAGTGGAAGGAAAGCCGCCAGTTGTTTTTAAATATTTTGCGGACTTACTACTACTACTACTTTTCTTCTCTTTCTTTTTTTTACTGAAGAAAGGGATGACGATGTGCGTCTCTCGGTTGGAAAAAAAGAGCCATCGCTTGGTTCTCCATAGTTAGCGTTCTTTATTTTTTTTTGTGATATGACTTCTAAAAAAAGAAGAAACTTCTTTCCTTCACATGCAAAAAAAATATACAAGCTTCAAAGTTTATTAATCATATGTATTTGTACTTTTTATTACTACTACTTTTTTATCTTTTGTAACCTTTGTTTTCTTTTCCCACCAAATTATGCCAAATCCCCAAAGATTTGTTTTTCAAAAAACAAAAAAAGAAAGTTACGCGATTCCTTTTTTCTGTTTCCCTTTTTTTGATGCAATTTTTGAAGAAAAACGAGTTTCATTTTTTTAACAAATTTTCATATTAATCAAATGCAAAAAGTTTTAAAACAGTTTTTGAGTAAACTTTCTTCGTTGTTAAAAAATTTGCACCACATTTTCGTATTTTTATAAAAATACTGACAACTTGGAAGAGATATATTCAAACTTTGTCTTAAAACTTTTACATTGCAATAACAATAACATTTTATTAATGATTATCTCTTTTTATAGGTGATATAACCGCATATTTGGAAAAATATATTTATACTAATTCAAATAATCGTCCTCAAAAAAAACTCAACTAATTCTTGTTTACTGATTTGGCGTATATGTTGTGTTTAACAAAGAAATATGACTGGAAATAATTTTCTTCAAATTGATCCAACACATTTTAATGGTTCTACAACTCGACATTATGATGATTTACCAGAAAATTTCTTAGAAACTGTTAGCCCACATAATTCTGGACCACCGCTATCTCTTCCAAGTCACCATGATAATGGGGGTTCACATATTCCTGGTCTTAGTACAATGTCTGTTGCTGGATCAGAGTAAGTTATTTTTGCATATAAAAAATTAAATTAATGCTATTGCTTTTAGTTATGCTTCATTAATTCCAATGGGTTCTTCAAATTATACAAGTTCACTAAAAACTGAATCTCTTGAACATCATTTACGTGGTTCACATCCAAGTCCATTAGAAAAGTAAGCTTTTTATTATTTCTAGTTAAACTTTATCATCTATTTATTCTAGATTTCATCGATATAATGGCCCTGCATCTTTGTTATCTCCTTTACAATTGGATAATCCTTTGGGTGTTACAAGAAATGGAAGAGCAAGTGAAATGTTAAGCAGTCTTCGAACAAGTAATACATATGTAAAAGAAGAAATGAATTCAGATCTTGGTTTTTCACATGATTTTGAAGTTCCAATGTATTTACATCAACCAAGTCAACAAGAGCTTGAAAGAATGACGGCTGCAACTCCACCAGCAATTACTTCAGATATTTTAGGAAATTCATGCATGCCTGGAAATGAAGTTAGTTATTTTTTATCTTTTGCAATTTTAAAAAGTGTTAAATTTTTAGTTTAAAGTTGTACAATATGAAGTAGCAACGTCGCAATCATATCTACCTCAATCTCATGAACATTTACAATTACAACCTCAGCCACCGCTGCAACAACCTGCATCACGTCGTTCACGAGCGAGAACAAAGAATTTAAATTCTCAACAGCAGCAACAACAACAAAATCATCATTCCAATACAATGAATAATGCTGGTCCATCATCAAATGAAGATGCAACTTCGCCATCTCAACATCAACAACAGCAACAACAACAACAACAACAAGCAAGACAACCTCGAGCAACCGGAAAGTAAGTTGAATTTAATTCTGTATAAATATTTTAATTTGTATTTTATTACAGTATGGGTCCTGGCGCTGGTGTACCGCGGGCGGTTTATTCGACATCAGATACAACTGATCCATTAAATGCTGAAATTGATGATGATATTTATATTGATACAAAAGAATTATGTAAAAGAATTGCATATGAATTAAAGCAACATTCAATACCACAAGCAATTTTCGCTGAAAGAATTTTATGTCGTTCACAAGGAACTTTATCTGATTTGCTAAGAAATCCAAAGCCATGGAATCGATTGAAATCTGGTCGTGAAACTTTTCGTCGAATGTTTAATTGGGTTCAACAACCTCTTCATGTTCGTTTAAGCATCTTAGATATGTACAAAGGTTTGTTTTGAATTTTATTTTTATTTGTATAGTTTAAAAATATGTACTCTATTTTAGATAGTCAAATTTCAGGACCTATGGGTTCAACGATTGCAGATACAGCAACAAATGTAATGTCACCTCCAACTCCAGCACAAAATGCTCGACAAAATTCTCGTGCCAGATTAGCAACAGATGATAGTGGTGGATCTGCAAAACGGCCAAGACTTGTATTTACTGATATACAAAAAAGAACTTTACAAGCAATATTTAAAGAGACACAAAGACCATCACGTGAAATGCAACAAACAATTGCTGAACATTTAAGATTGGATATGTCTACCGTATCAAATTTCTTTATGAATGCTCGAAGACGTTCTCGTAATGGTTCAGTTGTTGAAGATGAACCAGCACCGTATCAACAAATAAGGCCAATAACTCCACCGCCAGAATCTCCAACTTCAACACCAAGAATATCAACACAACCATCAAGAAATCGATCATTCAAATCTCCTGCAGCTTCAATACAACATATTGATGAAGCAGTTGCTGCTGTTGCGCATGGTACAAATTCTTCACCAAATCAATCATACCATTCTTCTCCACAAGATCTTATTTCACCATCTGATAATGATGTATATTCAGATATTCTTGATTCATCTGGTCAACTTCTTGATGATAATGTTCAAAATTGGGATGAATCAGAAGATATTAAACCAACACTTGAAAGCTAACACTTATATCGATTTTTTTACTCTACAAAAATATTATTCCAAAACTTTTTTCTTTTGTCATTTTTATTTTTGGCCAGTTTTGTATGAACTTATATTTTTTTACTGCTGCAAATGTTTTATATAATCTTTTTTTTACTTTTGCATTGTTAATTATTATTTTTTTCTCAAGTTTCTATATAATTTACTTATTTGAAATGTTACAAAATTTAAGTTTTGTTACAATCTGTTTTTTATTACTGTGATTCGTTAAAAGTTTTTTTGCTTTTTTTGTTGTTTTTTGAAATACAAAACTTTTTCTTTCTGGAAAGAAAGTTTTGTAACAATGAAAAAAGGCAGAAACTTTTTAAAAACAAAAATCTTGTGCTTTTTTTGTAGATAGTCTTCTTTTTTTTACAAAATCTTATTTTATCCCTTCCATTTCTTTTTTTTTCAAAAGGCAATGCTTTTTTTGTGTTTCGTTTTCGTCATCAAAAATTGTATATCCAAAAGAGATAAAAATCGCCGTTTTTTATATTTTCTTTATTATTTTTTTGTTCAATTCTACCGTATTATTCTACCGAAGTTTTTTTCTGCATTTTTTGGGTGTACCGTTTCTGACTTTTGCCTTCTTCTTTTTTAACAATTTATTTTTCATTTGTCACTTGATTTTTTTTTAAAAAAGTGTTTGCAAATATTTTTATAATAAAAATACATTTAAAAAGTTAATTGTGTTAGATAATATGAAATCAAATGTTATTTATCAAAATATACTATAAATTTTATGTGCTTGAAATTTTTAAAAATTTTTTTAACTATACAGTCACCTCTGTAAAATTTCGATTTCAAAAAGCCTGAACTACCGATTTTGACATTTTGATTTTGGACGCAAAAATAATTTTAGTACTTCGATTTCGAACAGAGAAAATTACTTCGGGATTTCAATTTCGGTCATTTTAATCCAAAATCGAAATAGTATTTTTTAATATTGTTTATTGATAATGGTTAGTGTAAAAATGTAGTTGTTTTGCCTAATTACAACTGGGATAATTTTAAAGAATAGCTTATTCAATACTTTTTTTTTTGCTAAAAAATTTTGATTTAAAAAAATCAAAAAACTGAGATCAAAATTTTTGTTTTTCGATTTCAAACATTAAATATTTCGGTTTTTCGATATTGCGATTTTTAAAAATATTTATTTTAGCCCTTAAAAGGGCTAAAATAAATATTTCAGAATTTCGATTTCGCAGCATCTTGACAGTAACCTCGAAAAAAGAAAGCCTTTGAAGAAAAAATGAGCAAAGTTTTTTTAAAAATTTTTTAAATAATTTCATTGCTTTTTAAATTTTTCGGATGTATCTCTTTCTTATTGACGACTAAAATTCTTTATCCTTTTGTTTTTTGCTTCCTAAAATTAAAACCCATGTTGTTTTTCTTTAACTACAAGAACGCTTTTTTTGAAAAAGTTTAAAATTTAGAATTATCCTGATACCTTCATTATCGCCAATATTAATGAAAGACTAAAGAGCATTCACTTTTTATTAGAAAAAAAATGAAAGAGGAAAGAGTCGCGTGGTTTTTTTTGCTGGACAGTCTTTGTCGAACTTTCTTTTTTCACTTGGTTTGATTTTTTTTGCTCTTCTTCTTTTTTCGAATTTAAGCAATCGTTTCTTCTTTTTTCAAATGAGAAAGAAGAAATCAGCAGCAGCTCAAGGGAAATTTGCTAAAGAACAAGAACACAGAAATAAAAAGCAGCAGTTAAAGTCAGGGGTCGTGGAGATGATCATTTACACTTCTTCTTTCATTTTTTTTATTGCTGCTGAAACAACTGTCAAACATCGACGACTTTAAGATTGTTGCTTTTTTGTTCCTGTCTTTTCTTTAAAAAAAGTTTTGGGGTTAAATGGCTAACTGGCTTTATCTAATTCTTTATCTTTGATACACGTATAATATCAGACAATTATGAAACAAATTTTCGTCTGATCATTCCACCTTTTTTTATCTTTACTTTCATTTTCGTAAAACATTTGTTTCAAAAATGCAAAAATGTTTTTTCTCTCTTTTTTTCAACCTTTTGCTTTTTGTTTGAAATAGTATTTTTTTTGTTAAACAACGTGCTTTTTCTCGCGTGCTTTTCTTTCTTGAAAACTCGAATAAATATTTCTGGTTACCATTTTTCTTTTTTACATCTTTAAACTTTACTTATATTTTTAGGAACTTTGGTAATAAAAAAAAGCTATTTAAAAAATAACAAAAAATGTTGTCAAGGTTGAATATTGCAAGCCGGCAATTTTCTGTTTCTGCTGCAGCATGTAAGCCAGAAACTGTTAAAAATTGGATTAATGGCCGAGCTGTTGAATCAAAAACTTCTGATTGGATCGAATTAACAAACCCTGTAAGTTTTCTTTTCATTTATGGCTTCTATTCGTCCTTTAGCGACTTAAATAGCAGAATTTGAAAACTCCTTTTTTGCATTTCGATTATTATACAAAAAAATACAATATTGTGCCCCAGATTACAGTAACATTTTTGGAATATCCCATTTAATATTGTTAATTTTAGGCCACAAATGAAGTCATTGGACTTGTACCAAAAACAACCCAACAAGAAATGCAAGAAGCTGTTGATTCTTCATCAGAAGCTTTTCATAAATGGAAAAATTCATCAATTCTTTCAAGACAACAAGTTTTCTTTAAATTACAATCTTTGATTAAACGGGACATGAGAAAGCTTGCTGAAAATATTACCCTTGAACAAGGTAAAACAATTCCAGATGCAGAAGGTGATGTCTCAAGAGGTCTTCAAGTAAACACTAACGTTTTTCGGAATCTGTTTATTAATATTTAAGTTTTAGGTCGTTGAACATGCATGTAGTGCAGCATCTCTTCAACTCGGTGAAAATTTACAAAATGTTTCAAAAGATATGGATACATATAGTATGCGAATTCCATTAGGAGTAACAGCTGGTGTATGTCCATTTAATTTTCCTGCAATGATTCCATTATGGATGTTTCCATTAGCTACTGTAACTGGTAATACAATGATTCTAAAACCATCTGAGCAAGATCCTGGTGCATGTATGATGCTTGTTGGTATGTTCATTCAGAGTTATTGTACTTTTATATAATACTCTTGAATTTTTAGAATTAGCAAAAGAAGCTGGAATGCCTGATGGAGTTGTTAATGTTATCCATGGCCAACATGAAGCAGTTAATTTTATTTGTGATAATCCAGCAATTCGTGCCATTTCTTTTGTTGGTTCAGATCAAGCAGGAAAATATATTTATGAACGTGGATCAAAGAATGGCAAACGTGTACAATCAAATATGGGAGCTAAAAATCATGGAGTTATTATGCCTGATGCTGCAAAAGATGCAACACTTAATCAAGTAAGCACTCTTTTTTTCTGGAGTACTGAAGCTGGGTGGACAGTAACCAGAAGAACTTCGATTATCGTTTTTGTTTTTCGGTTTAATGAACACTTTTTAATACAATTTATGTTTTAGCTTGTTGCTGCTGCATATGGTGCTGCAGGACAACGATGTATGGCACTTACAGCCTGTGTATTCGTTGGTGAATCACGAAAATGGATTCCAGATTTTGTTGAAAAAGTTAAAAAGCTTCAAGTTGGACCTGGATCAAATGCAAAAACCGATGTTGGACCAGTAATTTCAAAGCAATCAAAACAGCGTATCCTTAAAATTATTGATTCTGCAAAGAATGAAGGTGCAAATGTTCTTCTTGATGGTTCAAATGTTAAAGTATCTGGTTTTGAAAATGGAAATTTTGTTGGCCCAACTGTTATTACTGGTGTTAAACCAAATATGACATGTTATAAAGAAGAAATTTTTGGTCCAGTTCTTGTTTGTTTGGAAGCTGAATCATTAGATGAAGCCATTGATATGATTAATAAAAATCCATATGGTAATGGAACAGCTATTTTTACTTCTTCTGGTATTGCAGCACGTCGTTTTACAAATCTTGTTGATGCAGGACAAATTGGAATGTAAGTTATTTTTTACTTTTTTGTTTAAAAAAATAATCCTTTAACAATTTTTAGCAACGTTCCCATCCCAGTCCCTCTCCCCCAATTCAGTTTTACCGGTAATCGGGGCTCATTCCTTGGTGATGCAAATTTCTACGGTAAAGCTGGCCTCAACTTTTATACTCAATGGAAAACTGTTACACAACTTTGGCGAGCTGAAGATGCTGCACCAGAAGCCAAGCCACAAATGGCTTTCCCTCAACTTCATTAATAAATTTCATAATACATTTCTGAGAGTTTATTTTTGATTTATTTTATATTATATATCGCTAGAAACTTTTGTATTTGAAATTTAACTAACAAGAAAAAAATGGAACAAAAAAAATAAAAGTTGATTTTTAAAGTTTTGATGTGTTTTTACAAATGCAAAATTTTATTTATTGAAGTTTTTGCTTATGTGCCATAGTTGAAAAGATTTTACACTTTCAAATAGGTTTTACTTGCGGAAAATTTTTAGTGGCACAATCGATCGACTGTTTGTCAAAAATGAATGCACAGATTTTGAGGTCAATGCAAGAAAAACTTTTAAAGAGCCACATATTACTATAAAAAATATAACAAGATTTTTGTCAAAAATATTTCAAAAAACAAAGGTTATGGGCAACAAGGTGAGACATGGAACTTCAACTGAGTTCATGTTTGTGTATCTGTAAATCATCTTTAAAAATTCGAAAATCAGTTTTTTCATGAATCTAAAAAACTACCATTAAGTTAATAATCTGAACAACAAAAAATCTGACCTTTGTAAGATTATTAAAAGTTCCAAATTTAAAGGTTGATGGAATTAGGCCGATGAAAAAGAGTTTTCAATTTTGAAGTATCAACGGTTCTTGTAAATTTTCAAAATTTTAAAAAATTTACAAATGTAAGATTTCTTTTTACCCAAAAGTTTTGAAAATTTTGGGCCAAAACTATCAACTTTTTAGAGTGCATATTTTTGATGCATAAATATGTTTATTTCAAAATGGTATAAGCTTTATTTACAGTTGAATTTTGTTTCGGCTCATGTTATTTTTTTGTCATACTTTCAAAAATGTGATTTCCTATTATTATGCTGACATTTTTCATTTTTCGTTTTTGCACAAAAAAGTAAAATCGCAAAAAAACAATGACCAATTATAGCAATTATCGAATTTTTTCGCACAGATCTAGTCAGGTTACCAATTTTTCGTTCTTCTGCCTCTAGCAAGACAACGGGATTCACGATCTCTAAAGGTAAGCATGATGACCTGGCTCCTTTTTGTTATGAAAAAATTCATTTTAACCTCAAAATAATTATCCACCAAGAGAGTTGTATTAAAAATCCCATTTAGAATATGTGAAATGATTTCTTGCAAATTTACCAATGACAATGCTGTTTTCAAAATTTCACTTTTCCCAAGCCAGTTATCAACGCTATTTTGGATAATTCAAAGAGTGAAATGCTTAAGAAACTTTACAAAACTTGCAAATATTTTTATTCTGTAAAACATGTTGTTATTATTGATGAATTTTGCGTGACTGATCTTGAGAGCGATTGTTCAATTTATGAATATAAATTACAGATTTTATCAAAGAATATATCACATTTAAAAAATGTTTTATGGATTACTCAAGATCTTCGTTTTTTTCATTATCCTTCAAATGTCATTCCCAAAATTTTAAAATGTGACGTTAAAAAGCTTCGTTTGGGTAAAAATCTCAGTTTAAATGAATTTAAATTTTTGACAGCGTCTGGAAATGTTGAAGATCTTTATCTCGATCATTGTGTAATTTACGATTCTGACGGTAACCCTGTTCCAGTGGAATATATTTTGCCCCTCATCCCTAAAGCGACTCATATGTGGTAACAATTTTAATTTTCAGATTCTTTTGATGGTTTCGTAATTAGTTTACTGAAAAACTGAAAATATGTTTTCGAAAAATGAGGCTGGCCTGTGGCTTATAAGAGCTGAGGCTAGGGTTGGGGGCGCGCCCGAGTTTTGCGCCCGGAACCAAAAATTGCTGACATACTGTAAATTAACACAAAAAATTACTGTACAATGTCATTTCAGCATAAAAAACGATAAAAAAAATGCTTTTTTAAGTAATTGACGTAATTTTTTACCTTTTAATAATAATAAATGTTAAAATACAGTACTTTAGTAAAATACTGGTAAAAAAATTCAAGTCATTTTAATACAAAAGAGTATATAATGTACTATTTAAAACACATTTTTCACGTTTTTCAGTTTACTACTGTGTAATAATAATTTCAGTTTAAAAAAATATTTTCTAAAAAATTTTTGTTTTGGGTTTTTAATTTTTTGTTTCGGGCGCAAAACTCGGGCGCGTCGCCCCCTACCATCCCTACCTGAGGCCGACCAGGCCTAATCTTTTAAAGCCAGTCATGCCTCAGTTCTTCGGCCTTGATCTCATCCCTAATCTTTACCGTTCTATAGTTTCCTTGGCGAATCTAAATAATATTGCAAATTGTTTCTGGTAATTTTTAGGATTTTACCTTTCATATCCACCAGGCATACAATGGAGAAACTATTAAAATTCGAACGTAAAACGAAATTCATCGAATTAGCATGGGCAGAAATAGAACATTTTTTCGATCCTCACCTTTTTAATAAATTTTTGTTACTACGTTTTTGAAAAATATTGTGTTTTTGTGAAAATTTACTTGTGGCATTTTCAGAAGAACCTCGACGATCAATCATTTGTCAGTATCTATTTTAAAAATGCCGATATGGGAAGAGCCTTTGCAGATCAATTATGTGAAATGATAAAACGTTAGACATCTAAAGAATGTAAGCCTGCTCTTTTGGCAATTGAACGATATCGTATATCTCGACGGTATGAAATTAGCCTTATTTGAAGTGAAAATGAAGTTTTTGTTTTATTTATTTGTAAAATTATTTATAATTTATTAAACAAATAAAAACAAATATGTGACTATTATATTTGTATTTCATAATTGTAACGTTTAATTGCGACGTCTGTAAAGCTCATTACACGTACCGTTTTTTTTTTAACATTGAAAAAAATTCCACTTGAAATTTTCCCTGAGGGCAAAAAATGAATAGTGCAGAGACTTCCTTATTACTATAAAAATAAATAATACAAAAAGAAATTTGATCATTAAAATAAGAAAGTGTAGAAAAATCTTTTAAAATTTTTTGGACACATTTCATTGTTTGAAAATTTTAGCTGAAATTTTTCTACAAAAATTTTCGCAATTTTTATGAGGATAAGTTTCACATGTATCTCATCCCTGATTTTTACAGCTCTATTTTTTAAAAACCATTTGTAACGGAATATTTAAACAAAAAACAGAAGTAAAAAGTGTTTATTAAATAGTAGAAAATGTTGAAATAAAATAACTAAAAATAAAACCAATTCCAACTCGAGCAGCAATTGAAATCATTACAATATTTACACACATCGTCGTTGTCAATGATGGACAAAGTGCTGGAAAAACAATACTGTATTTAAAATTTGAAAGAAAATAAACAAACTTTTTTGAACTTGAATTTGAGAAATAAATATAAATAATTTCATTAGAAGACGATATGATTCATATTCATGAAGATGCCAAATAATTGAAAAAACAACAAAAATGTTTCCTGAAATAATGTATATTAAGCTTTTGATAAAATGCAAATAATATACTTACCAAAGAATCCAACAACCGATCGACCAACAAAAAATTTGAAGGGATGCATTTTTGCATTTTTTCCAATAAAATATAACGAAAGAAAATATGAAGTTAACAGATACGTAAAACATTCCAAAGAACTTTTAATTAAAGCTTCATAAAAATGCCATTCAAGATCATATACTCGAGCAGATTGTAAATGAGTTTGTCGTAAAATCCATTTATTATATGCATCTGCAAGAATAAAAAGCATTCCAATTCGAGCATATGACTAAAAAAAAAACAAAGATAAATGAAGTTGGAAAAGTAAAAAAATTACTTACATCAAAATTTGTATTAAGTAATAAATGTCGATATGCAGCAGAATATTGTAAAAATAGATCATTAAATATTAGAACAGTATCATATTCAATATATTTATCTGCAATCTTTTTACATTTTGAACATTCTGTAATTCTTATTACTTCTTTTGAATATTCTGTATAAAGTGATTCAACAGGTTTCATACAATTTACACAAACATATTTTGATTCAGATGGAGATCGTTCGGATACACTGGATAAATCTGTCATAATTGAATCTAAAAATGTTTTAAAGTTTATATTTTTTGCATATAAAACTGCGCGAAAATCTTGCAAACTTACGCGCACGCAACATTTTAATAAAACTAAAAAAATGGATGAAAAAAATTTTTCGAAGCAAAAAACATAACTCAAAATTTTTATCATAAATATACCATAAAATTGTTATTTGTATATTTGAGGAATTTATTACGGTATCCAATATTTGTTTTTTGTCTATTTTTATTTGGTTTCCCATTATTTCGACTTCTTTTTTTATCTACCGTAATCCTTTCCTTACTTTTTTTTTTCTCACATTCTTCAACTATACTATTTTATTGTGTTTTTGTTTTTTTTATCTTTTTTCTATTTTGTGTTTTTTTTATTGTTCTTAATTACTTTTAGATACTTGTTTAATCCAAAAAATTCTTGGATAAAAAAAGCAAGATCAAATTAAAAGTGATTTGTATCTTTTTTTAATTCCATCTTTTTTTTCTTCACTGATGTCAATCTTTTTCTCTCTCTCTTTCCCTACCACCAAATGCCAAAAAATATAATAAATTTATATTTTTTGGCCAAAAATCGGCCAAAAAAATATAAAACATTTGTGGAAGTTTTTTTTCAGACTTTTTTAAATTATTGCAAAAAAAGAAAAAAGACGTAAAAGCAGTTGGCAAAAATCTTTTTCGCCTAAGAAAAAATGGGCAGGCGATGGAAAATCAAAAAAGAATATAAGTAATAGTGGCACTACCGGTCCCGACACCCATTTAAAAGCTTTAAAACGAAAAAAAAGTAAAAGAAATTTTAAATCTCTTTTTTTTATTTCCAGATTTTTGGTAAATAAAAAAAAATTTTCAATCTCAACTTAAAAAATGATATTTCGTGTTTTAATATTATTTTTATCAATTTTTGTAATATTTATTAAATCATGTAATATTCCACCAGATTTTTGGTGTGATTCATATGAAATTGCTCAACGCTGTAATGTTGTTCCACAATGTCAAGCATTTAAAAATGATCGAAGACCAATTAAAGTTACACTTATGTATGAAGCACTTTGTCCATTCTGTCAAAGATTTATTACAAATCATTTGGGAAATTTATATAATCAATTTCGAGGAAATGTTGAAATTGAAATGATTCCATGGGGGAATAGTCGACTTTTAAGGGTAAAGGTTTTTTTCTTAACAAGAAATTCAATCGTATGCTTAGAAATGGGTACTATAATCCAAAATATTTTAAAGTTTATAAAAAAATATTTTCCAAAATTTAAAAATTCTGAAAGCATTTTTACAAGCTGCAAAATTTCGGATTACTGTAATCCAAAAAGTTTTACATATCCAAATTCGCCGAAATCGATTTTAAAAAAATTTTAAAAACTATTTAAAATTGACATTTTTAATTTTAAAAGCATTATATTTAATAGTTTTCTACAGTAATCTCTAATACAGTATCCCTAAAGTAGTATACCCGGTCTAAACCAAATTTAAAAACAATCGCTTTAATTAGAATTTAAAAATTTAAGACTGGTCAAATTTCTTGTAATCATGGCCAAAAAGAATGTGATGCGAATCGTTTAATGTCCTGTGTAATTGATGAAGTAAAAGTAAAACAAGCAATTCCATTTATAATTTGTTTTGAACGTGCACTTTCATCTTCACATGTTGAACAAGCAATGCATCATTGTTCAGGATTTATTCGAAATAATTATCATCAAATTAAGTAAGCGCTTCTTTTTCCTATCCAAAATATATCTTATCTATTTTAAAAGGATGTGCTATCAAAGTGAAAGAGGTGTACAATTGCAACGACAAGCCGCACATAAAACTGCAACCGTTCGTTCACATCCTGTTATTGAAGTACCGTATATTGTAAGACTTTAACAAATTTTAAAAGTTATATATTTTCGTCATCTTTTTAGGTTATTAATGATTATTCACCAAGTTTAGATGGAAATAATCTTAATATTATGGCACTCAAAGAATTAATTAAGAAATGGATTAGTTACAAACGCGGTCAATAAAATCCGTTTTAAAATTTCTACAATTTTTAAAAAATCACTTTTATGGTTAAATTTTTTTTATTAATAAAAACTCTGAACAATAAATAATATTTAAAACAAATGATAAATTCGATAATAATAAATATGAGTTAAACTTATTCTTGCCTGAATACACTATATTTCCCCTATGGACGAGATTCTTCAAATTTTTTGATAAATTTTAATGATTGTTCCCATAGAGCATCTTGAAATTCTTGATCATGTGCAAGATTTTTTTGAAGTGAATTTTCATCCTATAAAAATACAACATCTTATTTTGTTGATATTAGATATAAAAACTAACATCCCAACATGATTCATAATATTTTCCTGAATCATTTTCACAATCTGGTGAAACTGCACAATAGACAGTTGTTGCAGCACCTTGTTGAAGCGTTTTAACAAATGGTTTTGTAATAATGCTTGCAATTTTGCTAAAGATTGGATATCCACGAGAAATGTCTAAAAACAATTTGCTTTAAAATTTGGTAAAAAAAAAGCCAAACTAACTTGTTGCCATCATTGAACCAGGATGTAAAACATAAGTATTGATGCCATTTTTGTGTTCATCACGATGTAATTTCATTGAAAATAATACATTACAAAGTTTTGAATATGCATAAAGGGAATATCCATTTTCAGTTGTTGAAGGATCAGGAATAAGTTTGTTAAGCTTTTGATCAACAGGTAATTGTGGATTAATCTAAAAAAATAACAGATAAAATACTGTAATATTTTCAACGAAAAACTTACTCTTGAATGATTGTGAGAATTTGAAGAAACAACAACGATTCGGCTTGGAGAATTTTCACGCAGTTTTTCAAGAAGGAGATGAGTGAGATAAAAATGTCCAAGATGATTTACTCCAAATGTAGATTCATATCCATCAATTGTTGTCTTTGTTGGACCACTAATAATTCCAGCATTAAGGATTAAAACATGAAGTGGCCAGCCTTTTGAAAGAAATTCTTTTGCTGCAGCTTGAACCGATTGAAGTGAACTCAAATCCATATGAATAAGATCAATATTGTTACGCTTATCAGGCTAAAAAAGTGGTAGGAAAAAATTATATATTGCTTTTAAGGATTAAACATACATCAGGATATTCAGCATAAATTTTATCTCTCAATTGTTCAGATTGAATAATGTTCCGATTGGCCATAACAACATGAGCACCTAAAATTACAGAAAATTAACTGCAACAAATATGTATAAAAATAAAAACCAACCTTTCAAAGCAAGGGTCCTTGCTGTTTCAATACCAATTCCACTGGTTGTGCCTAAAATCGGGATTAAAGTTAAGCTAAATATGTTTACATTAATAAGAACGTACCAGTAATTAAAATAGTTTTTCCAGTTAAATCTAATCCATTTACAACCGTTAAAGCATCAGTACGTGAACCATATTTTCGATGATAAACAGGTTCATCCTTTTGAAGATTTGCAGCTGATACATCACCAGCAACACCTTGAGGCTTATCATTTCCTTCAGATGATGGTGGAGGAAGTGTTACTTCAGTAGTTTCTTTCGTAGTAAGAGTAACTTCTGCCATTTTCTTTATTGAAGACGAACTTTCAAGTGTTTAAAAGTTAAAGAAACAAGAGCTTAAAAGATGGATCAAAGGATTAGTCAATTTTTTATAAACTATTGGTCAGTTTTAATTTAAACAAATTATGCGAAAAAATATAAACACAAAAAAGTTTTATTAGCCTTTGCTTTTTGCGAAGCCAAAAAATGAAAAAGAACGTAGCTAATTAAAATCATCATATTTTTTATGGAACAAATAAGAAAAGAATAGAAGCAATTAGTCACCAAAACACAAATAACGTTTAACAAGGTGGCAAACACATTTAAAAAAGGAAGAAAGAAATGGGGCATAAATGATCGATTGATAGGGAGAAGAAAAAAATCAAAGAGGAGAAAGTAAAAGGTGATGATGGAGGCAAAAAAGAAAGAACACGGGGCAGCTGTTGTTGCTGCACTGTGCGCAAAAAGAAAAAAAAGAAAGCAAACATCTTTTTTTGCATACAAAAAAGTTTGCAAGTATTTTAGAGCACAAAAATGTGTAAAACTACGTTTCCTTACAAAATAAAAAAGGTACAAAGAATGTAAAACTTCTTGTCACGACGATCGTGAATAAGCAATAATTTGCATGGCAAATTAGTATGCAATTCAAATGACACGTGAAACGTCTATAAAAAGGCTTGGCGTTCATTCTTTTACTACTCACTTTTTTATAATCACTTTTTACCATCACTTTTTTATGTGTTTGTATTTCTTTTATTATTTATGATAAATATTTAAACCTATACCATATTTATATTATATCTGTTACTTCTGGCAAACAACCGTCGTAACAATTGGTGACCCCGACGTTTTATTCAACGTCCCAACAACGCAAAAAAGTTTTCACATGGTGAAGAACTTGTTCAAACTACAATCTATAAAATTTTACAAGATATAATTCGAATACTCAGCATGGCTGATCGTATTTTTACATACTTGGATCGTTCAATAAATGAACTTGAACAACTCAAAAATGAATACACAAATATATTCCAACAACATACTGTTCCCTGGTCGAATATTGTTAAAATTATGTTTCGAGCTCAACTTAAGCTTCTGCAAGAAAATATGGAATATTGGGATGAAAGCATTACAAAGCTTGAAAATAAAGCAAAAAGTATGAGAAATGATGATACAGAAAAGCAAGAACTTCTTGATAAAATTGATGTCCATAATAATGATGCAAGGCATCGATTATTGAAAAGAGAAGTATCAAAAATACTTCTTGAAGGTCAAGGGTATTTAGAATTGGAACAACAACAACCAAATACTACAGCAAATATTACAACACCTTCCATTCCACCATCTTTAAAAATTTCATCTTTAAATATTCAAAAATTTAATGGTGATTATCTAAAATGGAAAACATTTTGGCAAAGATTTGAAATTAATGTTGATAATCACTCCTTTTCAAAAGTTGAAAAGTTGGATGCATTAATTGGATTATTGGAAGGAATTGCTTTGGATGAAGTTGCTGGTTTTGAAATAACAGAAGAAAACTACGACACGGTCGTTGATACACTCAAGAATCGATTTGGAAATTCAAAACTTATACTTAAAGAATTACATAATAATCTCCGATCAATTCCTCCTGCAACTACAAATGCAAAAAGTATTCGAACAACAGTTAATCTCATTTCAAACATGTGCCGTCAACTTGAAAATTATGGGGTTGATATAGATAATGATTCATTACAAACAGAAATTATTGAAAAAATGCCTCCAAGGGAGAAGAATGAATTAATTTGGTATCAACTTGAAAAAGAAGAAACAACTACTGAAATGATTTTGGAACAAATGAAGAAAATTGCTTTGAAAGCTGAAATAGCATCAAATAATTTTACCAAGACATCGTCCATCCCACCACAAACTTTTTCCAAAACTCCAACAACATATCCACAAAGTTTTATGAAAACTTCTCAAAACCCAAATAGAATTCCACTACTTCAAAATAATAATGAATACAAAAGCTCAAGTAAAACCTTTGCTTGCAGCTTTTGTGATGATGATCATTCTTCTGTTCGTTGTCCAAAATTTGTTACAAGTGATGAAAGGATTCAGCAACTAAAAACCAAAAATTGCTGTACAAAGTGTACAAAACCAGATCACAATGAAAGTCATTGTAAATCAAATGTTGTATGCAGAATATGTCAAGGACATCATTATTCATTTTTATGTAATCAATGGAATAACACAAATTATCAAAAGTCAAACAATTCAAATACTTTTATTTCTATTGAAGCACAACAAGGTTGTTTGCTTACCAAGAAAGTTGGAGTATCAAATCCAGTTACAAAAGAAACTGTTGATGCAACAATATTATTTGATCCTGGATCTCAAAGATCATTTATTTCTGATCGCTTAATTCGTCAGCTAAAGCTTCCATGGGAGGCTAAAGAAAAACTTGAACTTCAAGGAATTGGGGCTAAAGCCACCAGTTATGTTTCAACAAAAGTAAAACTTCAGATAAAAACAACTAAAAGTTCTAAAGATATAGTTGCAAGCTCAATCCCAAAAATTGCAAATTCTGTTTCACTTGTCACCTTTGATGAAAATGATTTAACTAAAATTACAATAACCGAAACAACACCTGATATTCTGATTGGAATGGATTATTTTTTCACTTTTATTAATTCGTTTGAAAGAAAAAATGATTTAGTAATTGTTCATTCCGAAGTTGGACAAATGTTGTCCGGAAAGGTTCAAACTTCACAAAATAATACAATTTCAACTTTAGCTATTGAGAAAGAAAAACCACAATTTTACACAAAACCATCTTATTGGAAATCAAAAGCCATGGGCAGTCAAAGGAAAGAAACAAAGTTACAAGATGGACGAATGCAAAAACTTAATGAAGAAACAAAGCAACAACAATCAAAAGAACTCCAAAATCTTAAAAGACTTCATCGTCCACGGACTTTTTACAATTCAAATATTTCATCAACAATTAAATCGCTGATTGTTGAAAAGCAAATTTCGTCAAATAATGAACAAGAAAAAGAAAAAGTTCAATATGAACTTAATGCAAATAATTTGGCTGGTGGCGGGGAGTATCCTGCGGAAATTAAAATTTGTACATCAAGAAAACCACCACAAAAGACACACAAAACAGACTCTTCGAATGGTAAAAGAAGTTCAGTGGAACTTGAATTTGATGATGGTTTTGTGAATCGAGGAGCTTTATATCATCTCTATCCTCTTAAAAAAATTCAACCAGAACCAACTACAGATCCAGGGGGATCTTTAAATTATTGCTGGTGGCGGGGAGTGTCACGACGATCGTGAATAAGCAATAATTTGCATGGCAAATTAGTATGCAATTCAAATGACACGTGAAACGTCTATAAAAAGGCTTGGCGTTCATTCTTTTACTACTCACTTTTTTATAATCACTTTTTACCATCACTTTTTTATGTGTTTGTATTTCTTTTATTATTTATGATAAATATTTAAACCTATACCATATTTATATTATATCTGTTACTTCTGGCAAACAACCGTCGTAACACTTCTTACACGTCCAATACTTTAACTTTTACACAAATTTTAACATTTTAAAGTGTTTATTAATCCCAATCAAGCTTAAAACAGTCATCAAACAAAAAAAAAGAATCTTATACCGTACACAACAGATTAACAAAGAATAACGAAAAAACAATTTTGATACAAAAAAATTAAAGGTTATATCCATTGTACATAATAAAAAAGAAGTTAAAATTTTTCTAAAATTCCAAGTCGTTTATCGCATAATTCAATTTCATTGTCAATATCTTCCATCAACTTTGAAATTTCACTTGCCATACAATTATTTGCTGCCATCAGTTTTTCATGTCTTTGAGTTAAAATTATTAGCTCTTCTTCAAGTTCTGTATTTGGTTCTTCGATCTTAAATTAATAAATTAGTATAGGAAGAAAAATTGCAAAAAAAGCTTACTTTTAATTTTTGTTTGATAAAGTTATCAAGTAGATCTTTGGCAAAGATTGGAACACATGGTTCTAAATTTTTAGCCATGATTGGTTTATTTCTTATTCTAAAAATGTCAATAAATATACAATGTTTAATAAACAAAGAAACTTACTCAGTATATTGCTTGGCAAGATTTTCATTATACTCTATCTCTGCTTGATAATCATCAATTTGTTCACCACATTTTTCAGTAAAATCTTCATGTGCAAGAGTTTGAGCTTTTAATTTATCCATTATTTTAACCAATTTGTTAATTTTTGCCTTTTCTGAAGCAGATATAGGAGTAACATTTTCAAATGAACAATTCATTACTGGTTTCTAAAAATGGCAATAATAAAAACATTAAAATGGAGTAAAGAAATAAACATACATCATTCTTTACTACACCAGCAGCAATAACACGAGGTGAATCTAGCATATTTGGTTTTTTTGTCGTATTTGTTGGAGTTGCACCACGAGAAGAATTTAATGCATTTGTTCTTATTTGTTTTAATGGACGACGATCAAGTCTTGGCGTTTCATCATGACTCCGCTTGTTATTCATAATTTAATATCCAAAATATTTGGAAGATCTTTAAAGATAAAAGCTTTGATTATATAAAAAAGTGAGCAAAAAAACGTTGAAAAAAAGCAACAAAAAAAAGAAGATGCAAAATTTGAATTTCAATAAAAGAGAATAAAATGAAAGTGGCGCTAATTCTACGAATAAAAAATGAAAGTGGCGCTAAAGTTGGCAATCTGTAACCGAAACAAATCAAATGAAGAAAAAAAATTTGATGACTTTTTTTCAAAGAGAAACATTCAATTTCATAGTTTTTTTACTGAACTTTTTTCATCGTCTTTAACATTTACTACTTTCAATCATGTCGGATAAAGTTGAACTTTATCTTATGAAAAAGAAGCAAGAAGCTAAATCTTCTGATGTTGCACAAGTTTTTCAAAATCTTGAAGGTTTATACAAGAAAAAGTAAGCTGATTTATTATTACCACTTTCCTTTCCATCAAATAACCGTTACCTCCTTTTTAGATTATGGCATCAATTGACTCAAGAAATTCGTAAACAAGTTAATGATCCTACTTTTGTTCAACATGTTGATTTAAAAGAATTTTATGATAACTTTATCACTGACCTTGAATTTCGTATTAATCTTCTTGATTTGGCTGAAATTGTTATGCCTATTGCAAGAAAAGTTTTTGAAACAAGTATGCGGTTTTTTAAAGGTTCTTTAAAGCTCATAATAATCTTTTTTGTTTATAGATAAGCAAGCAGCTTTTGACTTTTTGAAGAAAATCCAAACCAATGTCAAGAAGGATAAACAAGCTAACATTCGTGTTACTTCTGGACTTATCGAACTTCATCTTAATAACAAAGATGATAAAGGAAGCTGTGTTGATATTGCTGAAATTCGTGTAAGCTTATAATGATTATTTTCATTCCAACAATGTCTCGTTTTTAGAATATGATCGAAGAAACTCAAAAAGAAGTTGATGAATTGGTTGGCGTTACTCCAGTTCATGCTCCATTTTATAAAGTATCTGCAACATATTTGAAAGAAGTTGGAGATCATGCTGGTTATTATCGTGAAGCTTTACGATATCTTGGTTGTGAAGATGCTCAAAAGCTTACAAAACAAGAAAAGCATGTTCAAGCAATGTTACTTGGTTTCGCAGCTCTTCTTGGTGAAGATATTTATAACTTTGGTGAACTTCTTGCTCATCCTATTCTTAATGCTCTTCGTGGTACTGATGAAGGTTGGATTGTTGATGTACTTTATTCATTTAATAGTGGAGATCTCAACAAATTCCGTGAATATGAAAATAAATGGGGTGTATGGAATGACATCAATAAGAATAAAGAAAACCTTGAAGGAAAAATTCGTCTTTTATGTTTAATGGAAATTGCTCTTGGTCGAAATTCAAAGAATAGACATATTTCATTCAAAGAAATTTCTGAAAAAGCTTTGATTGAAATTAAAAAAGTTGAATATCTTGTTATGAAAGCTCTTAGCAAGGGTCTTGTAAAAGGTTCAATTGATCAAGTTAATCGAACTGTTCATATTACATGGGTTCAACCACGTGTTTTATCACCTGCACAAATTTATCAAATGTCTGAACGTGTTGGAGCTTGGAGAGTTGATGTTGAAAAGATGGAAACAGTAGTTCGTGAAAATGCTAAAGAAATTTTGATGAAAACATAATTTTTATGATTTATTTCTTTTGCTATTGTCCCTGTGGATTTTAACTGTACCATTTAATTTTCTTATTTATTAAATAAACGTGTCAAATATTTTGATTTCGATATCTTTCGCGATTACATGTGATAGTAATCAAGGCAACTAATTTTTTTACTTTAATAAAATTTAACATTACTATTTCAACGTTTTACTTCCCACTTTTATGTATTTTGTACAGTTGATTTGAAAATAAAAATTTAATTTAACACACATTTGCTTTTAGTATATAAGACGCGGATATGAAAAATGTTTTTTTACCCCATTCAAAAAAGGTTCGAAAAAGACAAAAAAGCCATTTTGCCAAAAAAACGCGTTTTGTTAAAAAAATCTCATTTTTTCCATACAAAAAAAGTGAGATTTTCCCAACAGTTGGGAAAAGTGAGATTTTTACAACTGTTGGGAAAACTTTTTCATATCCGCGTCTTATATTAATAAAAAATGTGTCAATGGTAGTTAATAAAATTGCCTCTTTCTTTTTATAAAATGTTACAGTAACAAAAATTACATTAGTAAACAGAAATATAAAAGAGTGGAATTTTATAAGGTCAACAACATAAAAAAATACATATTGTTTTATTTATTTATTAAAAAAAGTAAAGTACATTAACTATTTTTAAGTTTTTTTTTGAAAAACAAAATTGTGCCAAAAATTGTCAATAAAAATATCCGATAAGAATTTCAAAAAAATAAATGGTATCTATTGAAACGTATTCCCTCTATTGTCTAATTTATTTAATACCAGGTTGCATTTTTTATTTATTTTTTGCATTTCGTTTATTTACAAAAAACTGTAAAGAATTAAAATCTCCATTTTTGGGATTTTAAGAATTTTGGCATTTGTTGATTTGGCTGCAATTTTATTTTCATGTATTTGTATGCGAATGGGATATTTATTATCTCAGATTTCATTCCTACAACCCCCAAAGCAATATAATATTATTTCAACATTTCTTCAATTTGGTATGGTCGTTCTTGGTGGAGTTCAAGGATGTCTTCATGTTTTTTTAGCTTTTAATCGTTTAACTGCAATTCTATTCTCTCATCGATACAGTACTCTTTGGGAAGGAAAAAGTTTTTATGGAATTATTTTAATAGCTTTTTTATTTCCTTCGCTTATGTATTCATGGATACTGTATTTTGGTGGAAGTGTTTTATTAAGTCCTGTATTTACAGTATATGTTATTGATGCAATGAAAACGGGGATTCCAGGGGTTTGTCTGTTGTTCTTTTTAAATATATGTAGGAAAAATTACTTTACAGCTTCATAAGGCGACAATTAATACTATAATTGTTGTTTTGACATGCATTCATATTTGATCTAATAACATTTATTTTACTAAAAAAAGGAAATTTGCTTAAATCAAACGAAAGCAAATACAAGAAAGAATTTCGACTTTTAACAGTTTCAATCGCATTTTTAGCTACAGCTGTAAGTTTTAAAGTTAAAATTTAACTAAAAATTTTCTCGTTTTTGCAGAATAATTTTTTTAAACGTAAAGGATACGGATGGTTTAATAAATTTTTTATTTTTAAAGTTTTTTTTCAAATGGCATGAACTTGTAAACCAGACAAAAACTCAATAGAGAAATACCCTGATCGTCAGGTTCATGCTGCTTCGAAAAAAAGTTTTTTCTAAGAAAAAAATTGTATCATATATCAAAAATTTTTAAAAATAAAAAATGTATTAAACCATTTGCTCCAAGAATAATTTTTTTCATTTTCACTGACTAAATTTTTTTGTGTTTCCAAAACTTAAAAGTATAAATTTTGATGTTTCATGTTTAATCCTTTTTTTCAGATATATACTCTTGTTCAAGATGGTGTACGTTTATTAATTTTTTTACAAAGTACTGTAGAATTACAGTCTTTAATTTCACCATTTTGTGTATTATTTTTAAATCAAAATCTTCGAAAAGATTTCTTTTATAAAGACTCAAAAACTGCTGTTGTATCAATCGCTCCCGGTTCACATCCAACAATTTAAATTTTTTTGTTTTTAATGAATAAATATTATTTGTTGTTAATATTATTATTTTATCGTAATTGTACTTTTTTTGTTTGAATACGAGCCAGCATACAGTAACCCAAACTCGCTTATTTTAAAAAAAAATTTAAAAAAAAAGCAATTTGCGAGCAAAGAAACTTGAATAAAATGAATTTTATTTCTGAGACTACAATTCAAACGATAATAACATAATTATAATAGCAAATATTCATATACTAAAACAAAACCTAAGGAGAATCAGGTGTTAGGAACTTTGTTGCAAATGCTTCTAAACTTGTATTTAGGAAGGTTGTCTTGTTTTTGATTGAAACAATTCCTTTTAAAAATTCTTCAATTTTTGTTACGCCTTTCATAATTGAATCAAGATTTGATTTCATTTGTTGATGAACACCTCCAACAACATCACGAAGACCACTATGAACATTTTCAAGTTCATTAATAACTTGATTTTCACATTGTGCAGTATGAATATTTCCAACTTGTTTCATTTTCAATGCAAGATGACTACGAAATTGATTCTTTAAATGTTCTTCTTTTGCAGCATTATTCCAACGGAATCTTTCAAGAGCATAAAGGCCCCCAACAATTGCACCACAACCGCCAATCCATTTCCATCCAACATTTTGATAAACAAGCAATCCAACAACACATAATCCAACTCCTCCATTTGCAACTGTTGAAGCATATTGAATTACCATAGTTGTCATTGCATCATCGGGAACTATTCCTCGAGGATCCATATTTGGATTTGCCATTTGACCAAGATTTGGTTGACTGTTCTAAAACAATGTCATAGTACCGTAATCACAAAAGTAAAGCTTACAAATTGTCGATTCATTGTATTACGGTTTATCGAAGTAACAGGACGTCCAGTTTTAATAGCAATAAATCTTCGAAGAAGTGATGAAAATCCAAGACTAAATCGAAATTCAAGATCTTCTTCAAAATCATTAATAAGTTGTGGAACATTTACAGTAATTGTAAATTTGAATGGATGCTTATATTTCCATGCAGCTTCAAGATTCTTTGCATATTCAATTCCAATAATATTTGCAACATTTTCTAAAATAAACATTTTTATAAGTTTAAACAAAGAAAATAGTTACCGTATAATTCTTGTTCAAGACTCCAAATTCTTGACATTAAAGCTCCACTACATTTATCTTCAAGATCTTCGGTAACACATTTATCAACATATCGAGCAAGTTGAGCCTTATAATTTGCAATCTTTTCAGGATTATCAGAAAATTCACCAGGTTCATTAAATCGATCAATAATTGCTTCCAAATGTTCAATTTCAAGATGAAAATCTGCAGAAACTTTTAAATGAACTTCCTGTCGAATTCGTTGTTGTTGTTCACGATATTTCTGTTCAAATTCAGCAAACTGCTTTCGGCAATCATTAAATTCTCGATTTTTAAGTTCATAATCAAGTTTAAGGCGTTGCTTTTCTTGCGATGCGAGATTTGTAACATTATCCAAATTATCTTTCATATCACTAATAATTTCACGAGCACGCCGATCATGGGCTTCAAATTTTGTTCGAATAGCTGCTTTTGAAATAAGTCGTTCAAAATTGGTTTCAAAATTGTTAAAATCTGTTCGACGACGAGCATGTCCTTCTTGTTGATATGCATTTGTAAGTTCTCCACGTTCTTTCATTCGTTGTTCAAGGACTTCCCGAGCAGATATAAAGAATACTCGATCTTTGCATTCATGTGGACTACAAGATTTTAATTCATCAACCAAAAAATGCATAAATCTTTTCATATGTTGATTTCGAACTTGTTCTATTTGTTCATCCGATTCTGTTGAAGATGCATCCCAACGATTATTCAAAATAAAAACATTTGGTCGTGATAGCTTTTTACTGACACGAAGGAAGAAATTCTTTTCCTAAAACAAAGTTCAATAAAATACGCTTTTAAAGAAAAATAAGTTACAGCTTGAGTTAGTGTTGATTCAGAATTACAAACAAGAACAAACACATCTGCATCAAGGCAATGTTTATCAATCCAATTATCATATTCTGGAGAGAGATCAACACCAGGTGAATCAACCAAGACAACTTCATTTTGAAGTAACTTTGAACTAGCTTTTGGGTATAGTACAGTAATCAAAGAATCAGTACCAATTTTCGTTGAACCATCTGTTGCACTTAAAGCATTTCCAAGTCGATATAAATCAGTTATTGGAAGCTTTTTATCACTTCCTTCAATTTGTAAAATCTTTTCATTTTCTGATCCACCTTCGACTTAAAAAAAGGGATTAGCAAGAGTAAAAAAGTAAAGCCTAACCTTTTAAGAAACTATTTGTTGTATGTCCCATTCCTTGTGGTAATAATTTTTGATGCAACATTGCATTAATTACAGTACTTTTTCCATTACTCGTTCGACCAAAAAATACAACCTTCATTTTATCACGATTAAACATTTTTTGAATTGTTGCAATTGAATCTTGAAAGCGTTGAACTTCTGCAATCTCTTTTTCAGGTACAAATTTATTTGCATCGCTTCCACCTAAAAATTGTATTTAACATTAATGTATAATTTAAATGTGTAAACAAACCATCGTAAAATTGTGCCAAATTTTGTACACATCCTTCCAAATCATTATAAATATCTTTCATTTGATTCTTTGCATCTGTAAATCGCTTCAGTGGTTCTTCATATCGGCTTGTTTTTCCTAAAAATATTCAAATTAAGCTGCCAAAGATGTAAAATAAAAACTTACGAGCTTGATTTTGATTGCTATCACCTGAACCATTTAAATGTGCAATGGTACCCGACATGCCTGCTGCTGAAGAAGATGGTGATTGAAGAATTTTGAATAGAGTTTTCTTACTTTTTTTTAAAGAAAACAAAATGAATCAATCCGTGTGGGCTTTTTGTTTAAACCACCACAGATATGTCACTTGCTTTCAAAAAAAAGTATTTTTGAAGAAAAAAAGGTAAAAATGCAGAAAAATAGAAGTAACAAAAGAAATAAAGTTTGTTGATTGACTACTTTTTTTAATGACGTAAGAAAGTAAATTCTTCTAGTCACTTGAGTCAAGAAAAAGTAGCAGCCGTTTGAAACTTTTTTATTGAAGATGTTTGGAACATTTTGCCAAAAACTTTGTTTCATTCATTTTTTTACATTGAAAATTTTCTTTGCAATTTTTTTTAAGGTGAATGTAATAACGAAATGTAGCTTTGATGAAATTGTTTGATCTTTAACATGTCGAAAGTAGTTACACATATTTTTTGTGCTTTTTTTAAAACTACTGTAAAATGTTGGCGGGAAAAATTTGTAAGTGAAATTTTTTCACAGATCCTTTTTGTTTTTTTTTCTTTTGTAGTAGGTCCATGATAGACCGTCTATCCCTTTCATACCTTTATCATCACCCTTTTTTATTTGCACAGTAAATCAACGTGTTTTTTTTTCTTTTTTCTCAAAAAGCAATGTTGCTGCAGCAGCATCACTCCCCCACTATTGTTGCAAAAAAAAGAATTTTGATCCTCGTGACTTGCTCTCATTTTTTTCTTTTTGCTTCTTCGATATATTTTGTTCAAGACTTTTGCTTTGATTTTTCTTCTTTTTTGCCACCAGCGTCTATCTCTCATTTTCTCTCCCGTTAAATTATGTTTTGCCTGCGTTAAAAAACCGAATAAGATAAAGGTCAAAGTCCATTACGGGTATTTTTAAATTTTTTTCTTAATTGATTTTGATATGTATCACCTTCAATTATGTACGTTTTTTAATTGTTTTGCAAAACAACCCTGTTTTTTAAATGTTATTTTAATGAGTAGTTTAAAGTACAAGTTTTTATTTGAAGTAGATTTTTTTTAAATGTAAACAATCGAGTTTTTTGTTTAATTAAAAAAAGAATCAAAATTCAAGATCGCTAAATTATCCGTGGAATGTCAATTTTTATGGGTTTTTTATTTTTGAAAAAAGAAAATTGCAATCAACAAAATGTTTTTTTTGAGTGGACCCGTGATTGCTTGTTTTTTTATTACCTTTATGTTTTGTTTGTTTAAAAATTGATTCAAATATTGATAGAATCCCATAATATTTTTTAAACAACAATTTTTTTTAAATCTACCGTAATCCTTTGACGTTATTTATTTTACCTTTTTTTAAAGATAAAGCACAAAAAATTTTTTTAGTGAAAAGGTTTAATTTACTGAAAATAATATGCTTTAATTTGTTAGACAAATTCCGTCACAAAAAAGCAGCTTTTTTTGCTTCATTAAATTCCGTTTTTTACTCATAAAAAAGAGAGACAACTTTTGCCCCATTTTTTTTTCATTTATGCGTTCCACACAGCAGCGTTCCTTACATTTTTTTGCATTGATTCATAATTCCATCGTTTTTTTTTGCCACATTTTTAACCGCGCGACACGATGATGTTCCTCTCTTCTTTCTTTGCTTAAAATATCTTAAACATCATTTTTTAGATATTTTTTCTCAAGTGTTCGGTCGGCCTTGCTTGCCAATCCCAACAAATGCGAAATACACTTCCTTCCTTTTTCTTCCCGCTAATTTGATTTTTTATTGGTTGAAAAAACGCAACTTTTTTTTCTTCCTTGTGTTTAATTATTTAGTTTAAAGCTTTTCAATTAATCTTCTTCTTTTTTTTCATGGGCGAAAATGTTAATGATATAGTTTAATCTGATATTATTATTCCTCCCGACCTCTTTATATTATTTTCCGTCAAAAAAGCGTGTAATATTTTAAAATTGTTGCGTTGTATTTTACTTTATTGGTGTGGAATTTACTCTATTATTTTATTGTTATTCCAAATGAAATCCATAAATGAAATGAATATTCTCGATTTAACCTGGTTTCAGGGGCCAGAAACAGTGGATTATTTGTGGAAATTACTCTCTTCAACATTTTCTGATTCATCAGAAGCTGAAATAAAAAATGTCCGAACCTTCCAGGTCGATGATTCAATAGATTTTGAAGAAACTGAATTTCATAGCTTTGTTCGAAAACATATTGTAAGTTATTTTTTCACTAGCATTAATACTTTTTTAATTTTAGGTTATTTTGTTATTATTTGTCATTATTTATTTAATAAGCTTTTACATTATTCGATATCTTAAAACCAAAACTGACAACGATGAATTATATGCTGGAGATGAAGATTTTATTGTTTATAGAATTTCGTGAGTTTTCTTTTAATCCTTTTTGGCTTTGATATATCCCATCTTTTTTTGTAGGATATGGATGTGTAGCTGTTCTTTGGCCACTTCAATAGGAGCTGTAACATTATTACCATTTTCAATATTAGGTTCAGAAGTTTTACAATTATATCCAGATAATTATTATCTTAAATGGCTAAATTGGTCATTAATTAATTCAATGTGGACATATATTTTTACGCTATCGAATCTTGCACTGTTCTTCCTTCTTCCATTTGCATATTTCTTTCTTGAATCTCAAGGATTTTCATTTAATCAAAAAAGTAAAACAAAATCGCTTCGTGCAAGATTTGTTGAATCAATAATTGTATGCTTTCTTGTATTAGTGCTGCTGGTTGTATTCGCAGATGTTATTTATTCCTTGCATCAATCAACTTTCTCATTTTCAATATTTAATCTTTCAATTCCATTTGTATATTCACTTGTTTCAATGCTTGGTGGATGTGTGCTACTTGTTTCAACACCACTTGGATTTTCAAGAATGTTTGATGTATGCTCAAATTTGTTGATTACTCCAAGGTCAAATAATCCAATGGAACCAGCAAATTTTGAAGAAGAAGTGTATAAACTTGAACTTTTGGATCAACAACGAAAATTGCGTACAATTAATGGTAGCGTATATCCCAGAACCACATTTGATTCAAATGGATGTTGTTTAACAAGAAATTTTGATGGTAGTGGTGATGCTGATATCTCTTTAAGAGTTAAATCTTCATTTACTCCACCAAAATTTTCATTTATTAGAAGAATGTTGAATCGAGTGTTGTATGTTTTTGAGCTGTTAAAATATCCATTTATTATGCTTATATTATTGGTGCTTACTGTAAGTTTTTGTTGTTTTTTTTCGGTACAGTATTTTGATGTATGTACTTTTTTTTCAGGTTTTATCTGTTTCTATGGTGCTTGTTAATTCATTACAATTACTTTTTGGATATCGTGCTTTACCTGCTTATGTACAATATGTTGAACTTCGATCACGGCATACATTTGGATTTGGTGGCGCTATTGTTGAAACTATCATCATTATGTAAGTTGTTTAATGCCTTTTAATTGTAATTTTCTCTTATATTATTTTAGTTATATTGCAATATCGTCATTAGTTGGAGTATATTCGATACCATTCCTTTCAAAGCATCATCCAAAAAAAGGTTCAACATCAATGACAGGAATAATTGGAAATTGTACCCTTATTCTTTTATTATCTTCGGCTTTACCAGTTCTTGCTAGAACACTTGGAATTACGTCTTTCGATTTACTTGGAGCATATGGTAGATTAGATTGGATCTCAAATTTTTCTTTAATTATGGGTTATAATTGTGTATTTTGCTGTTTAACAATTTTATCACTTGTAAATAAGTTTACTTCTCCTGTCCGACGTGAAATTTTACGCCGAATTCGAGTTATTACTCGTCGAGAATCAATAAGTCATACAAAAACTGACTAAAAATTGTTTTTACATTGTGTTTTCTCCCTTTTATTGTATTTGTTTATTAACTTTTTTGATTTATTAACGTTTTTAATTGTGTTTTATGTTTTTCTTTGTTTATTATTGTATCTGTGTGTAAACCTTGCCAAGGTTTTTGAACTAACAAAAAAAAGACGAGTTATTAAATAAAAATGCGTGTATCTTTTTTATACTTGAATTCTTTTTAAACAAATTTAACAAAAAAATAAACAACTAAAAAAACTAAAACCGGTAATTGCAACATTTAAAAAAATATGAGTATCAGATAAAAGACAATAAATGGCCGTAAAATATATGGCAGAGAAAACTATTTACAATATAAAACAGATATAATCTACAATAATAATTACACTATGAATATACTACTTCTACTACAACTAATATATACAAGTTTGTATACATACTTTTTGAAGGCTATTTATTGCTGCTTTTCAAGTGTACCACCAGTTTTTTCAATAATTTTTTTCATATCTAATGCTTCACCAAATGGAATATCACGGCCATCAGGAGTTTTACACTTTTGATTAACTTCTTTTCGTAATACAGTATCCACATCAACTTGTGAAAAGAATGCAATAGATTTTGGAAGTTCATAAATACCAAGCTTTTGTGAAATTGCTGCTCGAACATACATATTTGAAAGTGTTAAAGCCAAGGCACATCGATATTTATCTTCATCAGGAACCATATATCGAATCTAAAAAATATATATTTTTCAAAACTACAGTATCTTATATGTAAAACTTACTTCATCATGAATAGATAAAACAAATCTTGCATTAATTTGATATTTTTCACATAACCATTTCATACAAACAAGAAGCATATGAAGAAAGTCTACTGCTGAAGATTGAATTACCCAATTAATTACAGTTCTTTTATATCTTCGTTTAAATAAATCTGCATCTGGAACATCAGATGGTAACGCTTCAAGAGCTTGTGACAATCGACAACCAAGTATTGGAGTTTCTGGACAATCTTCTAATGCTTTAATTTCAAGAAAATTAAATGTTGCTGATTCACTAAAAAAAACAATTTTTGGTTACTGTAACGCTACTGAAAATATAAAAAAAAACTTACAACCCATCTTTGAAAAGTGAAACAGAATTTGGATAATCTGGATAAAGGTTAACCAAAAACATTACATATTCATGTCCAGACATTTTGTGAGCATTGCGTTTCTGTTTCATATAATTTTCAAATAATTCTGATAATTGTCCATCTGTGTGAGTGTAAGTTGGAAGAAAGATTCGACCCTGTTGAATAATGCGTTGATTTTTATATTTATTTGGGCATTCTGTTCTTAGAAATTCATTAAATTCTTCTTTTAAAGCTGGATTCAATTCTCGATATCTAAAATTGCAAATAAAATTAATTAAAGTTGAAAATAAAAAAATAAACTAACGTTTTTTCAACACCTTTTGTGGTTGAAAATAATTTTTCACTATAATTTCTTGCAGAATTTTCTTCAATAAATGCTTGCTTCTTTAAAAATTCAATTGCATGATCTTTTCCAGCCCCATAAAGTCGAGCATAATTTAGCACTTTTGCATCATCTCGACGAATTCCAACTTGTCTTGCAACAACTGAATGCAAATCAGAATTATCAGATTTTGAACCAGCAAGTAGCATATTTGCAAATGGTGTTGCACCTGCTTTTCCTTCACCAGAAACAAAATCTCCAAGTAATGCTGCAAGCCATTGTTCCTGTGAATCAACATCTGCACCAACAATCTTCCAACCATCTGTACATTCAACCATTGATTTTAAATTTGTTCCAATAATTTTATCTTTTGGTGAAGTTGATGTTAACCATAATTTATGTGTTGCTCGACGCGTTACTGTACCCGCTGGAATAATAGCAGGTGCAATTGCACCAATTTTTGCATCGTCACCATACCATACAGTAATCTCATCATTAAATCTTTCTTTATAATTTGTCCAAAATCTTGTTTCTTCCAAAGTTAACAAATAATCTTGTAAAGCGTGAGGATATCTTGTTGCACGAAAAAGATTTGATTTAAATTCTTTTAGATAATCTTTTGTAAATGGACTTCCAACATTTTCTCCAGGTTTTGTTGGATGAGTTAAACGATAAAAATCAAATACCCCAACTTTTGCATTAGGTCCTTCTTTAGGTAATTCCATTTCAGGAATTGCTTCAGAACGATTCTTTTCAACCAAGTCTATTATTGCTCTAAAAAGAAATAATTTAAAAACTAGAGTAAAATTTTGTTTGAAAACACCATCTTTCTTTTTACAGTAATTACAAAGGCTTACTTGTTAGGTATATTAATAATATCACCTCTTCGAACTTTAACACGTTCAAAATCAGGACAATTTTTACTTCTTTCTAAATTTGGTACCAAATATCCCCATCCAAGATCAACTTTATGATGAAGTGGAAATGGACCATAACAAATTCCAAAAACTCTTGGAACATCTCGACATCGAAATTTAATATCTGCTGCTGGAACATTTTCATTTTCTTCAACATCGGCAGCCTTTTGAGAAGTTGAAAATAAATTTAAATACCATTTTGGTTTAAATAATTTTTTATGTAGGGTCCATTCACATGGCCACATCCATGGATCATTTTCATATTTGTTTTCAGAAGATAGGGTTTTTGCAATATCTAATGCTGCTTGTGCAAGTCCACGTGCAGATTTATCATTTAATTGTGCAGCATCTTCGTTACATTTTTGATAAAATAATCTCCAATTTTCTGTAATTGGAAGATATGCAGAACCCATTTCCATCATTCCAACATCTAAAATTTTTACAAAAATTTTATTGGAAGATATGCATAAAATTTAAAACTATTACATGTAATCGGATGTGGAAATCTAAAAATATATAGTTATTACAGTACTCATTTAAACAACTTACCTTTTTCGAAATATTGGATATAATTCTTTAAATACTTCAAAAGTTGCTTGAACATCTTCAGCACAATATTGAGTTAAAGATTGAAAATGTTCACGAATAACTTCAATATTTTCTTTAACAAATACATCTTGCATTGATTTATTCAATTTTAGGGTTGTTTGTTCTCCGCATAATTTTGAATGTACAGCACCAAGAGAATTTTTTGAAACTCTTTGCCTCCATGCATCAACCCATTGATTCTTTTTATTAAAATCTTCTTTTAAATCAGTTTTTTCATAGATTAGTCTTTGATGTTCTGCCATACCAAATACTGCAATATTCATTGACATTGTATCCCAAAATCTTGTTCCAGTTCTCTAAAATTTTAAACATAAGCTATATTTAAAAGTTTAAAACCTTACATCTTGATAATATTGTTCTCGAACCCTTGCACGATCATATCCAACATTATGTCCAATAACAATTTTTGGTTCTTTTGATCCATTTTCTTTCTCTAATGGAATCATATGTTCAAGTCTTGTAAGTTCTGGAACAGCTGAATCATTTACAAGTCGATCAGAACACCATGAATACCATGAAGTTGGAGACATTGCAACTGCCAAACATGCCAATTTACTTTCCGGCACGCAAACTTCAACATCGAAAAATAGCACTTTTTCATTTGGAAATTCTACTGCTTCTTGCTTTCCCGTTACAGTATCATATTTTGTCCAACCAGCTGTAAAATTCCATTCTATTGGCATTTTTGGAACATTTTCAATTGTTGCAGCAAGATCCAAAAGTTCTTCATAACTAAATATTATTGCAGATTAGAGTACATCAAAAACAATCAATTAAACAAACCTTGCAAATTGTTCTTTACCAATTTCATCAAAATGTGCCATTAAACCTTTCTTTTCAACGGATGCATTCAATTCTGGTAAAATGATCTTTTTTAACATTTCATCACTAATTTCTTCAGTAGATTTTTTATCAATAACTGGAGAATTTGGAAAAAGATATTCATGAATATTTGTTGGAACAAGTTCAATATCTTTGCTATCATAATTATTTGATGTTGTTGGTTGCGTTATCTTTTTTTGTAGTTGTGCTTGATTTACAAGTTCTTGCAAATTATATTCATTTGGTGGTATTGATTGTTGAAGGTTTGAATTAAAATGTTGAGTAGTTTGTAAAACTTGTTGTCCATAATTACTACTACTATTTCCACCACCACCTGCTCCACGATATGATACAAAACGTAATGTCTGACGCCACATTAATCCTGAATATGGTGTTATCAAAGGCAGCAATGGCATGGCAAGAATATTAAAAGTATTCGAAGCGAAAAAACGCTTCCAACAACATCAAAAAAATAGGTTAGTTAAAAAAAATAAGTTTATAATTTAATCTTCAAAAATAAAAAAAACTTTTTAGACAACAAAAAAAGAAAAAAGTGAAATTACGCAGATTTTCAAAATTCATTTCTTTAACGATTTGTTTCGAGTAATGCATTCTCTCGTGCAATAACATCTGGATCAAATTCAATCATATATGCGGTACCTTTATGCCAATGTGCAGAAACTTTACATGGAAAATTACTTTCCTAAAAAATTTTTTTAAAAACGGTATAAAATTCAATAACCTACCGTAAGAAATGCTTCAACAATACCCGCAATAAACCATGCACAATTTAAATTACTTTTATCTTTTGGTAGTGAAATAAATGTATTTACAAGGGGATCTTTTTCAATTAAGAAATCTAAAACGAAATTATCAGTTAATAGTATCTTTAAAAAAGTTAAACTTACATTTGCATGGATCATCATTACTTCTTTCAAGTTTATCAGCTTCTTTATTAAATAAATTCTTCCATACAGTTCCTTTAACAAACATTAACATATTAAGTAATTTTGTATCCCGCTTATAACTCTTTTCTCGTAAAACAATTAAATCCAATAATCGTACGCCAACAAATTTTCCATATTCGGCAAGTCTATTTTTTAAAACAAGAAGATTAAAATTGCCAAAAATATGTCAAAATTGCTTACTTTTCTTGTAGCTCTTGTACAGTATTCACTTTATTTTGAGCATATCGAACCATTTCAGCAAATAGCAAAGCATAAGTTGATAAATTTATTTCCGTTTTTCCTTTTGATAGCGATTTATCCAAAATTCCAACGGTTTTACTTCGTTGTAGCATTTTTCCAAGTTCTACATTCATAACAAAACAAAACGTTTTTTAAGCATAAAAAAGAGCAAATTTAAAATATAAAAAATGGATTTTAAACCAAAGCTACAGTAATCTAATCATTTTTTAAAATATTTTTATTTACAAGTAATAAGGCAAAAAAAGCGAAAAGCACCAAAAAGAGATCAAAATAAATAAAAAAAAACAAAAAAATCCTGAGCAATACTAAAATTTCTATTGAAGAATGTAAAAAATGCAATACCAGCTTAAAGTCAGTTTTGGCGGCAAGAAAAAAAAATGCAAAAAGTTTGAAAGATTAAAAAATAAAATTATTGCGGATCTGTTTCATTGCTATTCATTAAATCATGCATGAATGTTGAATCTGTATATTCTAAACTTCCAGTATCTTCTTCATCCTCTGATTCAATATCTTCTGATTTAAAATACACAATTGGCTTTGGATGAAGTTCTTTTGATTCACTATTGCTTTTGATCAATTCTAAACGCTTATTAAATAATTTAACTGCAAATTCATAAAGCTGAATATCAAGATGATTCTTTTCTCGAATAACTTTCATTTCCATTTTTGTTAAAGGTGTATCATGAGATTTTGATTTATTCCATTCAGCAAGTTCACGGGTAAAACTAAAAAAGGACAAATTAAACAAAGTTCAAAAAAAAAAAAAAAACTCACGTCATTTGAAAAGTTTTTTCAAAAATTAATTGACTTTCTTCCATTTTTTCTTTAATACCAAAAAATGCTAAATTTCTTAAATTATTTTTAGCACTTTCAAGCATTATTTTATCTCTCATCGTTGAATTCATTGTTGAAGTGTCATAACAATTAATTAAAGTTAAATCAGCTAACATTCGAGTTTGTCGATTAAAAGCTAAATTATATGGACAGCTTAAAAATTCTTCCATTAAAACTCCATCCCATCCAACTTCCGGATCAAAACACATTGGAAGCTGTTCGGGTGTGGGCGGTTTACCATTACAAACATGCCTTGAAGCCAACCATGTTGCACCCCTTTCAACATGCCGATATTCACTAATAAATCGGGTAATTGGTTCACGAAGAAATGAAGTATAAAAATATCGTCGCTTTTGATGTTTACCTTCTTTCTTATCTAAAACTCGATCAACGCAACCAGATGCAGATAATTCAGTATAATCTGCATGAAGCCCGCATGCCCATCCAGTAGAATAACGTGAAAATAGCCATGATTCTTTTCGAGAATTTGGTCGCAAACATGTACAACGTTTCTTTCCAACATTACAAACACATGGCCGAGAAATATTTAAATATTTTACAAGAAATTTTTCAAAACTTGTACCAGCAGTTTTTTGAATATGAAGAAAAACAATAACGTCATTGCTGTTAATATCAAATCTATAAAATAAAACGTTATTACAGCAAACAAAATAAAAACCAACCTATTTTCAGAATCTTCAAAAATACGATTAAAAGATAAATTCCATTTTAAATACAGTGATGGCTTATAATTTTTGCTTAAACTATTTTTATAAGCAAATGATCGCATTTCATCTAATGAATATTTCGCCGTAAATGAAATTGATGAATATTCTGTATCTCCAAAATTATTAAAATCAATAAAAAAGTATGAAAACAGTAATCCAGTTCCAACGAAAAATAATATTACTGTTAAACCTGATACACAACAAAATCTTGTTGCTGAAGGTTTTACACGATTTTCGAGCTTCATTTGATGTTTGGTATTGTTAAAAGGGTTTAATAATAATATTGTTTACATCCCGGAAAATGGAAGATAAAAATAGAAATCAGTTTTAATCAATTACAGAATCCATTAGCGAAACAAATTCAAAAGAAAAAATTTTTTAAACAGATGTCAATTTTCGTTGTTGGACATTTTTCAATTTTTTTTCGTGGGAAACACATTGCCAAATGCTGACGAGGGCTATTCAAAAATTGTGAAACTTTGAAAAAAACCACAACCGACTAAAAAAAAGCAGTTGCTCATTTTTAACATTAGATCGAAATCAAAGTTGGTCTACTTTTTGTTTCATTTCAATTTTATACTAAATTATCATCAATATTATTACTTCACAAATGAGGTTTAAACTCATATTTCTTTTAACATTTTTTATATTATTTGTTTCCAGTAAGTTGATCCTTTGTCTTGATTTATTAAATATTTACTTTTGTACTTTTTTAGTTTCTGCACATAAGAAAGTATTATTAAAAGATGTTACAACTTTAACATTACAACGAGGACAATATACACAAGGTAATAGTTTTTTTGATTTTTATTCCAATATTCTTTATGCTCTAATTTAGGTCGTCGAAGTCAACCTGTACCCCAACTTCGTTGTGTTGGTGGTTCTGCACAAGGCCAGTATGCTCCAGCTGTTGTACAATGTTATAATCGTGGTTTTGATGGACATGATGTTCAATGGGAATGCCGAGCTTCAATGCCAAAAGAATACGAATTTGGAAGAGTATGTTTTTTTAATTTGTATTTTTCAGTAATTTACAGTAATCCTTTTGCAGATTTCTGTAACATGTGAAGGATATGATTATCCTGAAGATCCTTACATTCTTGCTGGTTCATGTGGATTAGAATATGAACTTAATAGTGCACCTGTCGGATCTGCTCAGTATGCAAAAAGAACTCCTTCAGCGCCTTTCGAAAATGAAGAATCACAGTATGTTTTCTTCTAATCTTACTTTCATTTATTAAAGGTTTATGTATTTAGTGTTAATTGGTCAGGAATTATTTATTTTGGTATTGTATGTTTCATTATTTATCTTCTTTATTTAACATTAAGTGGCCCAAGAGCTGGAAATGAAGGTGATAGAAATCGTGGAGAAAGCGGATATGGCCCTGGACACCCACCTGGTGGAGGACCACCACCGCCACCTGGTTTCCGTCCATATCCTCCATCATATGATGAAGCAACAAAACAAACATTTACATCTGCAGGTAGCAGTGGTGGAACTACAGGTCAACCAGCTGCTGGAGGTGGTGGCCCTGGTTTCTTTTCTGGATTAGGATTAGGTAAAATATTTGTTAATTAATAATGTTTAGTTATCTTTTCAATTTTAGGAGCTCTTGGCGGATATTTATATGGAAACTCAGGAAGAAATAATGAAGGAACATATCGTCGACGTGGCTGGGGTAGTGGTGGTAGTTGGGGTGGTAATCAACGAAACTATGGATGGGGTGGCGGTCAAACACAATTTGATCGTGATACAGGTTTTGGTGGAAGATCATCAACGTATCAATCATATGAAACTTCACCACCTTCTTCAAGTACATCATCTCGACATGAATCAACAAGTTTTGGTGGTACAACACGAAGATAAAAGAAAAATTCTGGTATTTTGTATTTTTAATCTCATGTATGTTTATAGAATCTTTTTGTTTTACTGTTATAGATTTTTATTTACTAATCAAAAATAAATTTATGAGTTTTTAAAATGACATGTTTTTTTTGAACTTTTAAAAGTATGCAAAGGCAAAATTTAGTCTTCACCGGAAGGAATAAAAAAAGATAGGATTAAAAAATTGTGCATGTTTTTGAACGATTTGTAAACTGTTCTTCAGCTCGTTTATTGCGTTCTGCAATACGTTGGATATGAGATCTCACCTAAAAAACTGAGAATTAGGATTGATAAAAACGACAACGGATTACAGTAATCCATTTAGATTTTTTTAAAAAGCTTACCTTATTTCGTTCTTTTTCATGTTCAGGTGCTTGACATTGATATAAAACAATTCGATAGGTTCCAATAATTGAATCTTTTGCTCCCTTTCCAGCAGAATCTCGAATCATCTCATGATCAATTCCAATCTCTTTTAACTTTTCCCAAACTTCTCTTTCTGTTTGATCAGTTTTTAAACTGCTTTCATTTGGAGTAATTGAAATTTGAAGATATGAATCAGGAAATTTACTTTGACTTAACCAATACATTTTCTAAAAAATTCTTCGTATTAGTTTTGTCTTCAGCTTTTGACAATGAAATTACCTTTATATCTAAGATTGTTGCTCGTTTATGTGGTTCCATACAAAGTAACCGTTGTATAACGTATTGCGCAAATCCACTAACATATTCCGGTACGGTATATGTACCTTTCATAATATTTGTTTTTAAAATTTGTACAGTTTCACCTCGAAACGGTGTAACTCCAACTAACATAAAATATAATGTTACTCCTAAAGCCCAAACATCAACTGCAGGGCCATGGTAGTTTGGATCTCGGAACAGTTCTGGTGCAGCATATGGGGGAGATCCTATAAGATAAACAATATAAAAATGATATTTATTATGTGTATTTTTTACGTACCACAAAATGTTGCAAGGTGTGTATCATCTTCATATTTGCATGAAAATCCAAAATCTGCAAGTTTTATCCATCCTGGTTGTGAGAAGATTACATTTTCAGCTTTAATATCTCGATGTACAATTCCTTTTGCGTGCTAAAAATAATTTTTAATTTTTTATAAAATTACTGTAATCAAACTCAGTGTTTTGAAATACTGTAACTGCCTATATTCAATCTAAATTTTCAATAGTTTTTCAAAAACAATTAAAATCGAAATCTTTTTTAAAAAACTTAATTTTCTTTGTCCTCAAAAAATATTACAGTAACACTCACACAATTGTGTCATAATTACTCCTAATTATTTCGTACTCATTTTCTTTTTTTCTCTTTTTTTGCTTCTGATTTTGTTTTAATAATAATGTGATATATCAATTAAAAGCTTAAAAAATTTGATAAAAATATTGTATTAAAAAGGAGGAAAGATTCAAAGCACAAAGGTTTTCTTAAAATTTTTGTTTGAAAAAAATGAAATCTTATTTTAAACATGGTTTTTACATTTTGTGAAACACGTATTCCAACATAAAAAAGGGAATATTACAGGTCAAAAGGATTAATGGTTTTTATAAAATGAGAAGCAAACAAGGATTAAAAGTTAAAGAGCACTGAGTAATGGATGTGACTTTTTGGCTTTTAAGGGGAAAGTTTATTTTTTTTTGTCAGAAATTCGATGATTAATATTTACGGATATTAAGCTTAAAGATTTTTAGGAAATATAAAATTGGATTTCTGTGAATTAGTATAGTCATCAAACAAGGAAGTGATATTAATTCAATAAATTTTTATTCACTTCCAAACGTAACTTTTGATAATCGAAATCATGATAAAATGACATAACGAAAAGCTACTATAAAATGATATCAAGTATAATATTTTGAGTTGAGTAAAATTTGAGGTTACTGTATTTTGTGTGAGCTTATTTTCTAATATCTTACCATCCCCCTCCCAATATTTCCCTTCTTATCTTCATTTTCAATACTTACCAAATGTGCAACAGCTGAAATAAGTTGTGCAAAAATTGGTTTTGCAGTTTCTTCAGTTAATTTTCCATTTTCATGTACATATGTGTATAATTCCCCACCGGCTGCATATTCCATCATTAAATAAACTTTTGAAAGGGTTTCGATAACTTCAAAAAGTCGAATTACATTCGGATGATGTAATAATTCCATTGATGCAATTTCTCGTGAAAGTAATCGTTGAGCTTTTTGATCCATTTTTGATTTATCCATAACTTTTACTGCAACTTTTTCTTTTGTTAAACAATGAACTCCAAGTTTAACTTTTGAAAAATTTCCTGCACCAAGTTCTTTCCCAAGTCGATAAAAGCCTATTCGTTTTCCAAGAGAAATTTCACGTTGTACAGCTTCATCTTCTTCAAGTTGAAGTTTTATTTTTTCATAAAGGGATATGGAGGGAACAACAGGGAATGCAGGAAGGGATGAAGTTGAAGCATGTCGGGGAATATTATCATCTGAGGGATGATCTTCAGAGGATGAACATGTTAAAGTTGGAGCCTAAAATTTAGGGAAGGATTAAAAACGAAATTTTAAAGTTGGTTTTGAATGGATAAAGTAAGCAATAACTTTTTTTTTAAAAAGTAGGCGTAAAAAGTTCAATGATTATTAGTAAATTTTAATGTCAAACAAATTCAACCGTAAATTAAATTATTTAATTAACCACATTTATTTATATTAGTTTCTTTAAACTTTTAATTTTCTAATATTCTTATAAAACATATTAACATTTTTTTTAAAATAACAAAAACTGTTCAAACCTTTTCAAATTTATGTCTTGCCGCGATTGCTGCAACACTTCTTGGTAATGGTTTTGTAATCATGCCGACACTTCCCCGTCCATCACGAAGACTTGAAGCAGTTGTTGAAGATGCTGAAGACATTGATGGGGAAGTTGCAGCAGTGTCATCACTTTCATTCGACATTTTTGGATTTGTTCGAATTTCAAGCGACTCCAGCGAAGATGATAATGATTCTTCATATAGAGGAGAAGCAGGGGGTAGCTGAGAATGACAAGATTTTTCAACAACCATTGTCATCTTCTTTTTTTTCACTTGTGAACAGATTCTTTCTTTTTCACAGCAAAAAAGAAAGTAAAGAAAAACTGGCAAAATTTTTTTGCTTTTAAACACTCGGCAGAAAGAAAGAAAGAAATAAGGTCCACCTTCTTTATAATCTTTTTCCCAGTCTTTTCTTTTTTGCTTGAAATCTTAAAAGTCACAAAAAATAAGGTAAAAAAATGGCAGGATTAAGGATTGTTCGCGAACAAAAGATAATCCCCGGAAAATTAATATATTTAAAAAACAACGATATTTATTTTTTTTAAATTTATGAAAAAAGGGATTTATTTGGGAAAACAGAAAGAAAAAAAGAAAAGGAAAAAAGTCATTAGTTTAATGAGGAAATCTATCATAGACGGCGAAAGCAGTGTCTTTAATATTAACGTCTTGGGGGATCATGGGATATGATAGGGCTGCTGCTAAAAGATAAAAAAGAAAAAGTAATTTGCTTTTTTTTCTTTTGTTTCCTTTAAAAATAAAGGCTTCTTCAAAATTGACATTTAAAAATACAAAAAACACAAGATAGATTACGGTAACTTATATTTTAAGATGAAAAAATTGGAGGAAAAGTTTTATCCGTTTTTTTTCAAACATTTTTCAAATTCTTTTTAAAGAATACAGTAATCAGCTTTTTTTTCAAATACTTTTTTTTTAACTCCCTCAAAATTCAATGATTTCATAAACTTATTAAAATAGTAATACTATTACTCCCCCAAAATCAGATTTATTTTCGAAAAATTGTCATGGATTTTTTAAATCCATTGAAAATCATACTAAACAAAAACAAATTTATTTATGGTAAAAAAAGTAATTTTTGTGATCTCTAAAACTCCATAAAAATCTTTTGAATTAAAAACAAATATAAACAAGGACAAATATTTTTTAAATGGCCAAAATACAATTTTGTGTGGTTTCAAAATCAAAGAATTAAATTTAAAAAATATTACTAATTTCGTATTCGAAAAAACTAAAACTACAGTAACTCCTACGACTTTTTAAACAAAAACAATATCCTCCTCCTCCATTTTATATAGAAGAAAAAAATTTTGTAATATTTATCCAAAATTTTTAATTTTAAAACAATTTTTTAAATCAAAAATTGTATTATTCTTGCAAATGTGTCTATAATTTAATTTCTTAATTTTAATTAATTAAAATTTTCAACAATTCTATTTTGAAGTCTCACTTTTGTGTTTAATTAAAATTGAAAACACTCTAATTACAAATTTTCAAATATTAAATAATTATCAGTAATTATCGAAAAGAATTTAAATAAAATTGTTTCTGAAAACGCATTTTTTTAGCGGAAATGTATCAAAAGTAATGTGTAAAAATAAAAAAATTTTAAAAAATTGTGCAAATAAAACTTTAAAAAATATATAAAATCCTTTTTTAAAGTCACATTACGGTAAAAAGTAGTAAAAAGCAAGAACAAAGGCATTGTTTAAAGATTTTTTTAAAGATGGAACTAATTAACAAATCTGTTTTTGCAAAGAGCTTTGAAAAAAAGAGTATAAGGATTTTTAAGCTTTGGAATAAAATTTGGAGTTGCTACAGCTATAGTGATTCCTTATTACATAATATTAAAATTTGTCAGATATAATAAGTTTAAAAATACAAATAATTTTCATATTTTAAACATTTTTTTATTTTGAAACGAACATCAAATTTGTTGATCTTTTTAAACTCAATTTTGAATAAATTAAATTTTATGAAATCTAAAATCTTAAATATCAAATTCTTTCAATTTAAAAAAGTAGTCTATCAAAAGACAACATTTTTTTGAAAAGAATGTTTGTAATATAAAAAAGGGCAAAAGTTCCATTTACTTAAAAAATCTAATATGTATCATAAAAGAGATGGGATGCTCTTTGGATGAAAGGTGTAGGATTACCGCAAAAACACAAGAGACAGCTTAATTTTTAATATTAATACATATTTTTACAAATTGTGGAACTAATGGATTTATGAAATGATAACTACAAAAAAAGAAAAAAATTTTTAATTTAAAAATTAATTTTTTGTAGAAATAATCTTTTTTGAAAAAAGTAAGAAAAAAATATTGAAAAAAATGATGTTTTTTGGGAGAGTATTAAAATTCCTAAAATTTATAGGTAATCAATGAATGATAATAATAGTATTTAAGGTTTATGGGGTAAGAGTTGAATGAAAAAATGGTTGCCATTAGTTTTTTTTTGTTGAAAATTGTTTCATAAAAAAGTGAACGCTTTTCATGTGAATTTAAAATATTCATAAGAGTTGAAAACTGTCAATTAGAATTTCCCTTTTCGATTAAGTTTTAATAGGAAAATAAAAACTTGTAAACTAATCAATATTTTTTTCTTTTAAACGCTTTTTATTTGAACAAAGAAAGGTTTCGGATTTTGTAATCCAGATTTTGATCTCTTTACTGTATCCACAGACATTGCTGATTTTAACAGGGCTCGATACCTACTTTTTAGGATTTAATTTTTTGAGGATGAATTATTTCACTAAATCGATTCATGAGTGCTTTATGTTAAAACAACGAAATTCATGAAAGTCGTAAAAAGTTGGATAATATACTTCGGGTTACTTGAAACAAATTTTGTCAAAAGGAAACGGTATTGTAATTACGTATCGGAAGATGAAAAAAAAATTAATAAACCTATAATTAAAAAGAAAGATCTTTGAAAGCCTTAAAGAACAATAAAGTTAAGAAGCACAATTTTTGAAAAAAAACTCAAAGTACAAAAATTAAGAAATTATGACTCTTTGTAAAAAATAAAACAACTTTACAAAAAAATTATTATCGCCCAAAGTTGTTACTTCTATTTTTCTTCCGCCCTTATGAATTTTGCGGGCGTATAGAAAAAAACAACAGAATAATAAAAAACCAACAATTATGTTTTTTTTTAAATATTATTGTCCAATTATAGTGGCATATTTCTTTTCCAAAATTGTTAAATATCTTTTTTAAATACTTTCATTTTAACTACAAAATTTGCCAATATGGATTTCCGTTTTTAGGCAAAAATACCGTAATTTAAGTGAAAAAATGTGTGATCAATGCAACTTTTTTTAAGCAAAATAAAATGAACCAAAAAACAAAATTTTTAAAAGCATTTTTTTAATCTTTCTTCTATTTAAATCTTGAAGAAGGCAAACGGAAATGAATGAGAGATATTCAAAGATCTTATATGAAGCTCTTGGAATTTGCTGCAGCCGATGAAAAAAATTTGGTTCTATGCAATGCTTTAAAAATGATATAAGGATTATGGTTACGGTAAAGGCTAAAAGTGTAAAAAACATACAGCAAGAAAATGGTAGATAAAAAAAAGTTAAGTGTTTTCCTTTAGACATTAAAAACGAAATTATTCAAAGTGTTAGGGGATTGCAAGTGACAGGAATGTAGCTAACCGCAAACAAAAAAATTTTCCAGCAATTTTTGGTTCATCAAAATTTTAAAAAAAATTTTTTAAATTATTGTTCGAAATAGAGTTGTTAAATGGGAATCTCCGGAGATCTCGGGTGAAATTTGTTGGTTAACCTTGAAAATGGTAAAAAAAACAACGACTATACGCTATTTCCGGTATTTAAATGAAGAAATTTTTTTAAAATGTGTACATTTAAAAAGATTAATTTAAAATATCTATATTTAAAAATCGAAAGATTTTCTGGGAGTTTGACTTGATTAAAATAGAATTTCGTTTTTCTAAAAAATACTGTAAGTAAACTTTCAAAAAGCTGAATCTTAATTTTAGACATTAATATAAACAAAAGTCTCTTTTACCACTGCTTATAAGAAATAAATAATAATGACTTTTTATAATTACTACTTTTTTTCTTTTTTTTTTAATGTTTTCTTTGCCCACTTTTCGGATATGTGATTTTTTATAAAGCTTCAAACTTTAAAACTTAAAATTTTTGTTTAGTATACATTTCACGTGATATTTTAATTACCTTTTCTATATAAGGTTATTAATTGTTGATTTCTAATCCCTATATTTTGCATATAATTTGTACATTTTTATCCAATCCACCACCTTCTGCACTTTCCTCAACACTAATTTCATTGATCCCTTAAAAGTTTTTGTTTAAATCCCCAAAGTAATTGTTTGACATTTTAATATTTATTTATTACTATAGTTTGGATAAAAAAGACGGAATTTTATTTCTGAAGAAATATGATGTTTTATCTCTATTTTTTTTGTCTCTTTCAAATTCCCAAAAGACAACTCTCACTTTCTCTCAAAGGATTTCAGATTATAGTTTTTTTTGTATTTCTTTTTTAAAAATATTTTTTAGGTTAAAATATATGAATATTTTTTTTATCCTTTAAAAAAACAAAACTGTAATAATTTAAAGTGTTTTTGAGTTAAATCAAAATTTGAAAACACGAAAATTTCCTTTATGAAATGTGTTTTCTATAAAATGGAATAAAGTTAAAAGTAGACTTTTCAAAATAAAGATTTTGTACAAAAACGGATGGGAAAAACATTTTTCTGGAATTGTTTATGAATTTATTAGTAAATAATAAGTAATATTTTTTGTAGCGTTTAATCTCCGTCTTAAGGAAGTGTCAAGACGGTAAAAGTTTTGAAAGAGAATTTGATAAATAACAATTATTACTGTAAACTTAACACATGAACACATAGTGGGTTTTGGGGAGAAAATTTTAGAAAGTATAAAATTTTCTTTATGAAATGTGTTTTCTATCACATCAAATCGAACGGTTTTTTTTGTGGTCACTTTTGGCAAAATGTGTGTCTTTTTTTGGCGCGAAATTTATATTTTTTCAATGATTAAATTTTTAACTTTTTTTTACAAAATATACGCTTTGTACAAATTTTTTATGCTTTAAATCGGATATTTGTTTTATTTCACATATATTTATTTAATTTTACATGATATTAATGGAACATGAGAAATCCAATAATGCCCCAGCTGCTTTACTCAAACATCAGGAAGATTATCTTTCATATAATTAACAAAATGTTTCATTCGATTTTTAATTCCTTCAATCTGACATTCTGAAAATTCATCTTCACTATTAAGCATAACAACATCATGAAGTGTAAAGAATGCAGTATGACCATGAGGTAAATGTAAAATAACCACTGAATCAGGACGGCCTCGAGTTTCATGCAAAAGAATAACATCAGTTACACCATTCTGCTTACATGCTTTCATAATTCCTTTAACATCATTATTACCACGATTAACACGTTTTGCATTTGGAATTATTATTGTAACTTCCTAAAAATTATACAATTATCATTCATCAACAAAAGAAAGTAAACGAACCTTTGCAAATTTCTTTAACTTTTTTTTTTTTTGTAATACATACAACAGGATCTTCAACACCTGCCCATCGATATTCATCATCAATATCCCTTAGTAAAGTAAATGGATCTTTTGGTTAACTTTTATCAGACTTTGGTTCAGCAACTGATTTTGGCTTTTCTTTTTCACGCTTTTCTTGAGTATCTCTTTTCTTTTAATCCAATGGTCTTCGATAAACTAATTCTCAACGTTTACGTGCACCACGACAAAGCATTCTGTGATATATAACAGTAAACTCAGTACAAGAAAAAAAATAACGAAATGTACTTGTAAAACTGCTAAATAAATGAATAAAATCTACCTTTATATCATTAATATCATGTAAAATTAAATAAATATATGTGAAATAAAACAAATATCCGATTTAAAGCATAAAAAATATGTACAAAGCGTATATTTTGTAAAAAAAGTTAAAAATTTAATCATTGAAAAAATATAAATTTCGCGCCAAAAAAAGACACACATTTTGCCAAAAGGGACCATAAAAAAAACCTTTTTATTGCTTTTCGATTCGATGTGCTATAAAATCAAAATAAAGATTTTGTACAAAAACGGATGAGAAAAACATTTAAATTTCATGCCAAGCTGGGAACAAAACCCAAATTGTGCCAACAAAATTTTTACCAATTTTCAAACTTTTTTTTTTGTTTATTTTTTTAATAATTTTAAAGTTATTTTTAAAAATGTTTTAAAATAACTTTAAAATAATTGGCTTACTTTATCCATTCAAAATTTTTCGGATTTAAAAAAAAGATAAAACTCACTTTTCCAATAACAGAAATTGATCGTAAGCTTATTGGAATTGTTGATGAACTGATTGCACTTGCAGAAGTTGAAGGCCTTGAAGAGAAATACATTGGATGCTTTATAGAATCAACAGAAACTGTAGCCATTCCAGCAGTTTGTAAAATTGCATTCCCAACTGCCAATCTTCGAGTTGAATCTCTTTGAGGTGGAACATTTGGAAATTCAACAGAATGAGTTTCATGTTGTTGCCGAAATTTATGCGCTTTTATTGCTGCTGCAGGTCCGGCAAGCGTTGATCCAGAAATTACAACAGCTTGTTGAAGTTTTGATGATAAGCTTGAAGTTGGAGACCCTGTATCAATCGAATTTGGCTCCGATTGAATTCCATTTATTCGGGGGCGAGATTTCGACATTGTTCAACTTTAAAAAACAATGAAAATTAATACACCAAAATCAATATCGCTGCACGACACACAAAATGTTGTAAAAAAGAAGTTTTAAAAAGCTTTAAATTAGAAGACAATTAAAATCTTTAAGGGATTAAAAGTACGTCACACCTGTATGGATATGTATTTAACAAGCTTCAAATTCATCTCCATTGGGAAAATAAGCTAGCTTATAAAATTGTAAACTGTTTTATTACAATTTACAACAACTTTAAAAATTTTTAGTGTTTAAAAAATTGAAATATTCAAAGCATAATTTTAAAAAAATATGAAAATAATAAATCTATGTTATTTTTTTAACTGTCAACTACAAACAAATCTTGCAAAATTTTGCTTCTAATAATTAGAATCTAATTTTGTGAATTTAAAACACTTTAAAAGCAGCAAAATTAAAAGTAAAGTTTTTATATTTGAAAATTTGAAAATTATCAAAATACAAAGATGCATCTTTAAAGAAGACACATTTTTTAATTGTGTGTTTTTTTTACAAGAAAAATAAAAAATTAAAATCAAAGTTTCATAAATCAATGAAAATTTTGCAAAAATTTAAACGCAATTCGATTTTTTTAAACTTTGTTTTAATTATTTAACAAACATATATATTATCTTTAATTTTCAAATTCTGCGAAAATTTGGATAATATCACAATATTATCCAAATCTTCTTACAAACAAAGGTAGGAAAAAAAATCGACATCATTTTTTGTTCAAAAAAATTATTTCAAGAAACATCATTATTGTTGCAGATTTAAAATACAAAGAAATAAGTAAATTCTGATATCACATTAAAATAAATGATAAGTAAAATCCCAAAAAAGCAGAATGTTAAAAAACGTAATAGTAATAAATTTTTTAAATCTGCAAAAAAAGGAAAATAAAAAACGAGAAAGTCAATTTCTCTCTTTTTTTGTGCTTTAAAAAATCTGTAAATTACTGGCACTTTTATATTTTTTAAAGAGTAAATTATTTTATTCTTCTTCTCTTCTTTTTTTTGAAAGGCTTCCTTTTTTTTCAAAAGTCTAGTAAAAATAATATTAATAATAATTTTTCTTTTTTGAAACAGAAGCTTGAATAAAAAAGGAAATAAAAAAATTAAAGACAAATGAATAATTTTTTTTCGAAATAACAAGAAAAGAAAAAAGTCTGGCAATTTTTTGAAATTTGTTGATTTACAAAAAATTTTAATTTCAAAAGGTTTCAATATTTTACTTAATTAAATTCAATGGCATTTTACACAATATTCAATAAAGTGTAAAAAAAATGGCTTCATTGATTGGGGTGGTTAATAATGAAAGGGTGTTGGAAGGGAAATGGGATTTCATAGAGTATAGAGATTAATTTTATATTATCAAAAAAGCAGCAATGTATGCTGTTATTATTTAAATGGCATGGTTTTAACAGAAAAGAAAAAAGAGAAAGAAATTTGTTTAGAAGCAATAATTCTGAAATCCAGAATTGTTTTATATTTACAAAAATGTTCGGATGAAAAACTAGTTTAATAATGGAACATGAAAAAAGTTTGATCATCAGTGTGTAATTAATGTGAAAAAACTTGTTCGATTGTAATAATTATAAAAAGTTTTATGACTCAACAAACAAAATTTTGCAAACATGCACACGTTTTTTACAAAATTGGTTTTTTTGAGCTAAATTGAATATTTTGTATAAAATCTTTAGAAGACAAAAATCAAAAAAAACTTTGCAACAATTTTTGAAAATCTCTATAACAAATTTTAAGGTTTCTGAAAATTTCTCAAGAACAAGATGGTTTTGAATTTTAATTTTTAATAAAACATTTTTTGGATAATTGACAAAAAAACACAGAAATTATCTTCCGGCTTTTTTTACTTAATTTTTTTCTGCAAAAGCTTCTTTTGAAATGCGTAGGTTCAAAATTAAGTCATTCAAAATAAAAGTATTCATTAAATTGAAAACGTGTAATACTTTAGTCGACTAAAAAACAGAAGAAAAAAAGCTTCCGCTTTTTATTACTTTTATTTTTTACGAATTTGAAAAAATTAAAAGTAGCAAAAAAAGCTCATCACAAAAAAAAACAAATAATTTTAGGCAAAAATTTTTAAAAATAAGAAAAAGTAAGAATTTGTGAACAAAAATATAAATATTAAATAAAGAAAAGATGCTCATTTCTTTCTTTTAATACTTTTAATTGAAAATAGATGGAAGAAAAAATGGGAAGCTGTTTTTGTGGAAATAATTATGGGGTTTTATTCAAAGGATATAAAGTTGAAATTCTGTGTAAAAAAAAAAATAATTTTAAACTTTGTATAAATTTTAAAGTAAATTGTGGGAGGATATTTAATATTTTGATTATGAAAATATTTAAATGTTAAAGATTTAGAAATTAAGGAAGCTCATTAAAAAAAGGGTTAGTTTTAGTTTTGTAGTAAATTAACTTTTTACGACAAATTATGAAAATAAAAAAAAAATTAATGTTAAATTTAAAACTTTTAATATTTTTTTTATTTTTGTGTTACTATCATAGTAACATTTTTTTTACGATAACCCATATTTTTTATGTTAATATCATAACAAAATTTTTGACGATCAATTATTAGTTTCTTTTCAATATTCAGGATTGTACATAAAATACTTTAAACTTTTGCTCACACTTTTACTTACTAACAACAAATTACTTTCTTAAATATTGTTTTCACAAAAGATTTTGTTTGTTTGTTGTCGTCTACGAAATTTTACGGTCTGGTAATTTTAATATTAATTTATAAGAAAATTTGAAATACTTGATTAAACATATATTTTTTCTAGGAGTAACAAATTTTCCAAAAAAAAATTTTTGACTGATTTCATTGCTTTTAGCTTGTGAAAAGTTAATCTAAAGTCGCAAATATTTATATCAAAAAAAACTAATCAATTGTACTTTTCTATTTCTTTAAAAAACTACTGTATTTCTCTATTAAAATTTAAAGGAGGCGGACCCTTTGATCCATTTTTAAAAAAAGAGGATTTCGAAATATTTCTTTTTTTTCCAAACTATCGATATTCGTGATCAGGGTGACTCTTGAAACGAAAATGCAGCTTCCATTGTTTTTATTTTTTTAACAAAAGAAATATTTTTTCGTTTCAAGAGTGTGCCTGATCACGAATATCGATGGAAAAAAAGAAATATTTCGAAATCCTTTTTTTTAAAAATGGATCAAAGGGTCCGCCTCCTTTAAAAAAGTTATTATTTAATTTCATTGAATATTGTGTTACAAAATAAATAAAACAATTAAAAGTACCGTAAAAATCAAAATACTTAATATAAAAACTACTACAAATAGATCTTTGAAAAAAATGGCAAAATTACAAAAAATGAAATTTATGCTCGATGAGTTTCAGCAGCAATATGAGTATATGCTGGTTTTGGTTCATATCCATATAAAAATGTTGAAGCAATTACAATTAAAGCTCCAGATGCAAATGCAATTGATGGCTCAAAATCATTAAGGAAGAACCACGAAATAAATGATGAAAGAATTATTGAAAGTGAAACAGCAAATCCTTTGAGGATATTATCAGCATATTTTACAACAAGTGCAATTATAAGTCCACCATAAGCCTAAAAAAGGTATTATATTTAAATACATTATATTTAAATACAGTATAATAAAAAAATTTTTACTTGAAGTAAAACAACAATCCAAATAATAGTATTATAACCTTGCCAAAATCCATCTTTTGCAACTGCGTCTCTATCATAAATCCATGTCATTAAAAATGCACCAAATATACTAAAGAATGCAAGTTGAAGATTTCTCATCCATAAAGATGCAGAAGTTCCCTTAAGAATCTTTTCAAAGAATACTCCAGCAAAACCAGATGACATACATGCAATTAAAACTGCAATTAAACCAATAAATTTTTCACTTGAATCATGTTCAGCTGCAGATTTTCCAGAATCTTTTGGAAGCTAAAAATAAATAAAGGGGTAAAGCAAAAGTTATACTTTAACGTTAAAGAAACATACTTGAACAAGTGCAACACCAGCAGTCAATAAAATAAGAGCAACCCATTTGTATGAATTTAACTTTCTACCAAGTAATGTAACAAAGAAGAAAGCTGTAGTTAGAATTTTTAATTGATATGTTACCTAAAAATAGTAATACAGTAATCCAAAGTCACAAAAGCCTATCTTTTCTAACAATGTAGCTACCTTAATCTCTTCAATAAAAAATAAACTATGTAATACCACTTACTTGATAAGTTGCAGCATCCAATTTTGATAAAGCAAAGAATAACAAATTATTTTGTACAACATATAGAATTGCTGGAACACTAACTTTCAACGTTTCTGCAGGTTTATCAAAAACTTCTCGTTGCAACTCTTTTCTAAATCTAAGATAACTCCATCCTAAAAAAATGCATAAACTCTATTTACCTCGATAACCCCCAATCCATACCATTATTGTATAATACCATAATTCCAGATGTAATAAATTTAATAATTTCTGACACAACAACAGCTGTTGAGCTTAGATATTTTGGACCATCTGTTACTTGAGTTCTTGAATACCGTAATGTTAATACCAAAGCAGTCGTTTGTACAATAAGAACAATTAAAGAAACCCATTTCAGCGCATTATTTGTCGAAGATGGCGGAGTTGGTGTTATTGCGGCTGCCATGGTTTTACCCTAAAAAGAACTGAATTAAAAAAATGTTTTTATAAAGAATGAAAAATGAAAACAATAGAACAAAAAATAATCCACGTTGAAAAAAAAACAAATAAAACAAAATTTGACGTTGGATCAAACAAAGTATTTCCGTTGAGTTTGTTTGACACCCATGTTTTTTTCCAACGTTGCAAATTATGTCATCTCGTTCAAAATTGGCAATTCCTCCTCGCTATGCCAAAATATTATAAGCTTTGTGTACAACAACACGTGAACTTTAAGTTTTATTGTTAAACAAAATTTATTACATGTGTTTTTAATTATCTTTAAAAATTTTTAAAAGTTTATCGTACGCGTAGATTAAATTTTTTGATAAAAAAAATATGAAAAGTTGTGTTTTTGGCGATTTGTGACGAGCGATTTTTTTGCTGCGATCGCATTTTTTTTGTCAACAAAAAAAAACTTTTTATAGAAAAAAATTGTGTTTGATTTTATAAGTTTTTGTTTTTGTTATTCCATTTTTTCTGCTGTTCTTGTTTTTAACATTTTTAAATTTCTCCTTTCTTTTAGCAATGGCTGCAATAATTAATGAAAGACCATGCTCATCTGCTTCTTCATTAGGTGATGGAAAACCTGGTAAGCTATTATTTTTTATTATGAGTCATCAACCAACTATTGATCCTTATCTTTTTATTGATTTAAATACTAACTTTTCAGAATTTATTTCAAAAATTGAAAATCAAATTGCTCGAATAAATGCATTATATTTACTTCAACGAGAAGAAGGCTTGATAACAATCAGCGAAGATCGAGCCATTCGAGTACTGCTTAAGCGTGACTCTGGACAATTCTGGCCTTCAATTGTTGAATTTTTAACATCAATTCCGCTTTCGCTTTATTATGATGAAGATACTCTTTCACTGTTGGTTGGAATGATTAATGGAACCGTGTATGAATATACAATTGCTGCAGATTTTAATAGTATTCAACAAAAACGACATTGGGAAGCACATACTATGGGAGTTACAGGAGTTGTTAGTTCAAATTCAGCTCGAATGATATTTAGTTGCAGCAAAGATAAAACTATTGTTTGGCATTGCGCTGATACAAGTGTTAAAATTGGTTTGTTGTGTTTTCTTTCTGTTGTAATAAATTATTCCATACTTTTAGGTTCATATACTATTGAATCTCAGTGTACAACAATTAAGTTTGATCCAGAATCAAAGATTTGTTTTGTTGGTGATTATAATGGTAGTATCTTTGTTTTACGAATTGTTGGAAATTCTGGACAACAAATTTCAAAGTTAAGCGCACATACAGGTTGGTTACTGTAGCTAGCTTTGAAATATTTAAATAAAAAAGTTAAAGCTGCAATTACAAGTCTTGCATGGGACTCTAAACGTGGAATTCTTTATTCTGGTAGTGCTGATACACTTGTAATTGGATGGGATATTGCTGGACAAAAGGGAAATTGTTATGAATTGAAGTAAGTTTTTAATACAACTTATCGTAATCCAATCTAACTTTTTAGTGGACATGATTCAAAGATATCGGCATTAGTTATTGCTGAAAATCCTGCTCGGCTATTTTCTGTTGATGAATCTGGACATCTTGTTTGCTGGGATTTAAAAGCTAAAAGAATTATGGCTCCAGGATGGCATGATCATGATCGATGTGAACTATGTGATGTTCCATTTTTTTGGAATGTTAAATTATGTTGGGAAAGAAAATGTGTTGGCGTAAGAAGACATCATTGTCGAACATGTGGTCATTCTGTTTGTGGAAATTGTTGTAATCATTGGACAACTTTTCCTGCAATGGGTTTTGAAAAGAAGACAAGAATTTGCAATACATGTCATTCCAAAATGCAACAGTATCCTGACCAATTTGAGTAAGTTTTTCTGTAATTAACAATTGTAAATGTATTACTGTACATTTTTAGTTTAACACCACTTGCTGTTCAGTGTGAACTCAATAAAGGAATTGCAACAATGTATTTACATGAAGATACTGGAAAACTTGCTGCTGTTAGTTTTGATCGTTCAATTATGCTATGGGATGTTTCTAAACTTCTTTAATGCCTCAAAAAATTCAAAATTATTCATCATCAAATATTTATTTATTCAATATTTTTAAACAAAAGTGAGGCGCATCAACGGTTTTTTCTTAAAAATCTTCTATTTCTATTATCTTTTTTTATACTTTGAAAAAATTGCCTATGCACGTTTTATATCTTAGAAATCTACTTTAAATACCTTTTTTTTCAATTTGTAAATATTATATATAAATTATAAAAACTCTATAAATGAAAGACAAAAAAATGGTTTTTGAAATGACCAGGGAATTTTTTTTTGGCTAATTTGAATTTTCGGGAAAAGTTATTGATGAAGGCAAAGATGATTCAGGAAAATGTTCATGGTTTTCTCTGAGGCTTGTTTCATCTTCTTGTAAAAGAATATCTTTTGGTTGTTGTTCATCATAAGGCATTTCGGTGGAAATATATTTTTGTTGCATATTTATTTCATCATAATTTTGATGTAAGCGAGGTTGTTTGGGAGATGCGGCTGCAGCTTGATTCTCTAACGTTGGTTCAATAAAAACGCTACAATTTTCATAATAATCAATTAAAAGTTGTGGAAAATATTTTCGGCAATTATCATTTGAAATCCAATATTTTGAGCCATCAGAAAAAAGAGTACAAAAATATTTTCCATTATGATTAAAAGTTGCAGCAAAAATTTTTATAGCATTATTTAAATTTATTGAAGCAAGATTTATTGGCCGCTGTTGCTTTGAAGGTGGTTGGGGTTGAGGTATTGTATTTTGAGGCGAAGGAATAATTTTTGGTGTCATATCAGGTGTGGATGATACTGTAGTAGTTTGAACTGATAATTGTTGTTGCATATTATTATTATCAAAATTGTTTATAATCATTGGAATATCTGTTGTTGAATTTGATTGAGGTATTGAAGCTTGGGAAGTTTGATCTACCGTATCTGACATCCTTGAATGACAAGCTGATGAAGTTTCAGATTTACGTTTTCGTCGTCGCTTTTTTGAAGTGGGTGAAGTTTGATTAATTGGAGGTAAAGGGGGTGGAGGTGGGCCTTCGTCTTCAGAATCAACAAAACCTTCGGAAAGTCGAAGTTCACGAAATTCAGCAATAATTTCTTTACAATGGGAAATATTTGCTGCGTATTCCCAAGTGTTATGACTTCTAAAAAAAAGTATGGTTACTGTAATAATATAACTTAAATTTAAAAATGGAAGGGGTAAAAGCTTTTGAAACTTCAAAGTAGCGCTTATATAAATTCTAAAAAACACTAACCTTTTTTGAAGTTTCAAAAACCTCTAATTTTTAAATGTTAGTCTCTTAAAAATAAAGAAGAAGAAGAAACTAACGAAGGATAATCTTTCCATTTTATTAAATATTGTAAACGATTTTCTTCAACTCTTCTTCGATCAACAATTGCTTCAACAATAAATAATCCTTCGTTTTCTAATTTTCCACGCCCGTTCCTCTGCTTTACCATTCCCTGACTATATTAAAATATAAGGATTAAAAAGGTATACGGTAATTAATAACAATATAGATATTTAAAAAGGTTACAATAACCTTAAGTTTAAAAGTAACCATTTGAAAATTCCTAATTCAACCGTTTATTTTTTAACAAATAACTGAAATAAAATGCAACATAAAAAACGCTAACAAAAAACGAAAATAAGATGCACATGCATGAGAATGACCATATTTGGACGGAGTAAATATTTTTGATAAGAAAGACAGAAAACAAACCGAAAACTTTTTTACAACCAAAAAAAGACAAGTAAAAACCGCAATCAAAAATAAGATTTATGAAATCCTGAGCTAAACATATTATTTTCTACCGGTTAAAGAGAGAAATATACATAAAAAAATTTTGCATTGATTGACTTAACATGAACATGATGACCCATTTTGTTCTTCATCACCAGAATATTCTGATAAATTTATTGATTGTGTTCTCATTGTCCCAGATTTAATTCCGTCCCAACCATCTTGAAGTTTTAATACACCACTTTCTAATCTTGCATTTATTTCTCTTGCAATCATATAAAAAGCTTCCTGTAAAAATTCTTTACAATTACTAAAAATCATAAAAGTAAAAAAATACTTACATTAACATTATCACCGGAATAGGCTGATGTTTCAATAAATTTACATTTATGATATTTTGCAAAATATTCACCTTCTTCGTATAATACTTCCCTTTCTTTATCACGATCAGCTTTATGACCAATTAATTGAAATACACAATGACTTGGATCAGGACCGCTTACATTTGCTTCTGCTTCTGTTAACCATTCAGTTACATGATCGAAAGTTTTTCGATTTGTAATATCATAAACTACAATAACACCAACAGAATTACGATAATACGATCTTGTAATTGATTTAAATTTTTCTTGTCCAGCTGTATCCCATAATCTTGAAAGAAAAACAATTTTAATTTAATAGAAAAACAAAACTCACTGTAATTTCACTCTTAATCCGGGTTTAACTTCAATCATTCGAGCATAAAAATCAACACCTCAAAAGTGTATAGAAAATTAAAACCAAATTAATATATATATATATATAAATTATTACCAACTGTTGGATCAGATATTTCAGCATGCCTGCCTTCAGTAAAATATCGAAGTAAAGAAGATTTTCCTACTGTCGAATCACCGATCAAAATAATCCGATATTGATAATGAAATAATGGACCAAAATCTGCACTAACGTCCATCATATTTTTTCTGATTAAGAAATTGAATTATTAATAAAGTTCCTATTCAATAAAAAAAGAAGATGAACAACAAAATATGTACACAAGAATAATATTGCTTTTTTTCGATTATAATCTTCTTTTTCACTGTAACACAAAAAAAGGAATATAATTGCCTGCAAATATAGTAGGAAAAAAATGTTTTTTTGCTGCAGCAATGGTAGTAGTAGCTTTTGGCTACTCTAAAAAAATGTTGTTTCTTCACTCAAGTCAGCCGTCAATGATGCTGCAATGCTCTCTTCTTTTTTTTTGCCTTGCGCTGCCTGCAGTCATTTCAATTTTTCAAATGTCCACGAGACAGCCAAAAACAAACAGGGCAATGATGCAGCAAAGGAAAAGAAGAAGAAAAAAATCATGTGGCCCGGAAGGAACGGGGGTACTTCAAAGAGAGTGTGTACTATAGTAGTAGTTTACGCGTGTTACACACATGCATATTTTTTTTCTTTATGTGTTTCAAAATTATTATGCCTTTGGCAGTAAAAAATGTGTTACACTTTTCATCTCTTTTAAAATATCTTTCTCTTTTGCGCATTGAATTATAGATATATAATATAAGCTAATAACAATGTTTGATTGAATGTAAGATGAAAGGAGATACAAAAAAGCAAAAAGCAATTGAACTCCAGTGAACAAAGGGAAAAACTTGTTTTCTCAAAATTTCATACACAGAAATTTTAACAATTTTTCTTGAAAAGAAAATAAAAAACTTAGCGGTAAACGAGAGTTTTTGAATATTTTTTTCAACATTGTTTTGAGCGGGAAATTGATGCAAACATTTTTCTGTTAAAAAAATTGTTTCTCTTCAATATTTTTTAATATTAAATTATACTTTTAGCTTTATTAAAATTTAACGTTAACAACTAATCATGATGGACCAAAGTTTTGATGCTTTTGGCGGTAATACTGGTGGATATGAAGGTAATGGATGGAGTGGCGGTGGTGATACTTCTTTTGCCGCAACCCAAGCTGCTCCGAAAGGAATTGATTATGATCGTGTTGCTCTTCCTGCAACTGTTGCAACATTAAATAATCTTGAATCAACAGCTGAAAAAATTCAATATGGTAATTATAGCTTTTCACAGGTATGTTTCTTATCCATTTACAAATAAAGGTTACCACATTTTGCTTTTTAGGTTCGAATTGTTGCTGAAGTTGTAAGCGTATCTGAAACGGAATCAAAAGAAACTCGATACATGGTTCGTGATTATGGAAATGAAGATCAAACACCTTTTTTGATTGTTCAATATTCTGGAATTGATGCAAGTTTTCTTTCATTGTTTTTACAAAAGCTCTTGTTACTGAATAATACTTTTATTATTTTAGACAAACACTGCACCTCCATTCATTGAAGGAACAATTGTTCATGCAATAGGAAAAATTCGAACATTTGATGGCCAATCTGCTATTTTAGCTTTTAAAGTTCTTGAAGTCTCTGATACTCAAATGCGTGAAGTTTTTCCTAAGGAAGCACGCGTTGCTGAATTATACTTTACTAAAGTATGTTTTTTTACTTTGCAAATTTTGTATTAACTCTTGTATTTTAGAATGTTCCTGATATGTATGCTTCTGGTGATATGTCAAACTTTGTAGGAACTTTTCTTTCACCTGAACCTCCACAAAGTAACAATCGTACCAATACTGCTGCACTTGCTACTCCATCAAGAAATCTTCCTTTAAATAACTATGCTATTGCTGCAATTGCTGGTGGTGATAATGGTGCATCAATTTATGGTTCAACACAACGTCCTGGCAAAGGTAGTAATCCACAACAAAATAAAATTCTTCAATATTTTGAAAATCATCCATCACTTTCTTCTGATGAAGGCATCAGTGCTACAACAATTCGAGCAGCAATTGGGGGTAATGCAAGATTTGATGATGATATTAATGAATTGGCTTCAAATGGTGTAATTTATACAACAATAGATGATAATCATTTTGCTCTTGTTACTGAATAACTATTTTATTTATTATATATTTATGTGTTCTTGTTGGTTTGTAATATTTTTCTTGTTTCTGTTGGAAACCATTATTTTATTTTTACTGGTTGCTATGTATTGACTGTTTTTTTTGAATAAATAAGTTTTTACAAACGTTTTTTTGCAGTCTCTGAAAATTTCTTTTTTGCAACATTTGAAGGATTAAAATGGCTCGGGATAAAAATAAAGCAAATTTTGAGCTTTTAAAATGGAAGGTTCTTGTTTGCGGACAAGAATCTCCTCGACGATTTCAGCGTGCAATGGAAGCATCAGCTGGATGGACTTCAGAAATTAGAAGTCAATTTCCGATTGATATTATTTTAGCATTTCCAAAACCAGTAAATATTTGGAAATTTGTTATTAATTGTGCTGAAGATAAACAACGTAAGATTTTTGGATTCAATTTAGCAGAAAAAAATATTTTCTACAGTATCCATTTTTTAAATGTAACACACCAATTTCAGCAAAACGAGTTGAAGTTCGATTTGGGGCTCCATCTCCACATTCTTCTAAGCCAAAATCCCCAAATCCAGATAATGAAAATCCAAGCAATGGCCCAACTTATACGGATGCAAAAAATGCAAAATACCAAAAACATTCACTTATAACTTTTGAAGCAAAACCAAAAAAGGAAAGAGTTACTGAAGAAAAAACACTTTTTATGGATGTTATTTCACAATTTGTTTGGATTATTCTTGATGGACCACATGATGGAAAAACAATTCAAATAAAACAACTACAAATTTTTGGATATTCAAATATTCATTCAAGTGATGAAGATTCTGAAAGACGAAAAAGAGAGCAAAAAGAAATTGACGAAGAGGAGAAAAAATTAAAACCAGCAGAAAAGGATAAAAATGAAGAATCAATTTCGAGATTGACGGCTTTACTTTCAGAAGGTGATTTAGAAGATTATAAAGGACAAAAAATGGCATATAGCAGGTTCGTTTTTCAGATCTTTGAATTCAGATTTCGGATATCCACTCAAAACATGCTCAAAAAATCCAATGCCAAAATTTTGCTGCAAATTTATTCAAAAACAGTTTTGTACAAAAATTACATAAATCCAAAAAATTTTAATAAAAGATTTCATATATCCTTTTTTGATCCCCTCTCAAAAAATTTCCTATACAAAATATTGCAAAAAAATTTTAGTGAAGGCGATGGCTTAAAAAACAGCGAAGAAAACCTCGGTTCTGAACCATTAACATCCGTTCGAACGATTAAAAATGTTTTAAAACAAAAAATGGCAAAAGCAAAAGCGGAGGATAAAATTATTGAAGCAACTGCCTGCAAACGTGGAATTGAAAGATTAGATGAATATGATGAAAGAATTTTTGAATTAAAAAAGAAGATGAGTACAGCTCTTCAACATAATGATAATGAATATGTTTGTATTTTTAATTTTTTTTTACAAAAACATTTGAAAATGTTTTTTTAGGCTGAAAGATATCGTTTAGCAATGATTGATTGCAGAGATACTGTATTTCGAGCAATTCATTTGGATTTACTTTTAAATTCTGAAGAACTTCGTTCAATGGGAATACAATCAAAATGGTCAGAAAGTGGTGAAAAGAAAAGTTAAATAAAATGAAATGCTTTTTTTGCAAATGCAAATTCGCAAATTAATATTTAATTTTTTGAGAACTAAATTTTAGTTTTAATTAAAATATAGTCTTTCATCAAAATTTCATTATTTACACATGTTTGAATACAATATTTTTTTCGCTTCTATAAATTTTGTAGTTTTTTTGGCAGCGTGAAAATGTTTTAATATTTACAATTCATTTTAAAGGATTAATTAAATATATTTTTGATGCTTTAACCCCGTTAAAACAAACTCCATAAATAGAATCAAAAAATTAATTGCGTTTGCAATTTTTAATTGTCTTAAAAGAAAATCTGCAGACCATAAAAAATGTCCATAAATCTCAAGAAATAAAAAATTATTCTTAAACTTTTGAACTTTCAAATGCTTACATCATTTTATATAAGGAAATAAAAAAGTTTTAAGTTTTTGTGTCAAAATTATCACAGATAAAAAATGGTAAAAAGTTATTAAAATTAATTATTCAAGCTTAAATTATTACAAAGGTTTATTTCAAAAATAATGTTTTAAAAAAAATTTTCAAATCCTTTTTGTTTTGAATAAGCTCTGTTATAATTTTCTTATAAAATTTTTACTTACATAAAAAATGGAGTAACAAAAACTGCATTGGTTTTGTTTAAAACAAAAAAAATCATTTTGTTCCAGGATACTGTATTCTTTGTTTTTGTCTTACATTTTTTCTTTTTTAATGCATTTTGTAATAAAATGTTTGTCGTTCTCTGAAATATTTTGTTTGTTTAAAGTTTGTTTTTTAAAACATGGGGAAAACATGATAATATTATTGTATAAACGAATTTGCTGCAAAAAGTCATTAAATGGATCCAATAAAAACATATTATTAAATTCATTTTTACTTCCCCCTTCTTTTTCTAAAGCTGCAAATTTAAAATATCGTAGGAAGAAAAAAATGTAATTTTAGAATCAAAGTTTATGTTCATTTTTGTTATTACTATAAAATTACAAAATTTTAAAAATTATATTACAAAAGTTTTATTAGTTTTCACTGAATTTGCATGTTTTTTAACAAGTTTTTTTTTCAATTGTAATAAAAAAAATAATGACAGCTTTTATGTTTCCAAAAAAATATAACGGGTAAAACCGGCAATTAAATAGTTTATTAAAAATATTTATGGTTCGCTTCAATAAATCTCTTTTTAGACTTTTTGCTTTCAGTTTAGTCTAAATACTGAGTTTTAGAAAGTATTTTTATACTCACTTTTTGAAAAATATGTTTTTTTCGAAGTTTAGCTTTTTTTTCAGTATCCACAATTTTTTTTATTTAACGGAAATATTATTCTTTTAATCGCTTTTTTCCTTTTTACAATATTTTTATAAACAAAGTCATGAGATTTACAGTAACTCAAAAAACAAATTAAAAAAACAAAACACATAAAAATTATTTATGGTGATTTCATCTAAAATACCAGCAAAAAAACTTTTAAATTAAGCTAAAAAGTGTTATTTTTTTGGTTACATTTTTAAAAAACCAAGTTTTATATAAATTTCAAAAGGTTTAACATCATTTAGTTTAAATTTGATAAGTTAAACCTTTTGTTATTATAAAACTTTTAAAATCATTTATAATTGCATTACTTATTTTTTGTTCTTTAAATAAATGATGTAAAATATATATTTAGTTTTTTGGCCACCAAAAATAAGACATAAATTTAATAATCTTTGAATTTAATTGTTTTGTTTTTTTTGGAAGTTTCCTTTTTTCACAGTTTTAAAATATGGGGATCATAAGTCTTTGTACTAAAATTTTGGCAACGTTTTTTGCTTTTTGATTTCTTGTTAATGGGATTTCTTGAAATTTCGGTAATTTTCGAAAGATTTGTTTTTTCATTTGCCAAAAAATATTTTGTCTGTGTGTGAAATTTAAAATTTTTTATACGTTTTTTTGTGGGAACTTTCGTATAATTTTTCCAGCAAAAACGTGGTTCCATAAATTTTTGTATGTTTTTTGATTAAATTTTTTAACAAGGAATTAACAATTTTTCAAATTTTTTGTATTTGTCTGTTTTCACATAATAATTTTTCTGTGCATTTTCATTTCCGTAGTTTTTTTTGAAAGGAAATAAGTAATTTAAAAAATTTTATTAATTATATAAGTTTGTTTTCTAATCTTCTGTTATTTTTTTGATAAACTGAATAAAAAAAATCCATAAATTATTTCCTTGCTCCCACATAACGATTACAGTAATCTGAGCAAGTTGCTTTTGTGGAAGCATATTAATTATAAACTAGTTGATTTTTTAAAATCTCTTATGATACAAAACAACTTCTGATGACCCTGATATTATGTTAATAATTGTCATTTCAAAGAACTGATAATTCTTTAAATGTATTTTGAAATAGTTTAGAGCCATTGAAAAGTCTACTCACTTTTAATTACTTTGTTTTATTAAACGCGTCAAAATAATTTATTCAAACTTGACTAGCTTAAACGGAAAATGTCAATAAAGATTCTACAATTTTCTCGTTTTTAGCCATTTTTTATGCAATTACAAAGATTGTATTTTACAAATGTCACAAATAGCAGAAAATATTTCGGAACAATGTTTATTGGCACAAGAAACAACAGGAAATTGGAGAATTGTAACCGTTCTAATTTTAGTTGTAATCTTAGATATTTCAAGTGTTTTTCTTCTTGGAATTTATGGACATTGTTGTCTTGCAAATAAAGCATTACATCCAAATTTAAAAGCTTTAATATTTTCTTTAACTCTTTGTTTCGTTATTCGAAATACATTAACTTTGATTCGAGCAGCTCGAATGTTGATTGCTGGAATCATTTCACAGGTTTGTTACTTTTTGGTGCATACATCAAGAATAATGAAATTAGGGACATGCTTTAATGAGATTTTTGAAGTCGTTATTTAATAATATTTACAATAATAAATCATAGAAAAAAAAAACTGTAGAAAATTGTATTTTTTAAAAAAGTACAAATTCACAAATTTAGCATTTTTGCTTACTTTAAAATAGTTTTATTCAGAAAATAAAATTTTTAAAAATATAGCTACATGTTATTGAGATTATTTTTAAAAAAAATGCTGTATTTTCCTCAGATAATTTCTTTAAAAAATGCACACAGCTTAAGTTTTAAAAATCCAAATTTAAAAATTCTAATGTGACTTCAAATTATTACTGTAATATAGTTCCAGCAAAATCCATGTTATCTTTTAACGCCTCGAACAATTTGCGGAATTGAATCTTTGATAAATGCAACACCGGTGGAAGTTGTATGTTGGACATTTTGTATTATTTCAATTGAAAGAACATTCGCAACATTCTTTTATAAAAATTATGAAAAATATAAATTTATTTCTTTTGCTGTTATTTGCTCTTTAATTCCGGTAAGTTCAATAACCGAAATTTGCTTTTTGTCTCACAACGAAAATTTTGTTTAATCATTTTAAAAACTATTGTTTAGTGGGCATTTCAAGCATATCATGTAATTCCAAGTATTATTCGAGTTATAACTGGTGAAAATGATGCAATACCATATTGTAGTTCAATTTCAAGTAAAGCCATTGATATATTTGCAACACTTGGATATATTGTTCCAATGGCAATTGTTGATGTAATTTTATCCGCAATTATTTTATTTGTAAATATTCGAGCAAAAAAATATGTTTTGCTTGAATCAAATAATGGCGCAAATTATTTAACTGCAAAATTTCAAAGATTAGAAAATATTGAAGCAACTCGTTCCATTACAGTTCATTGCATCACTTTTCTGATTTTTTATATTGTAAATGTTTATGTTGTTGTATTTATTCAAAATGCAAAGCTTACTTCTCTTCCTACTTTTGCTTTATTAAAGGTAAGGGGGCAACAAAATTTCACTTTGAGAGACAGAGTAACGTAATGAAAAAAGCGTTTTGCGTTGTCCTCAAAAAGAAAAAATAAAAAAGCGAAATTTTTCGAACAAAAATTTTGAAAATAAAATTACTTAACAAGTACTTTCTACTTAATGCCGTAAAATTAATAAAAACCATTATTTTTAGGAAGCTTCAGGTTTAACATTTCCAATTCATGGAAATATTCATGTTATAATTGGATTAGCATTATCTTCCAAAACTCGACAAAAATTTATTAATCATCCATTAATTAGATTAATTACGTGCCGACGAAATAAAACATACAAAAATGCAGTAAGAAATTCTCGAAGGATTGCACCTTTAGCTGATCAAAATGACTATTTTAATGCTTATCGAAAACAGTGGACGTAAATTAAGCAAAAAATAAACCTGATCAGGATCTTTTCTGTTGATCTTTTGCCTGATTCTCAGTTTATGGCATTTTGAAAAAAAAAGTTAAACTGGGAAATGTATCAAACTGTCGGATTCCTTTCAAAAGTTGATTAAAAATTTTAAAAATATATATTTTTATATTAAAATAAAAAATCAATAAATTTCAATGTAAAGTTCTTAACATAAAACACAAAAAATATCAAAACAAGTTAAGTCTGCAAAAATTTAATCAACAAATTAAGATAAATTATCATTAAATATGTACCCCCTAATAAATCTTTAACTTGTTCGTACACTTTTACAAGTGTTTTTTTTCTGTTTCTTTCAATAAATCTTACGATTCATTCCTTAAAAATTAAAAGCATAAAAAAAGTAACGTAAAAAAATTTCAACCAGCAAAAAAATCATAAATCACCGCTTTTATTTTCTTCGTTAATTGTTTATTTTCAAAAAGCTGCTGCTTCTTTTAACACAAAAAAGAGATAAAACAAAAACATTGATTTAATTGCATTTTTTTTAAAAATTTGCAAAAGCAATAAACAGCTTTTAAAAGTAATAACTTTTTTTAACAACTTTTTTTTATCCCTTTTGTGTTGGTTTCTTTCTGCAGGAAAAAAAGATATTTTCAAATAATTTGTTTTTGGTTGGTTGAATGTTGAGTTTATTGGGGAGAGTAAAAACAAATGAAAATAAAAGCTTTTTATGATGCAAAAAAAAAATAGCGAAGAGCTGATTCAAATGAAATTTTGTTTTATTTTTATTATATAAAAAAGCTAAAAAAATATATGTTTAAAAACGGAAACAATTTTTTATGGTTAAATTATTTTTTAAAATTCGTCATCATAAAAAATTTATTCCAAAAAAGAGACAAAAGGAAAATGGCGGGCTTTGAAATCAAATGTAAAACTTGGAAAACTTTATAATTCTTAGTTTAAAGGGGGCAGATTGTTTCATTCATTTCTTCATTTTTTCATTTTTTTCTCGAAATGGCACAAATCTGACGATCAGGGTCTTTTTTTATTGTTCTTTTGCCTGATTGTCAGATTCATGTCATCTTGAAAAAAACGCTATAATAAAAATAAATATTTAAACGTTTGCTCCCTTTAACATTGAAATAAAATAAAATTTAAAAAGACCACGAAAAAACACATTTTTTAATCGATTTATATATTTTCAGTTACAATTCTTAATATTTTTAAAGTGGCTTAAATCTCAGCAAAGATTTCCCCTTCCAAAATGAAGGAAATCAATTACGACATCAAAAAACAACAAATCAGCCAATCAACTTTTTGCCACATTTTTTAACACTCATAAAAATTTTTCGTCATCTGTTCTTTTTTTGCGACAATGAAAAAGCAAAACATAACTTTTAAAGTGCTGCAAAAATAATAATAAAAAAAATGAAAACCGATATTTATTTTTCAATCATAATTATTTTTCGAACACTTTTTTACACCTTTTTTTGTGTCTGCAGATATTCAATTCCTCTTTCGTGGGGATATAAATAAAAAGCTTAAAAAAGTGATTGCAACTGCTATATTTTTCATGATTCATTATTTTTGCTTTCTACGATTTTTTTATGGAACAAAAATTTATCTCAGAACAATTGTCCCCATTCTTTTTTTGCCGGATTTGAATGATTTTTTCAAGCTCAAAAAAGCCAAAGCAGAAAAAACCCAAAACATTTGTTCCCCATTTTTTCTTCCAAAGCCTAAATTTCAAAGCAAAAAGGAAATCAAAAGAATGCTTGCCTTTCTTCATCTTTTTCCCTGTGTTCTTTTTTTTCATCATCGTTGGGGGTTTTTTTATTGTTATCTTTGGAGGTCTAAAATTGAATTTGAAATATAAATTAAATTTGTATCATAAAATTGTTTTTTTTTATACCTTTAATCATTTTTTTATCGAATTTTATGCTTTTTTAATGTTTGTTTGATTACGGCAAAAATTTTTATTGTTATTCTTGTATTAAAAAGCTTGTAAAAGTCTAGACTTTTTGAAGCCCAAATAGAGGGAAAAGATTCTTTGAAGAACAGAATCATATTCAAAAATTTTCCATTTCCTAACATTTTATCTTTTTCATTTATTTTTTACATTTCTAAAAAAAATTTTACGCCTAAAGATCATGGATTTTTGAAATGAATGAAATCATTTAAATGTCGTAATTTTTGCATGTAAAGTTTTAAACAAAAATCCATTTTTTCCCAACCCCAAAAAACGCTTGAATTAACTTTTTTTATAGTATTTTTACGCTTCTTTTTTTCTCATTTCCTGTTTTAGTAAAAAAAACAATTTAACAAAAATTTTATTTTTTCAATTTTGTTGGAAGTCAAAAGATAAAAGAAGGAGAAGCATTTCAGTTTTTTAAAATTCGGTTGCTTCTATAAAAATGTGTTAATGTTTTCCGTTTATTTTATTGCCACACGCATTATTTTTATTTCGGACTCCCCACTCGCTTTTTTTTTTCTCCATGCCTTCATTAGAATTAGGGAAATTTTAAGTGCTTTTTTTTCAAATTTGTTTTTTTAATGACCATTATCGTTCTTCTTCAATTTTTGGGTTCTCATTTCAATTTTTTCCTCAAAAATTAAAATTGAAATATATCTTTTTTTCTTTTTCAGGTAATGTTTAAATCTATTTAAAACTGGTAAAAAAAGTATTCAAATTGATAATCAGATATGACTCGAAGAGGTGCAGGTAGAATTGCAGGGCATATTCTTGGAGAAAAGCCACCAGATACAACAGCACGAGTTCCAGGACGGCAAAGTGTTTATATTGTAAGGCCAAGAGTACAAAGTGAATCGGGTGGAAGTATTAATAGACCGATAACTGTTAGAGTTGATCGAACAAGGTATTTTTAATTTATTTTGTTCAAAATTTCAAAAAAAAACACCAACCGAAAAATTAGTAAAACAGTGATTTTTGTGTTACTATCATTTTTCCTTAAAAAACATTTTACTTAAAATTTTTTAAAAATTTTAGACCAGCTTCACTAAATTTTTCAACGATTCCATCTCGACCTGTTTCAATTGCAGAAGAAGAAGATGTAAAAGATTTAGACTCCCCAACTTCAATAACAAATTCCGTTTCAATAACAGAAGGAAAAGATGGTGAAGTTGAAATAACAGTTCGAGATCAATCTGTTTTTAAATTAATGTTAGAAGATGCATCAATAGAAGGTGCAAGATATTTATCAGCAAAAGATATTCGAATTCGATGTATTTGGACAACAATTATTATTATATTTACAATATTAGCTCTATATCAAATTATAACACAAGTTAAAATGTATATTGAAACACCAGTTGCAGTAAGGTTTTTTATTTTCGAAATCGAAAAATTTTTCGATTTTTGAAATATCAAATTTTTTTTGAAATCATAATTTCGAAATTTTTCAGACAAATGTTGAAGCAGATTACCCTGCACAAATAAACTTTCCAACTGTTGCAATATGTAATAATAATCAATATCGGCTGACATATCTTACAGGTGGAAGGGTACAAAATCGAAAACCACGAAATCGAACAGAAGAAATAAAAGGAATTGGAGATAATACAACAAATGTCTTTGATAAAGCACTTTTAAATTCATGGGACATGGATGCAGTAAAATTTCTTCGAAATGCAGCACATTGGAAATCTAGAATGATTTTAAGTTGTACATATCCAAATGGGACAAGATGTCGAATAACTGATTTTAAAGCTGTTTGGACATTGACAGGGCTTTGGTAAACTTGCATCTTTTTTTGAGAAATATTAGAGTAGTTTCAGTTGGGCAATTAATACAGATCCCGTTGAGCCTGTAATGGTTTCTGGAGCTGGTCCAACACATGCTTTAAAGCTGCTGCTGAATGTTGAAAGATATGAAAGAATTGAAAGTTGTACCCCAAGATTTAAAACAACAAGTTTGCCAGGGCTGAAAATTTTAATTTATAGTAAGTGTTAAACATTTCCATATAAAAATTTCTACATTTTAAAAATTCAGAACAACATTTTATATGTCGAAACCGAAATTTCGATATTTCCACACATTTATGTTCTAACCTTTTTATATCCCTTTGTTACAGATCAAACAAATGTCCCATTTTCGAGCCTTGATGGAGTTAATGTCCCCCCAGGATATACAATGGATATCCCATTTCGAATGCAACATCGCCAAAAATTACCTGGTTTAAATTGTATTAAAGAAGTAAAGACAAAAAAAGGAGGAAAAGAGGTGATCGAAGAAGCGCAAGATGCAACAACGTGTATGATAAAAAATTATTTAGAAGAAATTGAACGCCAATGTAATTGTTCAATGCGAAGAGCATATAGTCCTGATGCAATTCGTAAGTGTAAAAAAGAAACCTTAAAAAGTTATAAAATAATTAATTAATTATAGAAGGATTTCAATTTTGTAATGTTGAAGAATATTTTAATTGTGTTGTTCCAGTTCTTAAATGGGGTTATGATGATGGAGGATTTAGTAATTATAAATGTATGGCAAATTGTGATGAAATTGATTATACTGCTTGGCAGGATATGAATGAACTACCAAATAATATTTTTCCTAAACTTATTGATACTGTCGATGAAGAAGATGAAGAAGAAGTTGATGAGGAAGAAAATATTGATGATGAGGTATAATCAAGATTAAATATATTTTATGATAAAAAAATTAATCGTTATTTAAGCTTTCTATTGATGAACTTGGACGTGAAGAACATTTTAAATGTGAGGATAATCAGTTATTGGAAGATCAACAAGTTAGTCGAATTAAGAGAGAAGCCCACCGAGCTTATGAAAAACAAACTCGATATCAAGAAGATATTTTATTGAGGACTAAACGGCTAATTACAAGAATGAAACAAACAGCTGAACAGTAGGTTTTGGAGAGGGGTTTTTCAAACGAAATAAATTTTTTCTAATGGATTTACATGAAATCAGGCATCTAATGGAAGTGCAAAAAAACCCACTCCAGCTTATGATCCAAGTTGCCTGGTTTTCAGGTTTAATCATAGACTTATTTGGGATAGAACTTTGTCCTACTTAATTCAACTCTAATTTTAATCCCTTTTTCTAGGATATCTGCAACACAATGGGGATGGCATAATGATAATTTTACTGGTGTTTATGAACGACTAATGAATTATTCAGAATGTTATGCAAATATGTCCATAACACATAATGATATCTTTAATGCAATTACAAATAAAGCAATTCGAGGTGAAGAAAGACGTGCAAAAATGTTGGTACATATTTTATCAAAAGAAAAACAAATTTATCCCCCACCAGAAGATGAATTTCGAACAATCTCTGATGTTAAACATGTTTATGGTGGAGATGAGGTTGAAGCTTTAACAAAAAAGCTATCTTTCATTGAAGAATATATTCATCAATTGCATCGAATTTATGATGAAGATAGTTATAATGAAAGACTTTCACGATCCCTTGAACGAATGTCCCGTATTTTACATCTCACAGATCAATATGATGAAGGAAAGCTACAACGAAAAGCATGGGCAGAAAAAATGCAAGCAAGAAATATGCGACATTTTTTTGAAGAAGATTTTTATGAAGGTTGGTACAATATTATAACGAAAGATTTGGATATTACAATTGGAAAAACGATTGCGGATCTTGAAGAAAAACTTGAAACTCTTCGAAATTTAACCATTAATGATAATGGACTTGAAATTGGTGCCGTTTTACTTTTTGGTGATACACAAAGCAATCATTCAAAATTATTTAATGAATTTTTGGATGATATGTTAGAATGCACTTTTGGGGATGTTAAAAATCATTCAGCTGAAATGTCAAAAACTTTTAAAAAGGTTATGCATGATTTTCAATCTGCTTATACAATTTTATTCAAAAAAGAACTTCCAGATTATTTGGAAAATTTTGAATTTGGTGGAAAATTTATTAAGTAAGTTTTGAAAAATCGAAGAAAAAGTCCGTTCAAATTTTTTGAACATTGGAATCAAAGTTCTGGAAAATCGAAATTTTGATTTCGAAAAGGGCAAAATTAAAATCTCGGCAAAAAATTACCGTATTTTAATTTTGATTTCGGCCTTTCGATATTTTGGTTTTGATTTTGGGCATAAAAATTATTTCGATTTCTTGCTATGTACCGTACAAATTTTTCGCAGAACTCTGATTAGAATAACTTCAAACCAATAAATTCCCTTTTAAAATTTCAAAATACTATGATCTTTTTTACAACGAAAACATTGATATGGCAATCCTTTTTGCTTTTTCAGAGAAAATTTTGCACAAGTTAATGTATTTTTGCATAAAATGAATGTTGAACATTGGCGCCAAGATGCAACTTATTCAATTTGGTCCCTATTTTGTGATGTTGGTGGTGCACTTGGACTTTTCCTTGGCGCAAGTTTGTTAACAATTATTGAGCTAATTTATCTTTGCTGTCAATATGGTGTTACACATAATAAATGGTGGAGTATTGGACATTCATGGTAAAAATTTTTAATCAAAATTGGCTTAAAAATAACATTTTTAACAAAAAAAACTAACAAATTTTCTAACATTTTTTAGTGAAGAAGATGATGATGCTGAAAAGGGAGGTGATGCTGAAAAGGGTAAAACAAAAACAGAAAGACCGGAGAAAAAGACAAAAGAAGAAAAAAAGAAGGAAAAGAAAGAAAAGCAGGCAAAAAAGAAAGAGAAAGCAAAACGGCAAATGACAAAAATTGATGAAGAAGAAGATGTTGCATTTAAAATTACATAGACTTTTTTAACATTTTGCTTATTAATTATTTTTTGTTTTCTATATAAGAGCTAAAATTTGTCCCAAAAAGAAAATTTCAAAGATCTCAAATACAGTGTCAAAAGCTTTAAAAAATGTTTAATTTGCCTAGAAATAGAAAAAATTCGCTTTAACTTAATTTTTTAAATAATAAAGCTTCCATTTTATCTTATTTTTTTTAACAACAACAAATTTTTAAAGGGCAAATGAACAAGCAATGAGAATGGGAACATATTCTCGAGAAACTTTCCGAAGAGCTTCAAGACGAATTCGAAAAAGTCATTCAACATCCTCAACTTCTTCAGATGACGAAGAGTTTCAAGAGGGAGGATATACTTTAATGGTTCCAGTTGAACATACCGAAAAAGGAACAAAAATAAAATTGAAGCCAAAAAGATTAAGAAAAGTTCCAGGTAAATTTTAAACTTAAAAAATAAAAACGAAATATTAAAATTTTAGGAATGATTCGAAAAAGTTTTCGTCGAGCTGCAAAAAGTCCAAATGTTGATGTTGTAAATGAAACGGATGAAATGGATTTAACAGAGATTAAAACGAGTGACAATGAATTACTTCCACCTAAAATTCCACCGAGAGCTTCTGAAACGAAAAGAAGAAAAAGTCCAGCTTTGTCTGCTGGAAGTGCACCAATCCCAGGTTCAAAATCCACAACTCCAAGTGTCATAAGCAGTCATAGTGAGCATTTCTTTATCTGGAAAGGGGGTAAATATCCTTGAATTATAGGCTTTCAACCAGTTATCATTGATTTTGGTGATGATTCTAACCCTGATTTATATGCAGTTAAACAAGATTCTGATCATTCAGAATCTCCACCTTCTCCAAATATAACTTTTCCACCACCTCCTTTAATACCTCCACCTCCACAAGAAGAAGGTGTTATGGTATCTTCACCACCAACACCAGAAAATATAAGATCATTACATATGATTCCAACAGCAGATTTAACAGAATCACCAGACGAAGATCTTGCTGCATTCGTATCCCCATTGACTCCGCCACCACCGTCAGCTCCTGATTTAGCAACATCGCAACAAAGTTCAACACCACCAAAAGATCCTTCTCCCCCGAAACTACGAAGATCAACAGAATCAACTCCAACGCCAAAAAATTCCAATTCAGATATATCTGAAAAACAATCAAGTGTGTAAAAAATAATTTTTATGTTTCAGAATCATTTCACTTTTTGCAATAAATTTTTTATGTTTTTTATCAACAATTAATTGCTTTTTATCAGTGAATCAAATATCTTTGATTTACACCGCTCAATTACCGTTCCCAATCAATTATTAATTTTATTTATTTATTTATTGCAAAAAAAAATCAATAATCTTTAATAAAGAGAATATATTTTTTGGAACCACAAAAAAACAGCTTTTTCACGGGAATAAAATTTTCAAGTTCAAAGGAATTCTCTGATCACAAAAAATTGTAATGACAGCATTTATTGGAAAAAAAAATTTTTGAATTGTATAAATACTCGGCTGATTTCTTAAATTATCATTTCATTTTAATCCAAACTTATCCAGACTTCCATTTCTCTCTCTCTTTCTTCAAATCATGAAACTTATTTTCTTCATTACCTTCATCATTTTCTTTGCTGCAACAATTAATGCGTAAGTTTTTTAATATCTTTTGAAATTTAATATAAAATTTATTTTTTATAGTAATCATATTCGTGCACAACGTTCTGTTTCAAGTTTTGGATCATATAGTCATACCTGGAGAGGCACAGCAACATAGCGGTGCTCACAGCACGAAAAGTTACCCCATAAGTATACCTTATCGCTATTGTTTGCTTGGTATAGCAAATGAGTATGAAAATGTATTATTTATGTTAAAAACTACTTAATTTTTCTACATTTTATTTTTGTAGTCGTTAATTGCTCTCGAGAGGGGGGTCAGATTTTTTGATCCGAGGTCCGGTCCCCCTCGTCATGCTGGGCGAATTTTGCGAGCTCGACTTAGGTATATGGAAAAAATTTTTCGGCGGCCCTTCGGGCCGCCGAATTTCCCTTAAATCGTAGGGGTCCCCCCTTTGAATATATTTTTGGTTCAAATTTTTTCATTTTTTCAAAGGGTCCCCCCTGTGGATCTTTTTGGCGACCTTTTTTTTAGACATCGATTTTTTTTCACCCCCCTTTTCTCTTAAAAATTTTGTTTACACTGTTTTTTACAATGATTTTAATTATTAAATTTAAAAAAAAGGGAATTGCATATAATTTCTGCAATACATAATAAAATTATTTATTTACATATAAGTGTAATAAATCAGATTGGTTTATTTTTCATTGTTAAAACATTTTGAATCTTATGTTAAAAAAACAGTTTCTGTAATATTTTTATACCTCTTTTTTATATTTTATATTTATATTTTATATTTTCAATCAAACTAAAATATTATGTATTACACATTTTTCAATTATTCAAATACTTTTTTTAAATAAATTCTTTTTTGAACAAAAACGACGCTTCAAAAAACATTAATAAAGTTTTTTTTGTAATAATTTCGTCGTCCTTGATTGTTTCTAACGATTTCGTGACATAAATACTTTCAAAAAAATATTTCGAAGCAAAAAATGAGACTGAAATATTTTAAAAGCTATAAACAAATGTTTTTGTTGGTTTTCTCGCTGAAAAAAATTTATCGCGAATAAATTTTTGTTGGAAATAACGCCATTTTTCTAACACTTTTTTGGTCGATTTTTTTAGTTCTTTTTATAAAAGAAGCTTTAAGTATAACTTAATTTCCAAGTAAATGCTGGCCGAGCAATTGAAAATCAATTCCCCCAACCTTTGAGTTCAACTTAATAATTTATTTGAAAGTGTAACAGTTGAAGTTTTTAAAGAGTGGACTTCGAGCGGAAGTATTTTTGAAAAAAATCTTGCTTTTTTTTTTATGCCGGAAAAAATGCCGGATTACTGCATCGTTATAACTACAAAAAGCAGGTTTTAACCGGTTTTAATCCAATTTTTATACTATTCGATAGAGAATTTAATTCTGATTTTAATGTATTTTTTCACTAATGAGCGAAAGTGAGCGAAAAAATATGGCATCAAATGCAGAGCTAAAATTTGGTAAAAAAACACCCAAAAAAAGGAAAGAAAAAAAGAACAAAGGAAATGCGTTCTTTTTTTGCAAAAAAGGGAATAAAAAAATGTCAGACAAAAGTGTTCCCTTTTCTTTTTTTCAACCAAAAAATTTTTCTTACAAGGGAACCTTTTCAGTTGACACCTGCGTTTTTTTCCTTAACTCACGACCCCCGGGTCGTGGACTTTTGACTATAGAATCCTGTAACTTCTGTAAAACCCCGAAAGGGCAGCTAGTACTTGGGGGTTTTTCATACCTATAGGGGTACTATCGATTCCACATATGACCTTAGAAATCTGGGGTTTACATCTGAAAACGGTCCCTTGTTAGCCGAATTTTCAGATGGCATTTTCGGTACTTAGACTTAAATTTTAAAATTTTTTGTTTTTATATTATTTTTATTCAGGTCTGAAAATACTATAACATAGCAAAAAAAATTTTTTTTCTGCATTTTCATTTTTCACCTGCCAGTGTCTACTCATGCGTTTGAAAAATTTTGCAAGTTTTATGTTCTATGATTTTAATAAATTATAGTGTTAAAATGTTTTAAGCATGCATTTAAATACGGAAATTTTAGTATAAAGAGTAAAAACCAAATATTTGTCAAGTTTATTTAAGAATTTTGAATACTTTATGTGCTAAAATTTTCATCCAAAATTTTGAATTTTTAACGTACTCCCCCCTTTGTCCGTTTTTTTTTCCGACCGGCGAAGCCGGTCGGTTGGTCGGTGGGGTCAGATTTCTGACCCCCTGTTCCGGTATGCATATAGTTCTTCGTCAACTGGAAATGGGCATGTTGTAACACATGGAAATAATCATTTAACAACAGCAAATCATGGACATGTTGGAACTGTTGGAAATATACATAATTCAGCTGTTGGTTCACATTCGGCACATCATAATTCTGTTACAAATGTTGCAAATTCTGGTCGTGCTGGTGCTCATAGTTCTGTCGCTGCTGTCAATACTCATCATATTTATCATTAAGTGCTTTTTTTGTGTTCTTTCCATTTTGTTTTTTGAATAAAATTTTTATTTATCAATACTTGTGTCTTTAAAAAAATGAAAAAGGCTATGAATCATAGCCTATGAAAAAAGAGATTTGAATTTTGAAAGTTTTATTGATAATTTTTGTTTTATCAATAACTCTAAATTTGCAGAATTGAGAGAAACACGTTTTGTTACACGCAGTGTAACAAAAAAATAAATTTCTCCTTTTTACAAAAAAATACGTTACGGTTGCTAAAACACGTTTTAATAAATGATACAAATCATTTTTTAAAAAATTTTCCAGACAAGTTAGAATAAATTTTTTTTTCAAGTGTCAGTATTCTGTATAGTTTTGTATTGTTTAAAATTTTTTAATGTTACTTTTCCGTCAATAAGCTTTTTTGTAACCATTTTTTCAAATGATTCTTTGCAATTTATCAAGTAAAAATGTTTATATAAGACGGTAAAATATAAAAGTTTTCAGAAATGGGCCATTTTAACCGAAAAACCTTTCAAATTGTAAATTTTTCCTTACATTTCAAGACCTTACTGGCTTGAACCTTTTATTCTGCAAACTTTTGGAAGGTTTCCTATCAAAACCTTCAAAGTTGTAAACTTTCCTTACGTTTTAAAACCTCTTCTGCTAAAACTTTTTAAATTGTAAATTTTCCTTACACTTTAGAACCTTTTCTATGATAACCTTCTTATAAGTAATTTTTTTTTACATTTTGGAACCTTTTCCATTTACAATTTTTCATCATCATTTTTTGTAAATGGAATCGAACCTGAGACCCTCGGAGCAAAAAGCTAATGCGCTCACTACTGAGCTATTGAGGCAACACAGTTTGGGTGATAAAAATGCTAGATCACTCTTGGCCAAAAAACATTGAAATAAAAAATAAAAAAGTATTCATTCTGTTTTTTTAGCAAAGAGTCATCTAGCATTTTTATCACTCAAACTGTGTTGCCTCAATAGCTCAGTAGTGAGCGCGTTAGCTTTTTGCTCCGAGGGTCTCAGGTTCGATTTCCAGCCATGGCATTTACAAAAAATGATGATGAAAAATTGTAAATGCATTTTCAAATAAAAAGATTGTATTTAAAAACCTTTCCATTTGTAAATTTTCCTTACAATATGAAAGGTTATCAAAGAAAAGGTTCCAAATTGTAAAAAAAATTTACAAACTAAAAGGTTATCCCAGGAAATGTTTCAACCTGTAAATTTCTCTTACAGTTTGGAAGCGTTTCTGTAAATACCTCTTAAGTCGTAAATTTCAAAAAGGTTTCCAGAAAAAATTTTTTTTTTACAAAAAAAAAGCTTTTTTGTGATTGAAAACTTTTATATTTTACCGTCTTATATGCAAATGAAGAAAATTCCGTTATATTTTGTTCCAAATTTCACATTCGCCTGGAGAATAACTTTTACTGAAGTATTTTTAATTAAATAACTGTTTTTGATTATTTTCTACCAATATTGTTAAAGACACTTTTAGCTTTTTCCATCAAAGTTTAAATAATTAGTTTTGCTTCCAAACATAAAAGTGCAATCTTTTTTCGTTTTCCGAACCCATTTAAAAAAAAAACGCAGTAAATCGTTAAAAATCGAAGGAAATAAAAAAACAAATTGTTTTCTTTATTCGATGCTTTTTGAAGACAAATACTATACACGTCTGAATCAAAGAGAGGGAGAGCGGTGATTTTTCTTTTTCTAAGGGCGGGCCGCTTAACTGCCCGCTGCGTGTCTCAGTGGTGAGTGCGCGCAACTGAGGGCCAGAAAATAAAGAGTGGTTCGATCCCGCTGGTGACACAAAAAATACTTATACCGCAGATTTTGAGCAATTAATGTTTGTAAATTGATAACAATTAATGTGTAAGTATTTAAAAATATTAATTGTTGTAAAAATTAATAAATTTTGCTAGCGTTTTCGTTTTTTCTATCGATAGATAGATATATCATGAAAAAGTCGACTTTGCACAAAAACAAATCAAATTTTTTGCACACTATGCTTTTTTATTTTAAGTTTTCTTAAGTGGAATATTTATGACAGCTAAACACAAGAAATATTTAATGAAACATTTAAAGCAGAATTTATTGACTTAATTGTATTTCCTGGCATCATCCCCAAAACTGTTCTTGTTGCACCTTTATCCATTGTTAAACAATTCCAAAGCTCTTCTTTGCCTTCAAAAATTATTTTCCGATAAAAACCATTATCAATTATATTTTGCATTCTTCTTCGATAATATTTTTCACTTCTAAAAGCAAATTTTTTAAATTTTTTATCAATAGATTTTTTGTTTTACTTTACTCGTTCAGTTGATCAAGCAATATTTATTAAACAATTTGGCATTGGAAAGAAGAAAAAAGGCAAAGAAGGAAGAGAAATTTTTGAAGAAGAATTAATGGAATCTTCAGAGGAAAGCGATAACGAAGATGAACCAGAAATTCAGTTAATTGATAATTAAGTTGAATGTTGTTTTTGACAAACTGGTTTACAAAAGCATCCTGTTACAACTGAAGAAAGCAAGAAATCATTATATGATACAATGACAGAATTGGATAAGATTTCAAAAGAATTTGCAATTATGGAACAAGTTGAAAGTCATGCAACTTTACAAGAAGATATTAATGAAGCTCGTACAACTCGAAATATGGAAAAGCTTTTAATTCCTGTACCAGATAGCTTTCAAGCTTTCACTTCTTAAGTTTCTGGATTGATTCAGATTAATGCCAGTTGCTTGAAAGATATGACCAGTTTCAGCTGCACTTAGAGTTGATGCATCACTTTCACTTGTATCCGATCACTTGTAAAAGGCCGAATTGATATTATCCATTTAATAATGATATCTGCAATTAAAAATTGAATACTAATCCGCATTTAGAAAGAATGAATTTACTTTATTTGTATTAACATTCTTCAATTTTTTATATAGATCACTATTGCCACTCTTATCGGAACTTTCAATACAATTTTCATAAGCTGCAATATGAAAATTGATATTATTGATGTTTGAATTATTTAAAGTTGCATCTTGATTTGTTTCACCTTGAAATATTTCCAATGCTTTCTTTGTTAACGAGCACTTTCTACATTCAGCCCATAAATTTTTAATGAGACTATCGGGTTCAATATATTTCGAATACGGTATTTCAGAAATTTTCAACTTATTAAAACCATAATCATTTAATCCATTTTGTTAAGTTAAATTTCTTTCTGATTTAAATTTAGATTTAAATACTTATCTTCAGAATTTTCAATAAAGTTTGAACCATTTCGGATTCCTTCACATCCAACAGCTAGCATACGTCATCCCGTGCCTTTTAAGAAGCGAAACGTGGCACAAAATTCTAACCTTTAAATAATATTAACCATTGGAAAAACAAAATGAGACATAAAATAAGAAATGTTTAAATTTTGAAGCAAAAAGCTCAACAAAAAATATTTATCTGTCTTTTTTTTTATAAAAGCAAAAATATATGCACAAAATTGTTGTTTTTTAAACGTTTTTTCTCTAACTAACATTTACAAAAACATTATTTTTACAAAAGCAAGCATTTCGTTTTGTAAAAAATTTTGTTAATATCGGTTTTGTAAATTTATCTTTTGTAAACTTTTCCCAAACATTCAATATTTCTTTAAAAAAACAAATTGATAAAACAGAACAATTTCAACTCGTTACATTTTATTTACTTTATCGGTTTTTGCCAATAATTTTTTGAAGTTAATTAATTTTTTATGCTTTAACGGTGTTTAATAATTATACACATGTAAATATTAATTTACAAACATTAATTGCTCAAAATCTGCGGTATAAGTATTTTTTGTGTCACCAGCGGGATCGAACCACTCTTTATTTTCTGGCCCTCAGTTGCGCGCACTCACCACTGAGACACGCAGCGGGCAGTTAAGCGGCCCGCCCTTAGAAAAAGAAAAATCACCGCTTGGTTCAGACGTGTATAGGCAAAAAAAATGTGTAAGAGTTGCAAAATAAATTCTATCACATAAAAAAATAAATAAACTGTTTACTATTTTTTCTCTCGCAGAACTGCTGTGTAAAAAATTATATAAAAGATGCGTTTACCGGGTATATAAAAGAAAAATCCCGTTAAACGTCTCTAGTTTACCCTTTTGATAAATTTATTATTTTTTGAAATACCGCCGTTAAAAGAGTTTTTACAACGAAAGTTTTACTTTCACAGACAAACTTTTTTTGTCTCGCCCTCTCTTGTATTTTTGACTTCATTTAACTCGCAGTTGCCGCGGATTAACTTACATTCTTTGTCGTTCGCGTTTCTTTTGTTTTGCTTCTTCTTTTTTTTAATAATTACTTTCGGCTGCAAAAAATACTTAATACGCAAATAACTATATACTAATAAAAATGTCAGACGCTAATTTTTGGTCAGATGTTTTCGAATTGGATATCTTACAAATGGTGTGTTCCTGTGAATACATGTTTTAAAGAATATCTCATTTCACCGCAGTTTATTTCTTCTTCGAATGATGAAGCAAAATTTCAAATCAAAATTTGTCCATCTGGTTCAAAAAATCGTGATTACTTTTCACTTTTTGTTATCTCTGGTTCAAAGGAAACAAGCTTTAAATCAAAAATTTCTGCAACTATTCTCAATTGTAATCATCGAAAACATTATGGATTAGGTTCGTTTCTTCTTTATTCGATGTTAGAAGTAAATAAAATGGAATTTATTTTAGCTGCAAATCATACATTTTGCTGTGATTCTTCACCATTTGGATGGCAAAACTTTATTAAAATCATTGATTTAATGGATCGTGAACAAGGTTTTATCAATAATGAATGTATTGAAATTTGGTGTGTTATTGGATTTTCTCTTCAACCTCAGCCTCGACTCGTTTTTCATGTACAACAACAGAATGAAGAAGATATTTCAATGGATTGTGAAGATTGCTATTTTGAATTTGGTAACGATAAATTTAAGGTTGTATAATAAATATTTAGACAACATTAATTATGTATTACTTTAGATTGATGGAAATGTCATTGCTGAGAGATCAGAGATTGTCAAGAAAGAACTTTGCAATAATAATAATAATGAACTTCATCAAATGATTGTCAAAATCCTTCCATCTGTGTCATTAAAAACATTTCAAAAGCTTATTGATTATTTTAAAGGTGATAGTAACTTGGATGGATTTGAACGGGAAATTTTAATTAATGTTTTAATTATTGCTGATGCTTTACAAATGATTGATTTGAAGGTAATGATATTATAGACGTCATATTTCATTGATACAACTTTTTAGGAACGTTGTGAATCTAAACTCGCAAAAATGATTGTTTATGAAAATCTTACAAAGTTTACAAATTTGGCAATCAAATACAATGCTGATTTAATATTGGAAAAATGCCATTTGTTGCTTAAAAAACGTGATTCAAGATATCGTTTTGTTATATAATAACATTTTTTTGTTAACTTTTTATTTTTGTTTTTATCAATTGTTTTTTGTAATAACTTTTGTTTTGTATAATAATTATCTGTTATTATAATAACAAATGAATTTGTTTTATTCTTTTTAATGTGTGGAAGATTACGGTAATTTTAAATACTCTAGAAAATGCAGTGTTATTAATTGTCTTTTTCATGACAAAAAAACAATTACTAATTACAAATTGTTTTTTAACATTTTTATAGCTAAAATAATATGTAATTAATCGTTGTACATTTAAAACAATAATTAGACTTTGCAAAATCAAAAGCGAAACATTTATACTTTTTAATAAAAATTGCAAAAAAGGAGACTTTTTTTCGCTATTTTTTAAGAATTAAAAGTTCAAGAGTAAAAAAACAAAAAGAAAATAAAAAGATAAAAAATTTTTCAAAAATAAAAATAGAAGCTTTGAACTTTTTTCACGAGTTTTAAAAGTATCAATTTTTTTAAATTTTGTTGTTTTATTTTTATGTTATTATAATTGCGAAACATTAAAAGAAAGACTATAATTTATAACATTTCTCTATGTTATTTTTATGGTAAAAAAACTAAACTGTCTGCAAAATAATTTTTCTTTATTTGTTGCAAAAAAAAAAATCATCTGCTTTCTTTTAAAAATTTTCACATGTTTTTAAAATTAAGAATTTTACATTTGCTGTTTTTTTGTATTTGGTTTTCCAAGGAAAGTACACTTATAATTTTTGTATGATACACGAATTTTGGTGACTAATTTTTTTGTCCCTTTTTATTTTTCTTCAGAGATTATAATTAAAATTAAACTTTTACATTTTTATAATAGCATTTTACTGCTTAAAAACATTGATTTTAGATTCCCTGAAAATATTCATTAGCTTCTTTTCTTTTTTAACGTCAAATTTATGGTTTCTTTGTTTTTTTTAATAAAAAAATACCTACATTTCTTTAATTTTTTTTTTTAAAATTAAATATAATAAATTACTACACGCATTACTATGTGCTTTTCATAATCGCCCTTTTTTCTGAACTACAAATTAAACTGTTTTTCAGTATTTTTTTTTAACACAAACAGAAAAACAAAAAAACTTTTCAAACGTCTATTTTCTTATCCATTTTTGACCTTTTATTTTTGCCAAAATAAAGAAAAAGCTTTTTCTTTAGCTGAAATTGCTCAAAAACAGGTGATAATTTCTATCTGTCGGTGCTATGTTATTTAATTTCCAAAATATTATATGGTTTATTTAAAGGGTAAAAGTATCTTTTACTTTGTTTAGTTTTACCCTTGACTTTTTATATAAAACTGCTATGTTTTATATTTTCAATATTATATTTTTTTATGAAATTTGAATTTTACATACAAAATATTGTTTAACATGCTATAGTTTAAATACATTTAAAACTTTTGTTTTCAATTTTTTTTGTACAAAAGGTTACAAGCAATCCATTGTAGCTTTTGTGGGTGTTTAATTAATTTGTTTAATTATTTTTTCTTGTTTAATTAATTTTTTATATGCACACAAAATTATGTGTGTTTGTTAAGCTTGACATAACCCTTTTTAAAACCTTAAGACCTCACAAATTTTTACAATTCGATAAAACTTTTTTCTTTACAAAAAAGATGTTTCCACTTTTTAAAATAATTACTGCATTTACGCTGGAACAATTTTTATTGTAAAAATGCTGAGGCATGAAAAGCTTCCACTGTTTGGCGGCCTGAGGTAGAACGCTACATTTTTTTTATCCTGCTTCTGAATTTTATTTTTTTCTTGTTTTTCCTTTAGAAAAGGGTGTCAAAAAAGGATATCAGTATGTAAATAAAAGATAGTAAAATAAAAATCCTTATCAGTGCTGATAATGCTAGTTTGTCGAAGTGTGTCAGACCGCTATTCTCATGCTTGAAAGCGCTTATTAAATTAAATTAATTTTTATAAAATTATATCTTTTGTTGTATTGCTTCTTTCATTGCACCATTTGTCTTATTTTTTTCCCTTTCATTGCGTTTCGCCCACACTTATTAATTTCTCATTTTTTTGCAATTAAAACGACAAATAACTTGGACCCTGAGAAATGAAAAAAACCAAAAAAGAAAAAGATTTGTGTGGGCTGAAATGTTTACAATAATTTTTCTGTAAATACGCATTTAACACTTTTAAAAGTAAAAGAGGCGGTTTATTTTGTTTTTCAGTTAACTAACTACTTTTAGAGGGTTTAAGGGTTAACATAAATTGCATGAAAGATATTAAAAAGTTTATTGACGCATTTTAAAAATTCATTAAATTATATTAATATAAAATGCCAATCTCTTGCGTGTTTTTAAAAGTTCGCTGTCGCCAAAAAACTAATAAATAAAATATTTTTTTATTTTACAAAGCTTATTAAATTTTTTTTACTGTAACATTAATCGCAAATTTGTTGATTGATGATTGAAATTTCTGTTTATAACCAATTAATATTCCATCTTTTAAAATTTATTAAATCAAAAAAATTTTGTATGTGAAAAAGTTTTAGCACGCCTATTTGAGTTGGCACTAAATGTGCCTTGGGTGATATACTCTTTGTGTTGCACCAATTAAATTTTAAGAAATTACATATTTTGTAAAATTTGTTATATTAGTGTTTTGTTTGTAAAAATAATAATTTTGCTAAAAAAACCTTAAAAATCATAAAATTCTATTTTTGTTCTTTAGTCATTAAAAAATGCTCTTAATTGTTTTTTTCTTATTTTCTAATATAATTAAAGAAGTTGAAATATGTGTTTCATCATGTACTCATTTTTTTGTCCCCCAAAAGTACCCATTTTTCTAGAAGTTCTATTTATGCTTTTAAAAATATGACGTTATTTTTTATTATTATTCTAATTTTAAGATTTTGGCAAATCCGTTTTTACTCGAATGTGTTATCAGTAATTGTTCTGACATATTTACCTATTTTTAATAGCTCTTTAAAAAAATAAAAACAAAAAAATCTAAATTTAATTTTGAAAAAATATTTATAGCCTACAAAATTTGCACTCATGTGCCAATGTTCACTCCCTTTGTGCCATTGACATATTTTTAAGAAATAAAAATAATCTTGGAATTTGTTATTAATCAAACTCTATCAGCAGCAGCTATATCAAATCCTGAAATTTTATTATCTGATAAAATATTTATTCCAATTTGTTTATTAAGTTTTTTTATTGAAATGGTTTCAATTTTTCATACTTTTGCAATTTTATATATTTTTGCAAAAATTTCAACCATACATTTAAATATGCGTTTAGCGTGTTGCAATTTATGGTTTTGTATTATTTTTCGATCAATTTTAAGAATGATAATTTTAACACATTTTATTTTTGGTTATAATTTAATTATTCAAACAAATTATGGACTTTGGATAAATTTTTTTCATGGAATTTGTAATTGTTCCACATATTTTTTAGAGATTTCAATTTTTGGTGAAAGAATTTTTTCATCACTTTTTTCACGATTTTATGAAAGATTTTTTTCATATTATTTTTTGGCACTTTTATTAATAACACCGGTAATATTTTTGTTTTTGATGTTTTTATAAGTGTTTTTGTTTTTTTAGTGGATTTTAGCAATTGGTTTATCGTATGGCGTTGTTGTTGCAGCAATTTTTCATACAATGACTGTAAATTATATTACAATTTTTGTATTTTCAATTACATGGATGGTTAGTTTTTTGTTTTAATTTTAAATTGATGTTTTTTGAAGTGAACTTTTGACGTTTAAAATGGTCATTTTTTGTTATTTTGAGAAATAACAAAATCCAAAAAAATTAAATTCAAAATTTTTAAAACTTTTCCAAATATTTTAATATAATTTTTTTTCGAGTTTTTGGAAGCTAAACAATTTTTTCGTGCATGACTATTAAATTTAAAAAATGAATTTTTTTTTGGTTAAATCATTTCGTGAATTTATGGAAGTCAAAATGAAAGTAAGATAATTAAATTGAAAATAATAATTGAAAAGCTTTTAAATAAGTCTTAAGATTTTGAAATAAAATTAATTCTTTTAAGACTTAAAAGTAATTTTAACAAATCTAAGAAATTATGTTTCAATGAGTTTAATTTGATTGTAGTGACATTTTTTTATTTCTGAATTCTCACGTTGTATTTAGTTCCTATTATAGCATCAATTAAAAGTAACAGAAACTGAAACTTTTTAATTGATGCTATAATTACCAGATTAATAATTTGCACTTTTAATTTGCAGAGTTTCTTAGCTGTGCTAAAAATTGTTAAATATTTGAATAAACGATCCCCACGTAATCCAACCCTATCAGAAAGATATCAACAATGTGAAAATTTTCAAACAAATAAAACAATGATTTGGATTGGCGCTGCTTCAATTGCTTTAATTGCCGTTTCACTAATTTGTCAAGGTGCAAAAAGTATTTATTTTACGGTTAAGTAAGTTTTAAAGCGAATCTTAAAAAATTGATAAAACTGTTAAAAAAATTCTAGTGGCTCTTATGAAAAACATATGACAGCAGTTTTAAATGTAATTTTAAATATTGGAATTGGAAGTTGCCTTTTATTAATGCCATTGGCATTCATTTTTACAAATGATAAAATTTATTGCAGATATTTGTAAGTCAATTTTTTAACATTTTCAAAGGTAAAAGCCTATTTTAGAACAATATTTCATTGCTTGCCGTTTATTTCTCGACGGAATATAATTTCTCCTCAACCTTCTCTTCCACAAATAAAATCAGTCACTGGAAAATCGCTGGTATTTGAAAATGCACAAAATTTTTATTTTATTTCATTAATTCAAGAATGGGATAAAAGATATGAAAAAATGTTATCAAAAAGGAATAAATTAAATCCGAAAACAAAATATATTGTTTAAAATGTAATGTAAATAAATACTTTAAAATGAAACAGGATTTAAGAGATAAAAAAAAACTAATGGTTTAATTTTTAGCTTCTTTTGTTGCATTTTTCGATTTTGGTTGAATTTTCTTGGGTTTTTTTGTTGTTGGCTTTTTTGGAGCTTTTGTCGTTTCAGGAGCTTTTGAAGATTCTTGGGCTTTTATTGTTTCAAGGACTTTTGGTTCTTCTGGAATTTTTTCAACCTTTGAACCAAATTTGCCATTTGGAAATGGTGCAGGTGGTAAAGTATTTGGTTTAATTTCAACAGATAATTCAAAATTTGAATATGGATATCGCTGCCGTAAACGGTCTAAAGCTTTCCATTGATCATCAAATAATCCAGCTAAATTTACTAAAAAACAATTTAAAACGCTTATGTCTTTTTGAACAAATTTATAATAAAGCTCATTACCATTACTGTCAGCCAAAGCAAAAGAAATAGCTCCAAACATTAAAAATAAAATCAGTTTTACAGCAGCCATTTTTTACAAAAACAAAAAAGACAATTTGCATTTTGTGAGTTTTATCATTTGGGCTTTTATATCAAATTTTAACAAAAGAGCCAAAAAAATGAAAAGGTTTACAAAAAAATATTTGAAAAAAACAATACAAAATTTATATGAATGAAAAATTACGATGGTACAAGTTTGCGCGAAAAAAACAAATGTTTTTGCTTTTGTAAAAAAAAAACTTTGACGTTGATTCATTGATCGTTTTTGAAGTTGCCTTACTTTTCAAAATCAATTAATAAAAAATAAAAGTTAATGTTTGAACTCAAAAAAATGATTTATTTGAATCGTCTACCGTAACCCATTGCTTCTTTTTTTAAATACGTCAGTTAAAATTTTGAAACAACTTTTATGCTTCATCATTTTTAAACAAAGCAGCACACAACAAAAATACAAGATTTCTGTGTTTAATTTGTGTCATTTCTATTTAAGATCAATAAAATTTTGCGATTTTGGAGCTTATGATCAGCAAATAAAAAAACACCCCGTTTTTTTCACTGATTCACTGTCAACATCGTTACTACATTTTTTGTTTTTAACTTTCCTATTAATTTTAAAGGGAAAGCAATGAAACTATAATTTTTGTCGTTTAATCATTTTACGAAAGTTGTCACTTTTTATACACAAAAAATTCAAAAACATGCAAAAACTACAAAATATATGGTCGGAAATTGACAAAAATAAAATTATAAACACGAGTATAAAAAGGGAACATAAAAAAAGGAGATCTCTCAATTTAAAAGTTTGTGATTGTGTTTACTCTGTTTTAAAAAAAGAAGAAAAATCATTTGAATCAAAAAATGATTGGTGTTATTTTTGCATTGATAACAGTTGTTGCTTCATCCGCAGCTGTTTATTATTTGTAAGTTTAATTTTTTAAATACAGATTAGATCAGTGCAAAGTGATTTGAGAAGATTAATTTTATTGATAAAATAATCAGCTTGGAAGGGAAGTTTTTGAAGCTAAAGACAACTGTTTTAAGTTTCTTATCAGTAAAATTCTGTTTTCCAAGGAGGTCAAAAATGTTAAAAATAGCATTTATCTGATAAGAGGAAGGATTATTATGGATATGTTATTCATATTCTGATAATAGGAATAATATATCCAGCGCTTAATCCTCTTTATTTACAAAATTTCACAAATTTTTCTATTTAATTATGGAAAATAATAAACGAAGTTTTTTTTCTAATTTTTAACATGGGTTGACAAAAACTTTTATATGATGCCGCGATTGTAGCTGAAAATCAGGCATCCATCTGGAGCGGAATTTTTTCTTTTAAGAATGCCCGATTTTCAAGACCAGTCGTAAAAAGTGTTTACAATTTTCGTTTAAATAACTCCTTTACATAATACTTTTCATCTCAATTTTAGTGCCGCAATTTACAATTCCTCATATTGGAAACGTCGAGGAATTTCTGGTCCTGAAAGTGAAGATCCAATTCTCAATCAATATTCTGCCATCTCAAATTCTGATTATCCAAGCTGTTATGCATATCAAAATTGGACAAAAAAATTTGGAAAAGTTTATGGAATTTTGGAAGGGTGGAGAAAGGTTTTAGTAATCGCGGATCCAAAGCTAGCTCATGAATTATTTGTTAAAAAATTTGAATATTTTCATGGAAGAAAAATGTCAAAACTTGTTGGAAATGTTGATACAGAAAAACGAGTGCATGTTTTTAATGCCCGTGGGGGTCGTTGGAAGAGATTACGGACAATTGCAAATCCAAGCTTTTCAGTAAATAATTTAAAACAAGTATGATTGTTGATTTCTGCGTTGAGAGAAAAATAATAAGAATGATGAAATTTTTTAGATTTTGCCAACAGTTGATGATTCTTGTAAAGTTATGGTTACCCATTTGGATAAGGCATTTGCCAAAAATGAATCCTTCAATATTCATCCATATTTTCATGAATTAACAATGGATATTATTTGCCGAATTGCGATGGGCCAAAAAGGCACAAAACAATTTGAAAATCCAAATGTTGAACTTGTTAAAAGAATTTTTGCAAAATTTGGTACAAATATCTTTGATAAACCTGCAAATATGTTTCCTGCAATGGGACAAGTCTTTCGAAAAATTTTGCTTGGATTAAGCCATTTCCGTTCAATGCCTTTCAAAGAACTTGTCGATAAACTTTATATCGCTGTTGAAGAACGAAAGAGAGAAAGGGTACGATAGTTTTTGTGTTGAGACAAAAGTTACAAAATCCTTTTTTAGGCAAATGGTGCATCAACTCATGAAAACGGGCATACAGATTTTATTGATATGTTTATTGATGCTGAAGATTCAAATATCCATGATAATGGTGGAATTGATAAAAGTGGAATGAAAATTAGTAAAAAGATGACAACGGATGAAATTGTTGGACAAGTATGTTTTTTAATTTTCGCATTGAGAAAAAATATAAGAATGATGCAATATTTTAGTGCTTTGTGTTTTTGCTCGCCGGCTTTGATACAACTGCAAATACCCTTGGAACAACTTCATGGTTATTAGCAAAGAATCCAGAAATTCAGAAACAATTGATTGAAGAAATTGATGAAATTTGTCCAGATGAGGATGTAACATATGAGCAGTTAAATGATTTAAGGCTTTGTGACTGCGTCATGAAAGAAGCTCTAAGAATGTATCCAATTGCAGCATTGTAAGTTACAATTAGAGAAAATAAATTTGTATAAATTATGCAAAAAACTGCTTACATTAATTTCTTCTTTTTAGTGCCGCTTCTCGTGAATGTATGGAATCAACAACCTTGGGGGAATATAAAATTGATAAAGGCATCCTTGTCGCTGTTGATGTTCTTTCCCTTCACTATGATAAACAAATTTGGGGTGAAAATGCTGATGAATTTATCCCCGAACGATTTTATGATTTTACAATTGAACAACAAATGGCATATTATCCTTTTGGTGGCGGTCCTCGAACATGTATTGGAATGAGATTAGCATATTTGGAAGAAAAATTGGCACTTGTAAGAATTTTAAAAAAATATAAAATTGTTTCAACAAACGAAACTGAAACAAAATTAAAAATGATCGGACAAACGGTGCTTAATCCAGAAGGTGTAACAATTAAACTTGAAAAACGAAATTAAATTTTCGCTGTTTTGTAATTTTTTGGTAAAATTTGTATTTTTCTGAAAATAAAAAGTTGATAAATATTTGAAATTTTTAAAATTAATTACAAATAAAGTGTTATTCAAACAAAAACAAAAATGACTCATTTCCAGCCTTTAAAAAACAAACATTTCAAAGCTTTTTTAAAGAGATGAAAATCCCAATATTTGTTAAAATTTATTTTTTAAGTGAATATTTTAGTCAAAAAAAACAGATGAATCAAACAAAAAATCTTTGTTTTTGATTGGGTTTTTAAATGAAAACAAAATACCCCCGCAAATTCAAAATTTTGGAAATTGATAACAAAAATTTTAAGCTTTAAAAAAAAGTATAAAAAGGAGCAGAAAACTTTAAGGTTAAATCAACCTTTGAAAAAAATGTTTAAATTAAGCTTTGTTTTATTTTTTGTTATTGGAGAAAGTTTTGGTAAGTTTTTTGAAAAAGCTTTAGTATAACCAATGTAATTTTTAAGCTCGAAATATTAAAATTGAAAATAATTGTCAATTTACAATTTGGCCAGGATGGCAGGGACAAAGTGGTACTCCAAATGGTGGGGGAACAACCCTTCAAGCAGGACAAAGTTATGACCTTGGAGTTCCTGATGATTGGACAGGCGGAAGAATTTGGGCTCGAACAGGTTGTGATGGAAGTTTTAATTGTGAAACAGGTGAATGTGGAAATTCTGAACAATGCAATGGAAAATGGGGAGAAACTGGCGTAACTTTAGCTGAATTTGGATTGAATAAATATCAAAATTTGGATTTTTATGATGTTTCACTTGTTGATGGTTTTAATCTTTTAACAACCATTAAACCTGAAGATGGAAGTGGAGATTGTAAAGAAATTGGAAAATGTAATGGAAATATATTAGATGAATGTCCAAATGATTTAAAAGTTATTAAAAATGGCAAAATTGTTGAATGCCAAAGTGCTTGCACAAAATTCCGTAAAGAAGAATTTTGCTGCACTGGATCCCATGGCTCTGCAGAAACATGTGGATCAACAAATTATTCAAAATTCTTTAAAGATCGGTGCCCCCAAGATTATTCTTATGCATTTGATGATAAAACTTCAACTTTTACTTGTAAAGGTTCAAATTATGTTGTAACTTTTTGTTAAAATAATTTGTTTGTTTTTTGTATATTTTTAAAACTTATTAATAAATGCACGATCCAAAAAAATGTTTATAACTTTGTTACTATAGAAGTTCTTTAAAAAATTTACATGTTAAAATTTGAGTACAAAAAAATGTACCATTAAAATAAAAAATGTGTGTATAGTTTTTGCCAAAAAAAAAGTCAATCCGAACGACGGCAAAAATTTTTTTTTCACTTGGAAAAAGTCGCGCGGATTTTACACAACGCATTTTGCAGAACGATTCCATGATGTCTAGGTTCATTTGTCTAAATATTTGATATATTAAATATTGACCCGAGACGTCTGCAGCTAAATCTTTGCCTGTTTATTTTCAACAACCATCTCCTCAACAATTTCATCCACAATATTTTTATGGTCCTCGATTTTAATTTTTTTTATCTGTTTTTTTACTTTTAACTTTACTATGTTTTTTACTTTATTACGTAATAAGAGAGGGAGGGGCAAATGCCCGTACCGCCTTCGATGTGCGGCAAAAAGTGCATTTGCTGTAAAAGGGTAAAAATGCTATTACGTAACATCTGGACAGCCCCAAAGATTTGAAGTGCCAAAAGTTTTCTTTCTTTTTGTTCGCGCTCTTCTTTGTTCTGCAAAAAAGGCGTTGTGTGAAATCTGCGCGACCTTTGTTTGCAAGCAAACTTATTTCATTTTATCAGGTTTTTGTCATTTTTGCCATTCGAGCAATTTCTTCTTATTTTCTCATCTTTTGATTTTTTTGCTATTTTAATTCTCAATCATTTTTTTAAAATCAAAAATGGAAGAAATTCATAAAAAATTCCAACATGCACAAATAAGATTGCCAAATGAAAAACCAAACTATAAAGTAAGATCTTATTTATCTGATAATATCTAATATATCTTTAAACATTTTTGCAGATACTCACATTTGGTCTTATCGAAAATGAAATTCATGAACTTGCAAAAGGAATTTTAGATGTCATCCAAGGCACTGAACCAATTACAATAAATGATTGTGAAAAGCTACTTTATGAATTCAAATGGAATGATACTCAATTGCTTGAAAAGTATGTTTGTTTTTTAAATGTTAGCATATATTTTGTGTTACGCTAAAAGTTATATATAAAAAAGTTCCTTTTTACAGATATTATGAAGCTGATACTTTCACTGATTTTCTCACTGCTGCTAAAATTAATCTCTCTGTTCCATTAACACCAGAAATATTGATTAATTCCTTCATTCAAGCAAATCCATTACTTAAACGATGTCCAAATAATGTTAGTGGTTGTAAAAAAGCTATCAAGCTTGATTCGTCTGATGTTAAAGATGTTGTCTGTGATTGTGGTCTTGAATATTGTTTTGAATGTGAAGGTTCACCTCATTCACCATTCCCATGTATTCTCATCAATGAATGGACAGTACAACTCCGTGATTTTGAACGTATCTTAACAGAAAATACCTTTATTTGTCCATTTTGTGCTGTGAGTTAATTTTGTTTGACGTTCATTTGTTAAATATTACATTTTTAGGAAGTTTATCCAGATACTGATATTCAAGAACTTCAATGTATTTGTTGCGATAATCGATTTATGAAATATCAAAATCGATTGTTTAGAACTATTTATTCAGAATATGATGAATATCTTTTTCTTTCTGAAAAATTGGTTGAAACGGATATTGTAAGTTTTTTTATACATATATGTTTAAGAAAGTAAATTTATGTAATTATTTAGCAAATTGATAAAACAATTGGTGTTAAAGATCTTGAATTTCTTTCAACAGTTTGCAAACTTGCTCAAAGCTTCATTCAAAAACTTCGTCTTTTGCCAATCTTTGAATTCTATCTTGATAAAGAATATCTCAACAAAAATTCTTCAACTGTTAATGATATTCCAATGTTTGAAAATAAAAAACAGGAATTAAAACAATTGTTTGGAAAAATAATGAATCTTATTAATGCCAAATTTTTTTCAACGACTTCGATGTTTTACAAAGGTGATGAAGAAGTAAGTTTTTTATCGTTGAAATAGGTTATTAATTAAATGATCTGCTTTTTAGGATTTTTTAAAAGCTTTATATTCACTTCAAATACATTTGGATGGTCTTTTGACTTATATCGAAGAAACAAAAGGATGGATCTTTAAACTTCCAGAAATTCAAGGAGTATATGCTAAAAATCATGATGATGACGATGTATCTGAATCTGATGAGGAATATGAAAGTGATTTTATTGATGAAAGCTTTGAAGATGATATTAAAATGGATTCTTTTGTTGATGTTTGTACATAAGTTTTATTTATATTTAACCATGATTTCTTTGTTGTTTTTACTAAATTATTCTTTGTATTTTTACAAGTTATAACTTGTAATTTTTGTTTTGTTTTTACATAAATATTATATTCTTCATTATTCCGATATTTTCAAGATGAACAAGGATTTCAAAAAAAGACATTGCACTGGTTTTTTGAATACTGTAACTTTTCTACTGGGATTAAAGTTGAATATTATGCTACAGATACAAAACTCTGCTTCTTTTATTAAGTTTTCTTTGCCATTTAATCTAGGGTATTGAAATGCTGCCATTTTTCGATGTTTTTTCAATCTTCAAAAATCAAACGAATGACAGCAGCATTGTGGCATAATGTACTTCTACGGCAAAAAATATTTTGACGGAAAATTTTTGTTTTTAAAATTTTTATCTTCTAAGTATAATATTTTTATATTTTACATGTAAATTAATTCATTCATTTACTTAACCTTTACAAAAAATTAGATGTTTTTAATTTCTTTTTTTTTACCCCTCCCCGAAACATCACTTTTTAATATTCGTTTCTTAGCAGGAAGAAGAAAATGTTTATTAAAATAAACGCCAAAAAAAGGCGGCTAATGTTTAGAGCAAACGAAACGTTTATTTTTTGTGCGGTTATTTTCAAAAAATAAACACCGTGAAGGCAGTCAATCACATATTGCCAAAATAAAGTTTTAACACAAAATTGTTGAGATTTTTTTGTTGAAAATATCCGATATTATCGGTTTAACAATATTTAATCAAATAGTACAAGAATTTTATAATTTAAATGACGACAAATTCAAGGGATAGTGATGCAATTTATGAAACGGAAGTTGTGCAACAATTTAGTTCATCTGAACAAACACTCGATCCCTCTGCGGTGATCAAATCTCCAGCTCCTCGTAAAACTTTGACAAATAAAGATAAAGAAGAAATAGTAAAGAAATGGAAAGCAAATACTCTTGAAACAAAAGCGGTTGTTAAAAGCTGTTATGTTCCAGTAGTACAAAATAAAAAAGTCACTGGCCATATTTGCAATGTATGTGAAAAATATTTCATTGGAAAGCTTGGTGGAGCACAGTATCAGCATAAATGTGTTAAAAGAACTATTTTATTTACTTCAGCTCAAAAAGAAAGTGCCAATTCTGCTGCTGTGAAAATGGTCACATCTGATTTAATGAAATTTAATACTATTACAAAGGATGGTTTTCTAAAATATACTGCAGAAATGATGAAATTAGGGTATGTTTTGTTTTTTGGTTAAAATTGTATAAACTAATTTTTGTTTTAGATCTGAACTTGGTCTTAATGTTACTAAAAATCTTGATGCACAATCCGTTAAGGAACTCCTTCCACATCCTTCTACTATATCCAATCATATTAACAAAATTCCTGAAAGGAAAGATGAACTTTTTGCTCATTTAAGAAAACAAACTGAAAAAAGTGGTATGTCTCTGATGATTGATGGAACGTTCAAGTCGTATCATTATACTGGAATTATTATGACATATATTGATGAAAATTGGTAGAACGTTTTACTGTTTACATTTTTTATCCCTTATTTTTTAGGCAACTTAAAAAGCTTTTGGTCGAACTTATTGCAGATATTGAAAGAGGTGGACAAGCTGCTGAATATGCAGTTACAAAAATAAATGATTTTGTTACTGAATTTGGAATAACCATGGAAGACTTAAATGCAATTGTTACTGATGAGGCAGCTCCAATGAAAGCAGCTTTCCAAAAAACTGGAAAGCATATTATTTGTCCTTGTCATCTTTGTTCCACGATTTCAAAACATTCAAGCGAATTATATGCTGTTGATAAGAAGAAACTTCCTGAACTTGATAAACTTTTACAAAAAGTTCGCGATTTGTTGCAAAAACTTAAAGATGTTATAACTCTTATTAGAGGCCGTATATATATTCTTGAAAAGCTAAGTATTAGCTTACATCAAAGCAATGCTACAAGATGGCTATCATCATTGACTTCTATTGAATCATTTTTGGCATTAACCGAAGCTGATCATGCTTTAATTTATGAAGAATTGAAAGGTCATGTTTCTGTTTCAAAGTATTTGGATTTAAAACAATCAAAAAATCAACTACAATGCATTTTTAATGTTCTTCATCCAACTCGTCATTTAATTCGACAATTTGAGGTTTGTGTTTCTGTTTTTTTTTTTTCGTTTAATCCCCGCCCTGCGTTTAGGCTGAAAAAACTCCTACACTTCATCTTGTTGTTCCTGGACTTGCAGAATTATATAACCATTATAGTACAATTGTTAATAGTGATGATTGGATTGAAGTTAGTATGAAAGAAGCTGGACGATTAGCAATCAAAGAAAAAGTTCCACTGTTACATGATTATCATTATTATGCCGTTATTCTTGATCCAAATGCAAAAAATAAAATTGAAAGTTATATTTTACCTGATCGAGCTGGAAATAAAAAGACAGTTCCTGATGTGAGTGTTTATTTATTTTTATATAATACTGAACATCCTTTTTAGCTTATGGATGGATTAAAGACAAGTGTTTATAACTATGCTGTAAAAAGTGGAAAATATCAACCACCTCAAATTACTTCTGCAATTATTTCTCCATATGCTGCCCATATCCAAGCACCTGAAGAAGATTTTATGCGAATTATCAATTCTGAAATTGATCGATATCTTTTGGATGCTAGCACTTATTCCACATATCTTCTTGGGTATTGGAGAAATGCATTAAATTATCCTTACCTTTCATATTATGCAAAATTTATATTTAGTATTATGGCTTCAAGCAGCCCAATTGAAAGATCTTTTAGCGTTTTGAATAAAGTCGATTGCAAAGATCGCCCTCAACTTGGACAAGAAACAATCTCCAACATCGTTATATCAAATGCGGTTGAACAGTATCTTAAAGTTGAAAATGTTTAGTTTAGTTTTGTTCATTTTCTTTTGTTAATTTTGTCTGTTGAATAAAACATATTTAAATTTTTAACATCCCATTATTAAATATAACATTAGAAATTGTGAAAATCAATTTAACTTTCAGTTTTTTTCCTTGTTTTTTTCAAGGAAAAAAAAGGCGTTTATTTTTTTCAAAATAAACGTTTGGCAAAACGAACTGCGATGTAAATAAACAAATGCGTTTAAAATAAACGTTTTCTTCTTCCTGTTTCTTAGTACTCATTTTATAGTTTATAGTTATGTTTAAAAATTCCTCAAAATTTATTATTCAATCAAAAATTGATAATTAACATTTTAAAAGTCGACCAGCGTTGGGAGGGAGATTGGACAAAAGTGTCCATTCAAATGGAAAATCGCTATTTTGCTATGTTGTAAAACTGTACTATATTGAAAAAATTATCAAGAACAAAAAATTTATCAACAAACAAAAGGTACATATTTTTTACCAATAAATACAAATACGCCATAAAAGTATATATTCTAATAAAAAATGTTCATCAATTTGGTAAAGTTGCATTTTCATGTGCCTAAAGACGTGATGGAGGTTTTGGTGTTTGTTGTGGATCTAAAAAAAGACAAAACTCAGATGTGTAAAAATTAATAAAAAACAAACTTTGGTTTGGAGCTGCAGTAGACAATTTTTGTAATTCTCTCATTTCTTCAATAATTTTATCTTTTTCTTCTTTAATTTTCATAAGATTTTCAATCTAAAAAATGAATTATACAGTATACTGAAAAAATACCACATACTTTCAAATTAGCAATCATGTTATCCTTTAATGAAGATTCTTTTATAATTTCATCATTTTGTTTTGATAATTTTTTCATTGACTTCTTATATTCCTTTAATTGATGCATAAGTTTTTGATTTTCTTCCTTTAAATCCTTAATAATTTTTGTTTCATATTTACGACCCTAAAATAATCATACATTTTAAATTTAGAATAAACGAGCTCTTACTATATCAACAATTTCATGAATAGCATTTGTCAATCTCAAGCATTTATCTTCAAGTTCATCCCTTTACTCTAATTTTGAGGTGATTGTACTAATGTAGAGAAATATTATTTCCTTTTTGTTCTGGTTTGAACCATTTTTATTTTTTATCCTGATGTTGTCTATTGGTATATGTTTTCTTTTTTTACTTTTTTGTGTGCCCTTGGAATTCCATTGGATAAAACTGGTGTAACAAAAATTGGGGAATATTATAATTATTCTGTTTCGGATGTAAACAAATATTGGGATTATATTGCTGCACAATAAAAAAATGTTTTACTTTCAAAAAAATTTGTTAAAACATGTGCAAACGAAAACTCCAACAGTTTTTTAAGTTTTGTAAATTCTATTTGAATTTTTTTGTTAGTCTTTTTCAATATTCAAATTTTAATATTTATTTTTTCTCGCGCATTTTCTTAATATTTATTTCTTATTTTCATTCTTTTATTAATCCTTTGTTGTTATCCGAATTTTTGAACATTTTTTTTTAATCGATAATGGGAAATGCATGTGGAAAGAGTGATTTAAATAATGCACAAATTTATTGTCAACAACCAAAAATTCATTATGATCAATTAAATACTGAAAATGATTTAAAGGGTAAAACTGTGATAGAATCAATTCTTCGACCATCAAGGTATATTTTTTTTACTGAACATTTTAAATAATTTATTACCTTTTTTTAGGGAAGTTTTGGGACAACCTCCAACAGATATGGCAGCAAATCCAGTTGATTGGTCCGAATATGGCCTGGATTTTAAGAATATAAAACGACCAATACCAGAAGATTTTCCAGCTTTTGAAATTCGTGGTGGTGGAGTAAGTTTCGTTATTACTGTATTTTTAAATTATATATACTTTTATAGCAACGTGCATCGGTTGAAGTAACAAGAACATCATCAGGTGAAAAACCTAAAAGCCGTAATTCAAAAGTTGAATCAGCTTCAAAGAATACTCCAAAAGAATCATCAAAACAATCACCTGCACCTGCAACAGCATCAAAATCAACTTTAACACCTGTAAAACAAAATTCAAAGACTTCAAAATCTGGTGATCAATCAAAGGATACAAATTCAAAAGATAAAGAAAAGGATAAAACTGCTGCTGCAGCTGCAAATAAAAAGCGTGTTTCACGAAATGCTGATATGGATGATTGTTCATTGGAAGGTGATTAATACCTTTTAAATATTTATGCAATGTATGTTTTTTTTAAATTTGATTTATGTATGTTTTAAATGTAGCTTTAATAAAGAGTGAATGCCTTTTTTTAGAAGAAACCAACAAAGAATCTTATCAGAATTTAATTGTGGGATATAAGTTGATTACAACGTCATAATAGCATTTCCATATTTGAGACATTTGTAGGACGTTGAAATCTTTTACATTAGGTTTGGTTACATTTTTTAACGATAAATTATATGTTTTGTGTTACCATGATAGTAACATTTTTTTAAACGAGTTTTTTGTAATACTATCAGACTAACATTTTTTTAACGATAAACTATATTTTTTATGTTACTTTCCAAATAAATAAATTGACTACGCTTTCTCAGCTGTTGATTAAAAAATGAGAAAGAATCCAAAGTTAAAACTTTTTTAAAAGTACCGCATGCTGTTTTAATGAGTTTATTTTTATGTTTTCGTGTAAACTTTTCGTTATTCGAAAAGTTTAAAAAGTGCAAAACATGTTTAAAAAAGTTGTGATTTTAATTATAAGTACAATCCCACACAAAAAGTTTTTATTTTCGCAATGGTTAACACATTTGAAAATGAATAAAAAATACTATTCATTTAATTTTTTAATATAATAATTTTTTGAAGAGTTTTTGGAGTGATTCCATATTTGTTATTTGACTGCTCTTTGCTCTATTATACTGTAACCGATCCATGTCTCTCCTCACACAAACAAATGAAATTGTGATTTGAGTTTCCCGCTTTTGAAACATGTTTTAAATCTTGCATTTTAACAAAAAACTCTAATATCGTAGAATTTTTAAAAAAAATTATCGATTTATTTGACATAATATGGATATTATCTGAATATTTTATTCTTTTCAAAAAGTTACTATTTGAAGTTGTTGAAGTATCCAAAACACATATTTGTTTCAAATTAACAAAAACGTTTTTTACAGCTCATGTAAATTATGTCGTTCTTACAAGGGACGCGTCAGGGTGTGTTCTGGAGTTATGAGATAAAAAGTATTTCATGATATTCCCCTACCATAAAGAAGTATTCCTGCAAAAAATTAGCTGCCCATACGCACTTTTGTATTTTTCATATATACTACATATATATAGGATCGCCTGCTACTTAATACTACAACTTAAGAAATTTATACTTATTTGGGCAAGAAAATAGTCGCAAACAATTTAAAATGCTTTTTCGTATGTTTTCTAATGCAAAGAAATATGTTTTTTAATACAAAAAAGTAGTTGATAAGGACAAATCTTAAGTTGTAGTATTAAGTAGCAGACGATCCTATATATATGTAGTATATATGAAAAATACAAAAGTGCGTATGGGCAGCTAATATTTTGCAGGAATACTTCTTTATGGTCGGGGAATATCATGAAATACTTTTTATCTCATAACTCCAGAACACACCCTGACGAGTCCCTTGTTAGAGAAAAAAAATTTATCATCATTTCTTGAGCCAAATTAGTGTTTTAATCTTTTTTTTATGTTTTTAAATAATTGTTTTCCCATTATTAAAAACAATCTAAAACAACCTTTTTCATTTTTAAAATTTTACAACGTCGTAAATTTTTATTTTTGCATGAAATTTTAAAATCTGTGGCATTTATCCATAAAAAACCTGTAATAATAAAAACCAACCGATACATTACTTTTTGTTTTCAGCCTTTTTATTACTGTTTCTTAATTTAAAACTTTGACTTTTCAGGTGCCTAAACATTTTTTTGCAATTATTTTTTTCATTCAAACCTCCACATTCAAAAAAAGTTTTCGACTAAAGCATTGAAGCAAAAGAAGAAAAAAATTACTGTGGTAAAAAAGGCAGTAATTTAGTTTTCCAACCTCCCTTTTTCTCTCTGTTTTTTTTAATAAAAAAAGATTATTAAGTTTTTATTTATTTTTTATACTTTGTGTTTGTGAGAATAAGACAAAAAAAAGCTTTATGTGAAAGCTGAAAGATTAAAAAAGGTCACAATGTCTTATTATTATTTTTCGTCTGCAACCGCCCCTTCAAAGCTGCTGCTTTTATTTCTAATATTTTTGCAATTTTTTAAAGAAATTGAAATGTTAAGTGTCGTACAAGTAACATATCCATCAACGATATCCTCATATCGATATGTTTTATATTTTTTTGAGCTTACATTTTGGTTATTTTGTATTTTTACAAGTATTTCATTTATTGTTATTTTAAAGCAAACAACTTCAGTACATCGAAATTTAAGGCTTATTTTAGCAAATATGTGCGTCGTTTATATGATTGTTGCAATGACAAGGTTTGTTTCAATATAGCTTTTTTGATTTTAAGTGGTACTGTAAAATTATAAAATGTTTTGGAAATCCATTTTTAAATTTAAATTTTAAAAAAGGGATGCAGACCGTTTGATACACTTTTTACTTCAATTTCGTTTTTTCGAACTGGTTTGTATATGACGATCAGGGCCTTTTTCTATTGAACTTTTGCCTGATTATCAAGTTCATGCCATTTCGAGAAAAAACATTATAATGAAAAATATATCAAACCTCACGTCTATTTTTTTAGAAATCATAGAAAGAGAAATTTCTAGAAAAAACTCTTTTTTCCGTGTCCCAGATTTTTTTACTTGAAAAAACAGCGTTTTCTGTAAATTTCATTTTTCTTGATTACTTAAAAAAATAGACGGACATTTTATTAAATTCCAAGCTTCTACTTTTTGTGTATTTTTTATTATAGTAATTTTGTAATTCTTGAACATTTGATTTTTTGTGCCTAAGAAATTAAAACTTGTTTTAATGCCGGAAATGTTTAACAAAAAGCTTTTGCTATTATTATTGTCTAAAATCTGTTTTCCGAAATTATTAGTCATTAAATTTTTCCATTCTTGAACAACAGCGAATTTCACAGTAATGAAAAATTGTATTTTTTTGTTTTTTTGTCAGAGTAAGAAACACATTGTTTTGTCCATACAAAATAGCGCATTTGTTTCTCAGAATTAATTATTTTGAATCCAACTTTCATTTTTTTATCAGCTGTTCATTTTTTGCCATTTTTTAAATCTGCTTTTTTAAAGAGTGATATTGAACAAAAACTTAATCTCATAAAATATTAATAAATGGAAACAAATGTTCAAAAAATTATGTCAGAATTTTGTAAAAAGAATAAACCTGTCTGGCTTCAACCAAAAATCAAAAAACGATAAAACATTTAAATTTAAATTAAAAATTTGTCTGTAATAATTGTAGACAAAAGTTAAATGCAATTGAACAATTTCCTCGTCGCTTCTTTTTTGATTAATAATTAATCAAAAAGAAGCGACGAGGAACTTAGGGACGTGCACAGTTTTTTCATATTAATCATTAATTCAATTATTTATTTAAGCATAAAAATTAATTATTTATGGTTTTAAGATTTTGCAGGTTTCCTTCAATTTTCGCTCCAAATAGTTTTAGAAAAATTCTATAAATAAAAATCCATTTCTTGGTAAAATTGTGCTTATTTTTCAACGGCTGCTTTTTTTCGTTACTTTCAAATTACATCCGTTTTTTTGCTGTTGTCAAATTATCTTTTGACACTAATAATTTTAACACAAAAATAACAAACAAAGCGCAATTTTTAAAGATTTAAAATACACAGAAAATAAAATCTATAATTTTTATTTAATAATTTTTTAAAAAACATGTTTGTTTAATAAAAGAACCAATTTTAGATTTGTGTTAATCTACAATCATATTACAATTGAAAAAGGTCTCTCAAAAAATGTTTCAACTGTTGTAATAACAGTAATGAAAATAGGAATGACATCAAAAACGGCATCAGAAGTTGTGCTACTTTTGGAAAGATTTATTTCAACAATTTTTGCAAGCAAATATGAAACAAATAAATCTCGAATAATTACAGTAATTTTAATTTTACTCTGCGTAAGTCTTTTTTTGTTCTTTGTTTTTAATTGTTTTATTTTTAAACATTTGAAAATTATTTTAAACAATTAAAATACGTTTTTTAATTGCTTTTTTTAGTATTCATACCCGTGTATCACACTTCCGTTAGTTTCTTTCAATGTTGTGGGGCCAGTTATTTTCATGCCTTTACCAATAATGTTTGATATTTTATCATGGATTGTAAGTTTTTGCATTTTACAAAAAAAAATTTAATTTGTTAAATATTTTTAAAAACGGAAGGCGTAATTGTATAGAAATATGAACTTTTAGGATACTGTAATTGTAACAACAATTTTGTATTGATTTTAACACCTCCAAAAACAGGATATCCTTAAAATTTATAGTTTTATAAAACTACAAAAAACAATAGAAAATTTTTTAAATTTTTTTGCCAAATTCAAAAAACACTTGAAGAATTTTTTTAAAAATGAAAAAGTTGTTTTTATTTTTTTTTTAAATTTAGAAAGTCTAACATTAAGACAAAAAAAGTTAAGAATCATTTTTTAAGGAATAAATAAATTAGTAAATTGGTTTGTTTTATAAAACAGTTTTCTTTGTTTCTGTTTCTTTGAATTTATTCACAAAAACCCAACAAAGAAAACCGTAGTCAAAAATTTCAATTTCAGGGTAATTTATTTTTGTTATTAATAATTAAAGACAAAACTAGAAATGTCACAGATTAATTGTAGCTTTTTAGGCTACAAAATACGTAATATTTTTTTCTAATATTACAGTATGCCAAACTTATTAAGCTGTTTATATTTTTTTAAATGAAGTTTTTAAGTTTTTGCACGAGATTTTATGATGGAAATTTTCCACCATAAAATCTCATATGACGTAAAAGTTCGTAAATATAAAATTATGCCAAGTACAATTTAAAAGAAAGCATGAAAATTGACGCATAAAAAACTAAAATTTTATACGTATAAATTTTGGCTCACGCAAACCACAAAAAAAACATGTGCTTACAATTTAATGTTATAAACCTACAGTAACTCGCTTTTTTAAATCCAAAATGTAAATTACGATTGCATCATAATTTAATTCTTTACTATGAAAACCATAAATTTTGAACGCCGATGCTTTTTTCCTTATATCAAACATCTCCCTACATTTTTATAGATTTTTTAAATCTAATTTTCAAAAATATTATTTTTCTTTTTCAGTTTACAATAATGTTATTAAAGATAAATAAGCGAAGTTATGTCACAGATTATTACGAAAGAAATCGAATAAGCAAAATAAATTTAACAAAAAGATATCAAACAGCAGAAAATATTCGAATGCTTCAAACAATTATTTCATTTTTAACATATTCAACAATTTCAAATGCAATTACAACATCCGGTTATGCATTTTATGTTTTTTATATAAATGAAAAGTAAGCATCTGTCTCTAAAAGTTATTGTAACTTTATTTAAAGGGAGCGGACAATTTGGTACATTTTTCATTTTAACGTTTTTTTTGAAATGGAAAGAAACCTAACAATCAGGCAATTTCCTAATGTTCTTTAGCCTGATTATCAGGTTCATGCCATTTTGGAAAAAAACGTTAAAAAAAGCTATTTTCTCAAACCTATTTTTTACCGTAGTTTCAAAATCTCAAAAACAATTTTCTTTTTTTCCAAAAACTATTACTCATAATTAACAATTAAATTTTCAGCAAACTTGATGATTTATTCGCTTATTACGATGTAGTTTGGTATACGATTAATGCAATTTCAGCATGCATTTTACCACTTCCATTTATATTAAAACATGAAGGAATGAAAAAACATTTTATGTAAGTGCTTTAATCTTATTACTTCCCCAACATTGCATCTATAATCAAATATGTACCACCAACATTTAATCTTTGAATTTTTATAGGACATTATTTGGATGGAGTGGGTTACGATATACCCCAAAAACAACACAGAATCTTAAAAGTGTTAATGGCACCGCTTTAATTACTGACAATGACCCCGATGCACATTTCAATAATTTAAAGCATTTGTGGCACAGCGATTAACATCCAAAATAAACCCTAATAAAAACAACAAACCTATAATCAGCTGTTTATTCGAACATTTTTGACAAATTATAACAGTTTACATATAAAAAAGCATAATAAAAATTTCACTATATTTGAATCAAATAAAATTCCAATAGTTTGATAAACCTATGAAAGAAATAAAACAGCTTATTTAAGAGAAGCAAAAGCTTTTGGCATTGCACAATGATCCAAATGATGAATATAGTCAACCATTTCTTGATGACAAGTTTCTTCAGTTTTTGTACGAGAATTAACACGATCATTACATTCATCAAGGAGTTCTTTGAATTTTGTTACATGATCGGCACATCGTTCACGATATTGTCCAAGTTGATCAACATTTTCTTCAAGTGGCTAAAAAAAGGAAAATTAGAAGTTAAGCAGTAATAGGAAAACATACTTCGTCGTGGCCCATTTTTATGAGAATAGTTTACGCAAAGAATCAACCTAAAAAGGATAAAACATTAAAATCAGAAAAATAAAATTTAAATCAAAGCAAATTATACACAAAAAATTAAGTATTGAAGTGTATCAAACACTGTAGTTAAACATAAATAAACAAAAGATACAAAATTTACTCGTATGATAAAATGGAATGTTAACAACTAACAATTTAACTACAACTATACAAAAAATAAAAAAGTTAACAAAAAATATGGCACAAATCGGGAATATTGTAATAAAGTAGCTACAGAGCTACACCATTTGTAGGTTCAGATGCACCAGGTGAACTAAAGAAGCTAGATGAACTAACAAGACGAGATCTTTGACCACGAGGAGCTTCAAGCCGGGAATCTAAAAAAGAAGTTTGTAGAAATGCAAAAACTCTAAAAAAAAGCTTACATCTAATCAAATTTCGTTGAGCGCGTTCAGTTTGAACATAACTTCCACCATAAAACAGCGTCAAAATTACCAGCAAAGCTCCAACAGAAACTAATAACATTACAACATCACTCTGCCGATCAGTTTTTGTATCATCTGGACATTGCCATACTTTATGCCATACATGCATTGTATCATTCATTGTTGTTTCAACATCAACGCAGAAATCAGTTGATGGATCAATGTAAATTTGCCAATAATATAAAAACAATGCTTCATAAGGTTTTCCACATTGATTACAAATTGTTGAAGCATTATCACCTTCAATGGTTGATGAATAATTCGTTACACAATCACGCCAATCGTATAAAACTGCTTGAAATTTTACAGTTTTATCATCGTATTGAATTGTTGAATTCCGATTTTTGAAATCCCAATTGATTTCTAGGCAAGCTAAAACGATGATAATGTATACAAAAGATTAGTCATTAACAAAGCCTACATGAACATCTTGATTTATCCCAAACTGATCGTGTTAAAGCAGCACTAATTTCATATCCATATGATAAAAGATAATTCCCGTAAATGACATTAGTACAAGTTGTATTATCAAGTGAAGTAATATTATCCTATAAAGTTAGCAATAAGAAGTTGTATCAGAATTTTATAGACGCTTACTAAATGATGTGTATCATATTCAATTTGCTTAAAATCAATATATTCATCAATACAGTTTGTACAAACTTTTGGTGGACTTGAAAAATTTGTTGCACATTTAACCATTTTTGCTTGTGCTTCAGCTAATTTCTATAAAGGAAAAAAAAAATGATTGAGAAAGTTTAAAGTAAGAGAAGAAAACGAACTTGAACATGAATTTGACAAGGGCCATCTAAATCCCATGTTTCATCGATTGCAAGAGATGATTGTAAAAGGGTTAAAAATAATATTAGGTATAAAAACATTGAAAATTTGAATAAAGCATTAAAGATTGGAGTTGAAAAAAAATGGCAAACAGAGTTCGATCGAGAAAAAAAGAGAAAAGAGCACCCAAAGTTTTTGGCATTTTGTGTCACAACAGCATAATTTTCAACGAAGAAAACTTAAAGATTTTTTGATTTTCGACAACTCATATTTAGGTTTACTTTAGTAAATTTATCAAAAATAATATCCATCAGCGATCAAGTTATTGATAAAACAACATTTAAAGCGACGGAGTAACCAAAACATTAAACACAAACCCACGTTGTTGACACATGACTCAAATTTTGAGTGTTCTTTGATCAACAACATAGACATGCTGCCAAAACGTTGTTTGAATTTTTCCAAGTTTTTGGTTTTATTAATTTCTAAAACCCTTTTGTTTTTTTGCTACTAATGATAGTTTTTCCACATGCTAATGGTCATACTTTTCTTCCGTGTCTTAGAATTCCTTCGAGAAACTTTTTCACGTGTTTTTGTAATCTTTTTACGTGTTTATTCTCTGATTTTAATTTTACATTTTTTAACACTTTACTTGCTATTTTTTAGGTGATGTTACGCGTTAAAGCTCTTGCGCAACCTTGTCGCACTGTTGCAACAGCAACAACAAAAGGAGCAAATGTAAAAACCTTTGAAATTTATCGATACAATCCTGATCAAGCTGGTTCAAAGCCTTCGATGCAAGTATGTTTTTTCTTTTAATCTCTAAAGTACTATCTTAACAACTTTTAGAAATACGATGTCGATCTTGATGCATGTGGACCAATGATTTTGGATGCTCTAATTAAAATTAAGAATGAAATGGATCCAACTTTAACATTTCGTCGTTCATGCCGTGAAGGAATTTGTGGAAGTTGTGCAATGAATATTGGTGGACAAAATACTCTTGCATGTATTTGTAATATTGATAATAATACAACAAAATCAACAAAAATTTATCCTTTACCACATATGTATGTTGTAAAGGATCTTGTTCCTGATATGAATTTATTCTATGCTCAATATGCTTCTGTACAACCATGGATTCAAAAGGATACACCTATTAAACTTGGAGAAAAAGAACTTTATCAAAGTGTTGCTGAACGTGAAAAGCTTGTTTGTTTCTTTTAAATTTATATTGAAACTATTAAATATTTCTCTTTTAGGATGGCCTCTACGAATGTATTCTTTGTGCTTGTTGTAGCACATCATGTCCATCATATTGGTGGAATGCTGACAAATATCTTGGTCCTGCTATTCTTCTTCAAGCTTATCGGTATATTTTACATTTTTATTAAAATATTTACAAAGAGAATTTTAGTTGGATTATTGATTCTCGTGATGACAAACATATTGAACGTTTATCTCGAATGAGTGATGGATTTAGTGCTTTCAAATGTCATACAATTCTTAACTGCACAAAAACATGTCCTAAGGTAAGTTTTCTTTTGTTTATGCAATTTCATAGCTTCCTAAAAATGCTCTTTTGCTTTTTGGCTTATTCTAAAAGCTGCCAACCTCTTCTACTGTTTGGAGTTATTGGTGCAAAAATTGCTGGAGAAGCAAATGAAGGCCTTGCAGATTCTTTTCGGAACATTTCTCGAAGGCTTATTGGTAAACCTTGCTTCGATGATTGACTATCGCGAGCATGCTGCTGCCAATATTCATAATGTGGACTATTTGCTGCAAACTTTTTAGACCAATATGATTGCTTTCGCTTCTCTTTTTCGGCTCTTCTTTCCTGCAAAACTTTAAATTTATTATAAACACTATTGCGCAACAAACTTCTCTTCGTAGTTGTTTTCGTTTAGCTTCAATTTTACTTTTGCACCAACATATAGTTACAGTACTCGCAAAGCAACAAAATAACAGCAATAAAATCAATGTTGAAATAACAGTTAAAAGGCAAACATAGTGGTGATTTGAAAACCAATCTGGCGTAGTTGTACTATAATTATGTTCATAGACCATATTTATCAAAATATTGCTTTAATTCTAAGAATGCATTTTTTAACGCTTTTTTATATATGCTTTTAAAAACAAAAATATCACATTTAAAAACATTTTCTATGACAATGCAGTGAAACAAATGTCATTCATTTTCTTTTATGATTAATAATTTTTTCCTTTTGTTTTCAGCATTTGAATCCTGCTAAAGCAATTGGAGAAATCAAGAAACTTCTTACTGGTGTTGCAACAAAACCAAAGCCTGTTGAACCTCCAGTTCCTTCAGCACCTTTCCCTCAAAAACATCTAAATCAAAAGAAATAAATGAAAAAGAATTAAAAATAGGATTTCAAGAATTTTTCAAAACTGATTTTTCTGGTGAAATATAATAGAAAAAAAGAATAACATTTTGTATTTTTTCAAATATTTCTTTTTTCTTGTATTGTAAATGTTTATGATATTAGTAGAAATGTAATATGTATTCTGGAATGAATAAATTTTCATATTTATGATAATGGGTTTTTTTGTTGTGAGAAGGATTTTTAAATTGAACAATGTTATACTGTAATTTTAGTGCATCGTACACAATTTTTAAAGAAACGTTGAATAATTAATCCAAAAAAGTGTATTTTAATGTCAATGATGAAATGATTCTTAATTTTGTTTGCCCTAAATCCATTTTACAACATTATTTACAATTGTAACAATTCTTTTTTTCCGCCTTCTTTCTTTTATTCAAAAAATGTAAATGTTATTTATTTTCTGAGATTTTTTCTTTCATCGAAGATTATAAGGATTGAATTTTTTATGAATAAGAAAATTTTTTATGATTTTTTCCATGTGCTTTTATTGTATTTTTGAAGTCAACTCACAATTTTTCAAGGCCAAGTTTATTCTTATTTTTTTAAAAAAGGCGATCATTTACCCTCCAAAAATAAAATTGACACGCGTCTTCTTTTTTTCTTCCACGAAAACGAGTAATTAGCCTTGTCGTCCGAAAAAAAAGAAGTCAACAAAATTTTCAAAGAATGAAAAAAGTAGATGCCACATTTTTTTTTCCAGTAACCCACCATCATCGGAAGCAAGTATATATCCATATGATGGAATGGAAAGAAGGAAGAGAAAACCTGTTCCTGAAAAATTTCCGATCACTAATAGAGAAAAGATTTTTTTTTAGTGATTTTTGATATACTTTATTTTTTTCCAAAATTCTGGAAAAAAAGTGGAATAATTTACTTTTTTTGTTGCGGTTGTTCGAAAAAAAACTTGATTGGAATGTGTATACAAAAGTGGAGACATGAGGAATGGCGTAATCGACGCTTTTTTTAGTTTTGTTTTTGAAAATATAATTAAAGCTTTTGTCCTTGGATTAAGAGGGATGTACCAATCAGCAAAATCCGGATGTTGCTTTCACTTTTATATTTAAAAAGTGAAAAGGTTGTAATTATTTTTAATTTTTAATAATAGATTGATTATAAGTAAATTTAAAAAAAAAGAACTTTTCAGAGTTTTTATTATTTTACTGAATTTTTTTATCATTGAAAATCGCTTTTAAATTTCTTTAAAATTTTGATTACTCCAAAATTACGAAAATCTTTTATCAGATTTACTATGAAATTTCGTTGAATGTGTTCATTTGACTTTATTTTGTAATTGTTAAAGGTGTTATTGTTGATTTTATAGCTTTTATTTTATTGCAAAAAATTTACGTTAAAAACATAAACTTGTATTTTCTATTTCCCCGGATAATTACAACCCCCTATCGTAAATCAATCTTTTTCATCACTTCTACTTTTTTTCCAAAATTTTTCCGTTATGTTTTTATTATTTTATTTTTCACTCATCTTTTTTTTTCCATTTCAAATTCAATCAAAACAACAATAAAAACGCTTGTTTCAAATTCGATATCGCTGTCAACGATCAAAATTTGAAAGAGAAAAAAGCCATTTCCTTTCTTCTATCTTTTTTTGAGTTGAATGACCTTTTTTAAAATTGAAAATAAATGAATGTTGCGCACCCCACCAAAAAATTCAATTTTTTTCGACATTGAGCTCACCTCATGTTTTTTTTCCTTCTTGATGGCCGCTTTTTTTTATGAGATTTTATAGGCCGCCGAAGATCAGCCGCCGCCTGCCTGTTGCCATTCTTCTTTAAAAAAAGGAAAGAAATTCATCACTGCAGGGGGTCCTTTTTTCTGTTATCGAGAATCTCATTTTTTTGATTTTCCGTAAAAATTTTTTTAAAATAAAATATGTAATTTCAAGTTTCTCCGGTTTTTGACTTTGGATTTGACCCTGATTTCACTCTTTTTTTTCATTATCGCTCTCGTCAAAAATTTTAATTTGGAGATTTTGCGGTTTTAATAATATTTTTCGTTGATTAACGTTAAAAATGGGATTTAAAAAAGGATAAACTTTCACTTTTTTCTGTTTTAAATAAGGAGATTTAAAAGGTTGAGTATATGAGATTAGGGGGGATAGAAAAAAGTTTTTCAATGGCGGCTTTAGATTTTGTTATGACCTTTTGTTGATAGGAATGGATATATTTGATCAAAAAGGAAATAGTATCCTTGGATATTCCTAGACTTTTTTTATGGTTTCGAGAATGAATGATTTAAAAGAGCTTTTGATCTGAGATGAGATAACCTTAATTATAATAACAAAAAGCGGGAAAAAGAAAGAAAAATGAGCTTTTTGATGTTGCGCATCTGGCAAGCAGGCCCGAGAAAGGAACAACCCAAAAATGGTTGGTCATTTTTTCAGGTTAAGAAATACAGGACCATTAAACAAAAGTCATTGCAGGAAAATGAATGAATTTGTTTTTGATGATGAAAAAAAAAACAGATGGAAATCTTGTCTTTGTTTTTTTTAGAGGGGGTGTTTCTTAATTTTTTATGGCATTAACCTTTTTTTCTGTATAAACAAATGTTGGCTTTTTTTGTATTGTATTTATCTTAACCTTAAAAGTTTCATTTTGTGCTGTTTAAAAACGGAAAGAAATATGTTTTTTTTTGTTTTAGAAAAAAAAATACTTTTGGCGGGAAAGTTTTTGAATGGTTTTGTTTTTTTCTGGAGCAGACTTTTGTTGTTGCATATTTTTTGCAGAAGACTGCAATAACAAAATTTACGATGTTTGTTTTTGATAATGTAACTGATAATAATTATGCAAAACAAACTTTTGGTAGTATAGTTATAAATTTTTGTTTTTTCTGCTATCAAAAAAACAGTTTTTGCATAAATACTTTCTTTTTTTATTACCAAAAAAGTCAACCTTTTTTCTTTAACTTTGTCGAAAAGTTAACTGTCTTTTTTTGATTCGATTCACAAAATTTCCATTTCACGTAATAAAAAAACTAAAACTTTTTCATTTTATTGTTTTTTATCGTTTTTAACCCTCACTTTTTTTATTGCATTTTTTTGTGATTCATTCAATTCTTTTTGTATTTCAAAAAAGTTTTTGACAACCTTGCCTGTTTTTTTGGAATTATTAGTTACCATTATTTTTTGGCTTCTGTTTTTCATCGTTTCCAAAAATGTAGTTTTTCTTTCTTTTTTGATTTAAAATGATTCATCAATGTTTAACTTTAGCCCATGAAAATTAAAAACTTTTTAAATACGTAAGCTTTAGTTTAAACTTTTTATTTATTGAAAAAAAGTGAGCCAGAAATGTGAAATGGAATATTTTTTACTTTTGGACAATGATCGACGTTGACGATTTTAACGTTGACAACGAGGTTGGCGGTGAAGAGGCGGCAAACGTTCAAGCTATTTTTGTAAATTTGTTTCATTCCTTTTCTTTTTTTTCTTTTCCTTATTTGCACAAACATCTTTCTTTTATATTTTGAGACGCTTTTTTTGATTGAATTTGAATTAATAAAAAAATATAATATAAATAAACATTACTTTTGAGGCCAACGGTTAAAACATCATGAGTTCCTTTTATAAAATTGCGGTAAAAAAGAAGAAAATTTTTTTTGAAATGTCTGACAAAAATGCTGAGAAAAAAATATTATTCTTTGAGCTTGTTTTAAAACTTGATAATTCTTTAAGGACTATTGTTTGTAATTCGATGAGGTTTTATTTCTTACATAATCTTTTCTACCAAAAAAGGGGGGTTTCATGTTTTGTTTCGTAAAGGGTTATATATGTGGTTTCAAAAATGGGATTAAATCGGATATCCTTTATCTGGTTTTGTGTTTGGTAAATATTGTTTCAATAATGCTGCAAGATTTTTGAGGGTAGAAAAAAGAGAGATAGAACGAACGCTGGCACTTATCAAAAAAAACATTTAGTTTTTATGGAACGCTTTTTCTCTGTTTTCCTTCAAATCTTCAAATTTTTTGCAATTTTCAAAATTTTCAAATATTGGGAAAAGTGCTTTTTCCAAACAAAAGTAGTGTTTGATAAATAACAGAAAAAACTATTGTTGTCAAAATTTAAGCTTTTTCTGTTCTATGATTTTAATGATTTAAACTTTGTTCACGGAATTCTTCTAATAATAAAAGTTTAAATTAATTAAAAAGTTTTTGTTCTTTTTTTTGTTGATCCTATTTGGTTTTTAACGGCCGTCCACTTTTTTAGGCTAAAAATCTATTTAAAAAGTGTCCATAAACGATTAAAACAAACTGCTTTTTTACGATTAAAAAGAAATAACGTGTTCCGTGTTTTTATGCCAAAAATTTCATGTCTAAAACCTGCTGAATTTAAATTTTTCCAAATTGTGTAATACTCCTGTTTTTAGAATGTTTCTAGTTCCCAAAAGTATTCTTATTTTTGACCTTTTTTGTTTGTTTATGTTTCTTTGTAAATCCTTTTGTATGTATTACATTTTTTGAAACTGTGATTCATACCTTTTTTCAATCCTGTTTCTTTCTTTACTGATTTCCGATAAAAAACCTTTTTTCAATTTCAAAATTTTTTCTTCTTTTTTTGATTCAATCCAAAAAGTTCCATTACACGAGTATTTTTTCGATTATTAAAAAAAACTATAAAAAATTAAATGATTTTTTCAATTTTAGTTTTTTACGTTTTAAAAAAAAGTTAATACAGTCGAAGGCAAAAATTATTTTTGGGGAAGGAAGTTAAAGCAATCGAAATAGAAATTAAAACTGGTCAAAAAATTTTTGAGTATTAAAAAAGTATAAATATATTATAAATGAACGGGGAAAAAAGGGAACGAGTTTTTTTTAAATAGATAGAACAATTGGATCATAGGGAAAAAGATATATTTTCATTCTTTGTGGCGAAAATGGAAGATAGGATCCAGTAAATAGAGCTTAAAAAAAAGTTTGGGGTTCGTTAAAATTGCGTGATTTCTTTCTTCTTTTCTTTTTTTTTTGCTGCCACAAAAGCAATTAGCAAAAATGCTTTGCGTTCATTTTTTTGTTGAAAAAAAATGAAAAGAAAATGATAGGGTTGGTTGAAAGACATTTTGGGCAGGTTTTCAAAGAGGGAGTTTGATTTTTTGTATCCCTGAAAAGAACGTAAAATAAGTTAAATGAAAAATTGGATTTCATTTAACTTATTTTGTTTTGTTTTTTCAATTTTGAAATAGATCATTTAATTTTTTAAAAAAAAAGATAATAAAATCTTGTAGGATTAAGCTTTAAATACAGTAATATCATATTATACCCTTCTGATGATACCAAATTAATCATCATTTTTCGCTAACGTCACAAACATTAATAAACTAAATTATCCAATTAGTAAATCCGTTTAATTAAAATTTTTAACTACTTTTATTAATTCATTCAATTTTTTAAGTCCAATTTCAAAGTTTTTTAAAAACTTCCATTTTTTGTAATTTTTTTATTGCCAATGACCCGAATTTTCTTTCAAAATTTTTATTTTTTTGATGTCGAATTTTATCATAAAAACTTTTTATCATCTTTTGTAATAGCCTTTTTTCGGGAGTGTTGACAATCTTTGAATTTTTAAAATTGGTCATTTTTTCAAACTTTTTATTCGAGATCGTTATATCTTGTCAACATTTAAAAACAAAGTTTTTAAAGTGTTTCAGATTCTCATTCATTTACAAATTTGCAAACAACAAAAATTTTATTGGCTTAAAGCGGATACATCATTTTTTTTCATAAATAATGGCTTCAATCACATCATCCGTACGTCGAACAACGCCATCATCGGCTGTCACAATGCCACTTCTCTTTAATATGGTTAGTTCCTTCTTTTTTAATTTTCATTCACTTCTTTCGTTTACAAATATTTTTCCTTCTTTTAACAAAACACAAAAAAATATCGAAAAGACCATTTAAAGAAAAAAATGAAGAAGATCCTCTCCAAAAAAGACCCTCTAAAATCCAAGTTTTTTAAAGAAACTTTCCCCATTTTGTTTTGCTGTTTTCAAAAAAAAGAGATTTCTAAAATCCTCCTTTTTCTTTTTTTTACGCTCATTTTTGCGTCGAAATTTTTTTGACAGAGCTCACTTTTTTTGAGGAAAAAAAGACTTCATTGATTTTCAAAAATCGCTTCGACTTTCGAATTCGGCTTCGATGAAAGATGGATAGATGGATATATATTTGATTATCCCCTCTTGCTTTTTACACTCACCTTTTTTCTTTCTCTCTTTTATTTTTTTTCGCGTCAACAATAAACGATATATATGAAAGTCAAAATAGTAATAATATTTTCTGTTGCTTAAAAACAAGACACCCTCTTTGACTTAAAACGGTTATATAATATATATTTGTATATATCCCCCCTCTTTCACCCCTTCGCTTTTCTTTTTCTATTTCAAGAAAATCTTTGAAGATGATAGTTTTTCAACTCCTTCTTCTTCTTTCTTTCTTTCAAATTTTCACTATCCACTTATGTACCTTTTTTCATTTCTTTTTTTATGGTTAAATATACATTATTGTTTGTCGTTAAAAAAATAATGGAATAATAACAATCGAAAATCGGATATTACTTTTTTATATTAAATTTTTTTTGTCAAAAATTATAAATTGTAGTTTTTGCGTCAAAAAAGTAAAAAAAAAGTAATAAAGAATTTTCTATAAACAGTTTTTAAGTTTTGAAACTGTGACTAAACATAGAAAATCAGGCATTTAGTGGAATTAAATGCATGATTTTCAAGTTCATTTACAAAAAAAAGTTCCCTTTTGGCGATTTCTTTTCGGATTTTTATATAGAAGGTTTTTTTTGTTAGTTGAGTGCAATAAAAATTATGTCAAAATTTGCACTTTTCTTAAATTTAATAATTTTCGTTGTTTTCTTTTTTCATTCCAATTTTTCACTTGAAAAAACATTGCTTCAAACATGGATTAAAAAACTTGTTGACCTTCATAAATTATTTTTATTTTTGTATCTAGTTAGACTGACTGACTTTCTTCCTTTCAACCACCTTTTTTTATTTGCTTGACTTTTCAAGCATCGAAAAAAATACCGGATTTTCAAAATCTTTCTCTTCTTATTTGCAAATGTATGTATAACAAATTTCGAACCACTTTTTTGATCCATTTTTTTATTTACGATTATTGAAAAAGAATTTTTATTTAATTTTTTTATGTTCAAATTTTATTTGTTTGCAAAAAATTGTGCAAATGGATAATCATAACAGGGAGTCCTGAATGGAATATTTTCGATGTCGAAATTTTTGTAATTAAAACTTTAAAAATGCTTTAGCTTTTTAAATCAGAAACTTCCCTGTTTGTTTTTCAGATATTTGCATATTTATAAATAATATTGTTTAACACTTATCTTTGATGACCATTTTCGAACCTTTTTTTATTTGTTGACTTTCAAGTATGCTTTTATTTTTAAGTGTTTGCTGTTCCTTTTTCTTTGAAATTATTTCCGATTAATTTTTTTTTCTCATCAAGTTTTTACAAGTTTATTTTAAACTTTTTAACCTTTTTTTGGGTGCCAGTTTTTGTATAACATTTTTTTAATTGAAAATACCTTTACTTTTTTCATGCTTCAAATTTTGGTTAATTTAACCTCATTTTTTACTTTTCGTTTTTACACATTTTACAAAAACGAAAAATGAAATGAAACCTAAAATTGCACCCCAATTTTTTAATAATTTGTTTTTTGAAAAAATTCAAAAAAAAAATAATTTGTTTCAATTCAATTTTTTTTTCAAAAGTTTTGACGCCAGAAAAATTTGCCCTCTTTTATTTGTTTGACGACCTGGAAAAAAACAGATTGACTCTTCGCGAATCGCCGTCGATGAGGCAAATCATTCATTCTTTTCCATTTTTTTATTAGGTGAAAAAATGTTTATGATGAACGTGTAATATTTAGTGATGATAGGTTTATTGGTCCACAGCGTGCTGTTTGTTGCTCTTTAAAAATGGTTTTCTAAAAGCCAGAACTTTTTCATCAGGTCAGATAAAAAATTATGTCTTTACATTTTGCTCGTCTCATCGAGTTATACAAAATGTAAAGACTGAATTTTTTTATTTGACCTGGTGAAAAAGTTCTGGCTTTCAGAAGACCATTTTTAAAGCGGAACGAACAGAACGCTGTGCTAATTTTCACGTTTTGCTAAAAACCGTGTAAAAAGGGATAATTTGGACCATGGACGACTATGATGCCCTAAAATTATTCAAATTTCTTATTTAATAATTCAAAAGTAATGCATAATTGCATAAATTCTTTACTCTTTTATTCTTTAATTTCTTGAACTAAAAAACTCTCTCTTCAAAAATATACATATTTTTTTCATGTTGTTTTTTTTCCATCTTTAACTGCCATTAATTTTTTTATTTTTTGACTCTTGAAGGACATTTCCGGTCGATTGCCACTTTACCTCGTTTTTTTTCGACAATTGAAACTCGTGTCATAGCTGCTGCTGTTGCTACAAAAACAATGACCTTCGATAAAAAAAATAGATAGATATCCGCCAATATGAAAAACATGCATCATTGTTTTTGTTCACTCTCTTTATTTTTTTTCTCGGTAAATAGGTGCGCGAATTCTTCGATCTCTCTTTTTTCCCTCCTTCATCATCATCATCCGTTGCATGAAGAAGAGTGAGGGAAGCGAAGAATAGAAATAGAGCATTACATACGCTCAAAAATATGAATAAAAATTTGACGTTGATTTTTCCAAATATAGGCACTTTTCCCTCTCTTTCTTCATTATTATGACAATAAATGAACACACGTGCATTTTTCTTCTTTGACGTTTTAGGTTTTTAAATTTGTGAAATATTTTGCATATTTTTATTAAATGACTCATTTCTTTTTGGGAGAGTTTTAAAAACGGATTTAGGTTGTATTGCATATTTTTATGTATTTCGTTGCTATGTTTTTATTCGGATTAAGATTCATGAAAAGTTCATATTTCAGGGCTTTAGATTTTTTTAATGTAAAAACTTTTGGCGAATTTGTATTACTAAAAACTTTCAGTTTGAAATTTAGTAATACATTTTATTTTTTATAAATATTTTATCTCAATTTATTGTCTTTGATGAAATATAAAATATTTTCTGAAAGTTTTTTAGAATCTGTTTTTCTTTTTGATTTTTTTTGAACATGAGTGCTGCTTCTATATTTTTGTTTTAAAATGTTTTAATTTTGGATTCATTTTTTTATATGAAGTTTTAGCCATCTATTCAATGATCTCTGAATCCTGTAATTTGGTTTTTATCAAAAAAATTTTTAACTTTTACCCTTTTTTTCCAGTTTAAAATATCTTTCTAAAAAATGTTGCGGCTTTTTTATCGTTAATTTTTTAATCCTATTTCCTTTTAACTTTTATTGTCTTTCACGATTTTTTACAAAAATAAAAAAAATTGCGAAACAATGGCCGTCTCAATTTCACCCAATCCTTTTTAAAAAAAATCAAAGCAAGCAAAAAAATAAGAAGCTAATGATCCGATTTTTGGGGGAGCTTTCTTTTACAAAAATGCTACTACCTTTTTTTGCGAATTCCCCCATATTTTTTTTTCCTTTCTGTCTAAAAACAAAAAAAAATAATATTATGTCCGGATTTATTTTTCCTTTTTTCTTTTCTTTTTTTTAAAACGATGAAAATTATATTTTTCTTTCTTTGAATCGGAGGCTAATGAACTTTTTTTTATCCCTTGGAAAAAAATAGCATTTATTTCATTTTTCTTTTTTAGATCGTTAAAATCCTGTTTTGAAAGAAAAAAATAATATTTTTCTGTAATAAAAAATTAGCAAAATTTTTCGTTTTTTTTGTTGTTTCAGTTTTACTTGAAAGAATTTGTGTTTTAAATTCCATTCTTTTTTTTAGATGGTGAAACAATTATGCCATCGCTGTAAAAAGCCTGTTTATCCAACGGATAAAGTTGGCCCTCTAAAAGATTCAACATTTTTTCATCAAGGTTGTTTTAAATGTTATATTTGTGGGACACGACTTGCTTTAAAGACGTATTGTAACAATCGAAATAATATTGATGATCAAGTAAGTTGTTTTTTTAATGGCATTTGTGATGTTAAAAATGATAGTAACACACTCGTGTCACAGAGAGAAAATTTCTAACAGTATAATAACTTTTTCCCAATTTTGAGTTACTATCATTTTCAAAAAATTGATTCTTACAAATTTTGAAAAAATCTTTTGCAGGAAGTTTATTGCAATAGTCATGTCCCAAATCCAAATCCCCATGATTTACCTCCCCTTCAAAGGAATGGCATCCATCATAATGGCAACACAAAATCAGATATAATTTCACCAGCAGGAAAATTTCCACATGATGCTGGATTAGCTGATATGAAAATTGCACATGCAATTAAAGCAACACAAGTTGCAAAACCATATCCAAAAATTGCACATGAAGGTGCAAAATATATTGTTGATTATGATGCCCAAACTCGTCTAGAATTAATGCATCGAAATGTTGAAGATAATTTATATAAAACTTTTGATGAAACTCGACAGCGTGAAATGACTGAATTTGAAAAAGAAACTCAAGAAGAATGGGAAAAAGCTTTACAAGATTTTGCGCGTCGATTTGAACGCGGACAAGCCAATAAAAATCATAAAGATGAGCTAATTCGACAATTAACAATTAAAAGGGATAAAAAATTGGAAACAATTACATCAAAGCGAAAAGAACGTGAAAGATTTCAAACTGCAGAATTGGTTGATCGGCAAGCAAAAGAAATGTTAGATTTATTTAAGCAAGCAAGAATTGATCGAGAATATGCTGAATTTGAAAGGTAAGAGTTTTTTATTTAACGAAAACGAAATATTGATTTCAAATTTTTAATTCCCAAAAGTTATGATTAATGTTGAACCTTTTTTGAAAATTTTTTTTTACTACAAAAACGAAATTTTTGTAATTCTAAAATTCTAGTTTTTCAAATAAAATTGTTTTATTACGATATTCCGGTTTCATCGAAGATTGTACTGTTTTTTAAAATCCTTTGAAAAATTTCCTAAAAGGGAAAAGAAATTTCGATTTTTATCTTTTTTGTTCCTAAAATCTTGCTACCTTAAAAAACTTGTTTTTTTGTAGAGAACAAATAAGTCCACCAAGTTATCCAACAACTCCACCTCCGCCACTTCCACCATCTTGCTCAAAGCGGCATATCTATACTGATACATCAATCTTTGAACAAATTGATCAAGTTGCAATTAGTGTTGCACAATCAGAAGTTGCAACATTTACAGATTTAATTCGAACATTAACTGAAGGAGCTCGATCAGATGTTGATAAAGCTCGAGCAATATATCGATGGATAACAGTTAAAAATTTGAATGTTTTAATTTTTGATAATGATTTGGATGCCAATACTCCAATGGGATTACTTCGTGGAATTAAATATGGGACTGAAAGTTATCACGTTTTATTTAAACGTTTATGTGCATTTGCTGGGCTACATTGTGTTGTAATAAAAGGATTTAGTAAATCTGCTGGATATCAACCAGGATTTAAATTTGATGATAATCGATTCCGAAATACTTGGAATGCTGTATTTCTTGATGGGTCATGGAGATTTGTACAATGTAATTGGGGCGCAAGACATATTGTAAATGCAAAAGAATCTGCAACAGCTGCATCAAGGCATCCATATCCATCATCATCAAATTCGGGATCATCAACAAAAGATGGAAATCTTCGATATGAATATGATGATCATTATTTTATGACAGATCCAGAGGAATTTATTTATGAATTCTTTCCACATGATGCAGATTGGCAATTACTTCCTCGACCAATCTCCCTAAAACAATTTGAAAATTTGCCATTTGTTCGTTCAATATTTTTCCGATATGGTTTACGTTTCACTGATACAACTTTGCCATCGGTAATTTATGCGGATAAAACTGGTGCTGCAACAATTTCAATTTCAATGTCCCCTGAAGCAGTTGATAATTTAATATTTCATTATAATTTAAGATTTTATGAATCTGATGAATCTGATATTAATGGAATGAATTTAAAGAGATTTGTTATGCAATCAATGGTTGGAGATGCAATAGTTTTTCGAGTTCATTCACCTTCAACAAGGCCGTTACTATTGGATATTTTTGCAAATGCTGTTTCACCTGGACATTATTTAACCGGTCAACCAATTAAATTTAAAAGTGTTTGCAAATTTAAGGTTTGCTTTTTAATATTACCTATAAACTTACTTCATCATTAAAATTCTTTGTGAGACAAAAAACTTCGAAAAAATTCAACCAAAGAAGTGCATAAAATTTTCGAGATTTGATATATCCAATTGTGGATATTTCAAAAAATTACATCATTTTCATAATTTTAACATAGCCCCCATACCCATTTTTAGATAATTTGTGAAAATTTAAATGTTATTATGGTCCCTTTACCTGAATGTGCATCAGGGGAATGGGGTCCAGCAAAAGCTTTTCGGTTATTTGGTCTTCTCCCTTTAACCCATGAAGAAGCAATAATAAATTGTGATCAATATTGTGAAATCCGTTTTCGAATGTTAAAACCTTTGGTTGATTTTGTTGCATCTTTACATAAAAATCGTATTGATGATCGAAATCTTCATCGATGCTGTCAAACAATTATTCGAGATGATGAAGTAATTATTAAAATTGAATTCCCTGATGAAGGTATGTAATATTTTACATAATGTTTAAAAATCAATTTTAAATTATTAATTTTTTAGGTCAATATGGTTTAGATATTTATACCCGAGATGGTGGACAACTTCCAATTAATGGAAAACAACTTTTAACACATTGTTGTAAATATTTGATTAATGCAAGAGTTGATTAATTTGGCACATTAAAATTTCAAATTATTATTTTTAAAAAAGCTTGCAAAATTTCTTTTTTTATGTTTGTAATTATTTATTATTCCAAAAATATTCTCTTATTTTAGTGTTTGTTTAAATTTTTTGAAAGAAAAATTCATTTATATAAAAGCATTTCATATTTAAAACAAAGTTTTTGAATAAAAAATAAACAAATTTTGTTACAATTCAATTTAAATAATTTAAACAAAATACAAATTTGCTACATAAAAACAGTTTAATTTCGAATATGCATGTTTGTTGAAAATGTGCAAAGCAATGCACACATTTGAAATCAAAAGCTTTTTGCAAATACAGAAAAAGTTTGTTCTTGATTAATTTTTCTGTTTTGATCTTTTTCCTTATTGAATATCTTTCATTAAACGAGAATCCAAGACATATGAAATAAAAAACATCCACATGACAAAATAAATCCCCCACATTTTCTGAAGAATTCTCTGATAATATCATTATGTCAAAAAAGTCATTTATTACGTTAAAGTTATTTGTGTGTAACAACACTATGTAAAAATTGTATATTACCTGCTCATGAAAAGTTTAAAATTATCTAAAAAACTTTAATTTAAAAAATGCAGTGAAAAAACAACATTCTCAAAATCTATGTTGCAAAAACATGAACGGATTTTAGAAAGGATAGAATAACAAAAATTTGATAAATTTTTTCCCTAAAATTTCAATGCATTTGTTTTTTTGCACATTTTTTCCAAAAAACTCAAAAGGCAAATTTGCACCTATTTTTTCGTAAAAATTCGTCTGGCTTTTAAGGCAAAAAAATGAGTCACTAAATGACGCATACTTTATAATATTTCAATTAAAATTTATTTTTCAAAATCACTTTATAAATGACAAGTGATAAATTTCATACTTCACTTAAACAATGGTTTGAAAAATTTCTTAAATATCAAATAAAATTTTTTCAAATTCAATTAATCATTTGTTTGGCATTTTCATATGAAATTGTATGAACATTTGTACCGCAAAATGCACTCCAATTTCGTCGTTCTTCATAAGTCACACAGTAAGCAGGATGCTTTTCAACAATTGGTAAAGATTTACACCATTTTGAGTATAGGCATGATTTTTCTCCCCATGGAAAATTTGGCCATTGATTGGAAACAAAAATTATTTGACTTAAAAGTTTTGCATTCCAATGTGCTTCAAGAAATCCTTCAAAAGCTTCCGGTGGAAAGTGAATACAATAAATAATTATTACAGGATTTGAAACATTTTTGGGATTTAAAATTCGTGATGGGCAAAATTTTTCGCCATCAAAAACTGTAATATTCAATGATTTTAAATATTCAATTTCAGCTGGAAGCATGAAAGGTTCTTGTGAGAACATAGATAGTTCAGGGTAATGTAGCTTGAATTTTTCAGCGAGCTTTAAAGCTACTGCTAATTGAATTGGTCCATATATAGTTTTGCTACAAATGTTTCCAAGTCCATACATTTGGATTTGAACAACCGTTCTTCCTTTTACAAATGACATTATTTAAGTGTACACTGCTAAGCTACAATAATATATGATTTTAAATTTAAGCTCTAAAACATATACAAGATGTTTTGTTGTACAAATCATTCTTTGACTGGAATTTCGGAAAAATCAATTTTCCAGTTTGAAGACTCATTTGTTGCATACAGACAAAACCACGAATATGAAGTCCGTTTTGACTAACAATGCCACGGCAGTGAGTTACGGTATTACAGTACCTCAAAAATGCCACATCCTTTCAACCTAGGGATCTTGGCTTTTGCTTTTTGGCACTTCTGGGGTTAGTCATATTGTATCTCAGTACCGTGGCATTGTTGGTCCAAAAGGATTTCAAATTAGTGTTCCACAACCTCGATTTAGTCAATATTGTAACAAATTTGCCATCAAACTGGAAATTTGGCTTTTCAAAATTTTGTAAAAATGGCAAAAATGGTGAATTTTACTGCTTATACAAGCAAATGATAAAAAACATTATAACCACTTACGCTGAATGAAAACAAATTTTGGAGCTTCATTAACAGCCTCTTGAACATGTTTAAATTTTATGAAATCTTTAGCACCAGATTTCCTGTAATCCTCCAACGGCCATTCTATTACAATCGGTAATTCATTACACTATTTTAAAGCTTTAAATTGTTTATCAGTAATATAAATGTTATTAATCGGTTTATTATCATTTGCAATAAAAATAAGATATTTCATAATTTCAGGATTCCATGGAATCAAACAGAAATTATGATAAGCATAATCTTGAAAGCTTGAAAAATAACAAATAATAACAGAATTTTCGACTTTTGCATTTGAAATAGTTTCATGAAATCGGTCAACTGAAAATTTTTTTCATGAAAAATGGAAATATTTTCTTGTTTGAAATATTCATTTATTGCGGGATATAAAGATCCAAAATTCGGGCAAAAAATTAATAAGGTATTAAACTTTTCTCTTAATATTTTAGCTGTTGCCAATTGAAATACTCCCAAAGAATCTTTCATATGCAAAAATGGGAGGCCAAAAATTTGAATTTGTACTACAGTTTTTCCATCTATTTTTTCTATAATTTCATTGTATGCTTTCATTCTAAAAGCAATAAAATAGTGACAAATTTGTTTGGTTTATTTTTTGCCAAAACAAAAAAAACGCAGAATTGTAATAACTTTTTTCATCTTCTTGAATATTTTCTTGAAATTCTTTTAATTGAATTGAATCTGGAGTATAAGCAGTAATGCCACAATCTTTTACATTCATTTTTCGTTTATTTAAATATGAAATATAAAAATACAATAAAAATATGCAAAGCTCAATCATTATTGAATTCTGCGATTCTACCAATTAAGATCTTTTTAAATATACGCAACGATTTTTTTGTCGTTCAAAATCAAATAATTATACACAAAGGCCTATGACAAATGCATCTTTTTTCGGCAAATATGCAAACGTAATCGAAGATAAATCAATTGAAAATGGAAGAAAAATTATGAATACTCCTTTTTTTGTTTTCACAAAATTGTTAAAGAAAAGACATTATTATCGACCTTGACCGGAGATGAGAAAAAAATGCCAAAGAGCTCTGAACTAAAATCAAAATGTGTTGCAAACATCGATTGTTTCATGTTTCCAATTGAATCCTCAAAGAAAGATATCCGAAGAAAATTTGCAAAGTTTTGACTCAAAAAAGGTGAATGCAATTTTACAGCTTTTATAAAAGCTGTGTAAATTTAAATATTAAGGTATTTTTTTCATTTTTCGCAATAAAAATATAAACAAATTTTGGTATACTTTAACGTTAAAACGTTCTTTTATGAACTTGAAAACTATGTGCCTTTTTTTCTTTCGCTTTTTTAAAGCAAAACAATCATTTACTCAATTTAAATAAAGCCAGGCTCTCGCAACGATTACCTTTATCGCGCCTTAAAAATTTCGAGAGCTTTGTTTGAATCTTGGATTTTTGTCATTTGCTAAAAAACGTTCACACGATATCGAATTTGCTCTTGATTTTGAATAGCATTTGGTTGAATATATTCTCTTATTTTATTTAATAATTTTTTAGATTAACGATGTCATCATCTCGTAATTTAATTCTTCACATTCAAGCCCAAAGTATAGTGGATTCATATAATGTTCAAAGCAATGAATTTAGACGACATGGAAAATTAGATTATTCTACTGGAAATTTCAACAATTTTTTTGGTCAAATTCAATCAATTTTTAATGTCAAACATATCAAAGCTATTGCATTTGCTCATACTGGTTTTGAATTTTCAAACTTTGCTGAACATTACAATTTTTTTCTCAAATATCGTGAATTTTGTCAAAATAATGGAATTTTTTGTTATTTTCCATTTGCTCCAATTACTCAAGTCTCTGGAATTCTTTCGCGTACAAAAACAATAGTAAAAGGAGGTGAAAAAGTAATGGCTTTTCTCTTGGATTATATTGGATGTTCTGTAATTGGGCTAGCATTCATTCGTAAAAAAAATTCTTATCAATCTGTTAGCAATGGTCGTTCAATTTATAAACCTTTTACTCAAAAATGGCAAGATGATATCTTCAAAGGTTTAAAACCTAAGAAAATGATCTTTTTACATGGTGACAATGGTTCAAAACATTTGGAAGAAGCTCAAAAATTTTTTCAACATTATAATCCAATTGTTTTTACTGTTGATGAAATTGTTTCACATTTAATGGAACCAATTATTGATAAAATTTTACATTTAATGAATGAAAAGATTAATCCATATGATATTGAAGTTACATCTTTGGCAATATTCGATATTCAACTTAATGGAATGTCTTTGATTAAAGTCACAGAAATTGATCCAACACCATTTGAAAAATCTATTGTTATTAATGTTGATCCTGTAAAAAGTGTTTCAGTAAGTTTCTTTTACATTTTCTTACAAATATAATTACCATAATTTCAGATGTTTTGTTCATATCCATTAATTAAACCTCCAGAATTTGTTGAAGAAATTAAATTATCAAAATTCAAAACAAAGAAAGTCAAAGTTACTCTTAAATTGGATATTAATTCATTTTATGATTTTAAAGTTGAACCATTTTATGAAAACGAAAAAGTATCAAAGAAAAATAATGTTGAAGAAGAAAAGAAGTCAAAGGAAAGCAGTGCAAATTTAGCAGCTGATAATAAACTTGTTGCACCAAATAAAATTCGAATGGTTTTTGATAAGCAAAATTTTTCTGTTTCATATTTTGTTGATAGTAAAGAATATAAAGTTTATGATTCTGATGGTATGTTTTTATATTTTATCTTTTGTTCATCATTTAAATTTTATTAAAAAAGTGAATCTGTTGTTTTTAGGCAAAGTTAAAACTCCAATATATATTTCATTCACAGAAAAGAAACCAATCATTGGAAAAGCTGCTATGGAAATTTATGATAAAAAACCAAAATTTGTTGTTTTTGGTATGCTTTTTTACTAAATATTTTTCCTTGTACAGACACTTGTTTTAGATCTCATTAGACTTTGCTCTGTTTCAACTGAAGACATTTGTAATCCAAAATGGGGATTTTCTGTTTCAAAAGAAAATGATACAATTATGGTTACAATGTCTGAATTGGAACAAAAAACACGTGTTGCATTTTTATTGGCTTTGATTATCAAAAATGGAAGAGAACGCATCAAAAATGAAATTGGAAAGAAAGTTGAAGAAATTGAAATTAAATTTGATGGAATTTCTTCAAATGAAATTTTGAAAAACAATTTTATCGAAGCTGCAAAACTTTGTAATGTAAAAATTGTTTTTGTTTAACCTTTTTTTGTTTTGATTTTACTCAAACTTTGTATAATTTTTTTGTTTTTTGTTATTATCATTTTTTAAATTTTCAAATGTTTTTCTTTTTTTGTTTAAAAAATGAATTTTTCTTTATTTAAATTTTAATTAAATTATGTTAAAAATACACACCAAAGAAGGTTGACAGTATACAGTTTTTCTTATATATATAAGCATAAACTTCATTAAATTCAAAAATTTAAATAAAATTTATGCTTTTAGTTATAATACAATTTCTTTCAATTTTAAAAAAAATAAATTTTTTTTTGTAATAATGCATAAAAAATTTTCTAAGAAATTCCAATGAAATTATTTGAGTTATTGTTGTTTAGAAGCTTTTTCGCGTTCTGCATCGGCAAATTTTTTAAAAGCTTGAACTTGAAATTTTGCACCAAAATCAAGAATAAATTGTGGAAGTCCAAAAATAGTGCTTTGTATTTGATGTGCAATTGTTCCTGAACATTCATCCGAAATTCCAATAGTTTTAATTGCAGATTCAACCACTTTTTTAACATTTAAAATAAAAAATGATTCTTCCATTTTTGACATATTTGTTGAAACGACATTTGGACAAAGTGTTTGAATTGTTATTCCAGAATTTGAATATTCTGTTCGTAAAGTATTTGTCAAATGATTGATATATGCTTTTGATGCAGAATATGCAGTTAAATATGGAATTTTTGCATATCCAAGTCCAGACGAAATATTTACAATTATTCCAGAATTTCGTTTAATCATTTGTGGAAGGACTGCTGCAGTTAAAATAGAGACAGGAACAGTATTTACAATTACAATATCTGCAGTCCTTTGTAAATCAACTTTATGATAAATATCCGGATAATCATAATAGAGGCCAACATTATTTACTTAAAAAAATTTAATTTAATTTAATTAAAAATCAAAAAAATAGGGAGTTGTCAAAACAATGTGCCGCGTTTGATGGGTGGCAAAAGTTCTTTGATGTCAAGTATAAAGTACAGGGTTCTGAGAAATTGGAACTTCGATTAAAAAAATTTAGAAATGCCAAAATCGAAATTTTGAAGCATAAAATACGGGCAAAGAAATAATTTCGATATTTCGATGTTTCCAGTTTGCACAGGAAAAATCATTTCGATTTTTCTGTTTCTTTTAAGGGCTTTTTTTTCCTAAATCCGAAATCGAAATATTATTGTTTAACTTATTACTGGAAAAGCAAAAATACAGTTATTTTATTCTTTTGCAAAAAATATATTGTATTTCGATTTCAAAAAGTTTGAAATATCGCAATCAAAATTTCGGTATTTCGATTCTGAACATAAAATTGTTCGGATATTTTAGTATTTCAATTTCTGACAGTAAAAATTATTTTAACTTCGACATTCTGGATTTTGTTTTCGCAGAATACTGACAGAGTAATAAAAATCATATAAGTTTCTGTTACAAAAAGCCATTGCAAAAAAACCCCTACCAAGAATTCCAATTTCCTTTTTTTCAATCATTGGTAAAATTTCGTTTTTGTAATCATTCAAATTTGCATTTGTAAAATTATATGCAATTGTTTCAATTTCAATATTTTTAAATTCTTTGCTAATTTCAATTTTAACGGAATCCAATTTTGATTGAGTTCGAGAAATTAGAATTAAATTAAATCCCTTTTGTGCCAATTGAAGAGCATATTCTTTTCCAATTCCATCGGTAGATCCAGTGACAATTGCCCATTTTGCATTTCCAGCAAGTTTATGCAAATCTAATGGAGTTGCAATTAAATATGGATAAATTATAATATAAATTCCTCGAGCAAATTGATATAAAATATATGAAAGTGATAAATATGCAAAAAAATCAAAAATGCCAATCATTGTTCTTTTTTGTAAGTCTGGAAATAATTGTTTTAAAAATTTTCGTAAAAGAAAAATGGCAAACACGAAAAAGTGCAGTGATAAAAAAAGATAGACAAATGTTCCAATTTTTTTGAACCTCAAAAAATGTTTATGGCAAAAAAAATTTAAGGAAGAGAACAAAAAAATATTTTAAATGCAACTGCCATTTTACTGATTATTTTTAGACTTTCAAGCAAGTGAAAAATATCAATGCAAAAACATTGCGCATAAAAAATTTAAAATTTTTCAACAAAAAGAAAGTCCTTTTTATATGCGATCATTCTTTCAAACACAAAATATAAAACACAATTTTTTTTTAAGTAAACAAAATGCTGACACACATTCAAAGGAGGAAAAAGAATAAAAAAAGTCAAACTTTTTTCTAATTTTCTTGTATTTTATATCTTGATTTTAAACCAAGAAACAACATTTAAGATACAACTGTTTTTAAAATGAAAAAATTTAAGGTGATAAAAACTCAGAATGTAGAAAATCTGTTGTCATTTTATTATTTGTTTTAATCCTTTGGAAATTTTAGAGGATAAAAATGGTTGTAAACTTTCAGTTAAAAAAAATTTCTGATTATTTTTACTGATTTTTTCAGTATTATAATTTAATAATCAATTCTATTTTTTAAACACATTTGTATAACCAATAAAAATTTTAATTTATTCATTTTAATATCATTCAATATATTTTGAACAAATTTAGATAACTAGAAATTTATTTAAAAAAATTAATATAATAACAAATTTTACATTTTTTTGTGTAGAATTTGTTATTTTTTTGTGTTTTTTAATTACTTTGTCAAAAAATTTTTAACAAAAATTATTAAAAATTTTAACCTTATCCTTTAAAAGGCTGTTGATTATTTACAGTTATCAGTGCAAAAAAATTTTATGCGCACTCAAGGGAAAATTTCATTGATGGCTCACATCTGATCCATCAATGAGCACTTTTGGATAGCTTCCGAAACACCATCACACTTGGAGCGCGTTTACGAATATCCAATCGGACATTCGGCGATGTACTTTTTTTGACATATTTTTTGCAGAAAAATGTTTTTGAGAATAAATTTAGTCTAAATTAGAGATTGGCAATAAACATTTTTTGTTGTCTAAAAATTTGCGAACTGCAGTTTTTTTTGTGTGACGTGCTTTAAAAAATTTGTAAATTTTTATTATCAAAGATGCAAATCAAATTTTATAAAACATTGAATAAAAAAGTCAAAAAACAAAACAAAAATAATAATATCCAAAATCTTTAAATAACATTGTTAACAGAGTATTTGTAACAAATTTACATAAAATCTGTATTTTTTAAACATGACTTCTTTTTCTTGATTTTCTGCTTGTCAAAATATTAATTGGTTTTTTTATTTTTTCTAATGAAAAGAATTCAGCGCAATCTGCATCAGCATAACCAATTGTCAAAAATGATTTTTCATCTGCTTGGTAATCAAAATATTCAGATATTTTATCTATTATATCAGAAAAGAGTCCACTATCATCATCTCCATCATCATCTTGATTAAATTCAATACAAATTTGTATTTTTCTTTTGTTGCATTTTGTCTAAAAATGTGATGATTTTCTTACATCATTGTTTCACTGTAAAATATCAAAAGCTTGCCTTAACTAATTTTACAAAGTCTTTAACATTTAATTGTTCCATGTTAATTTGAACACCAAGATGAATCAAATTTTTTCCATTTTTGTATTTCAATAAATCTTTAATCCATGTTTTTTCATATGTAGCACAATCACTTGTATTAATGTCTTCAAGATTTGGAGCTTTTTTGATTATATCAGAAAATGATAAATTTGGATTACATGTGGAACTATAAATTTTGAATTCTTTTGTATAAGGTGATAAAAGTTGAAGAATTAATTCAGAAGAAAGATTTGATGAATCAATATCTAATTTCCTTGGTAAACAAACGAGAGTCTTTGAATTTATGGCATCATACAGATTATTGTTCTTTCGATGTTTGATTGTGAAAAAATCATGCAACCAATTACATTATTATCAGAAAATACATCATCATTTTTAAATTTATCCAAAACTTTGATATGGTTTAATTGCAAAGAGTTTATAGCTGTTGGAAAAGATGAAGCAATACAGTATTTTTCATCGATTTCAAAGGTTTCCAAAAATCTTGGTAATAAATTTTTATCAATTTGAGGAAGAAATAATGATAAATTCAATGCTAAATATAAAATATTTTGGTTTTGGAAATCTCTAATTAATTAAAAAAGCCAAAGTACACTTTTATCAACTGAAGGCTATTAAAATGCCAAAAAAAATTTACCATTAATTCGATCAGCACAAAATAATTTATGATGTTCAGTTGAATACCATTCTGTACATCTGTTTTCATTACTTTTACATATTTTATCTTCCAATAAATGAGCAGAAAGAGATTCAACACGGCAAATAAAACAGAATCGATTAGAATTTGGAGTCATTTTTTTGGCTTCATCAGTTTTACATTTATGACATTTTTCTGATTCATGATCATCAGAATTGCAAAAAAGGCAAATCATTTTTCAAAGTTTTAGAAATTTTGAGGCAGCAAATGTAACCAGCAAAAAAAGCGATATGGGTTAAAATTAAGAATGATAGCATGCATGGGCAAAAATGTTTGGACAAACAACTCCTCCTTTAAAAACCAGGTATGAACATAATTTAAAGGACATATTTTTAAAGCATCTGTGCCAATTTCAGACAAAGACGATTAATAGCTTTTCGATTGAATATTAAATAAAAATCTTCACCAGATGATAAAAAAAAGATAAATAAAAAAGAATTTATAAACAAAAAATTTTATTGGCACAAAAAAATTACATTGCTTGACAAATTTGTTAAATACAAAAAAGAATTGAAAGTTAACCTAAAAGATTAAGTACATTTTGGCACACATTTTTTATTTACACTTTATATTTTCCCCAATGTGAACGAAGATCAAAAATAGTTCGTTTGCATTGTTGTAAAATTGACGGAGGCATTGCAAGCTGTTCAGCAGCAAGAGAAATTTTATTACGATTTCGACGAACATACAGTAATGAATCTCGACGCATTTGATTTAACTAAAATTTATCATGTTAAAAATTCAATTTAAAATAATGAATTCAAACCTTATTTGGATCAATTTCATCCAAAGTATATGGAAAACTCATATATGGATTTAGACGAAAATATGTATCTGGTGGAAGTAAATCTGACATTGCCAAATGTACCAATTCTGTATCAGTTGCAGAATCAACAATCTTTGAAATTTTATCTTGAATTCTTGTTGCTGTTGCTTTTGCAGTTAATTCCAATTCTGCAACAGATCGTCCATTTCCAACTGAAACAACGCATTGAATTTTTTCATTTGGCCATAGTTGACGAGCTTCATGAATTGCAATGGCTGTAGGGTTGTTAACAAGTACACCACCATCTTGATGAACAATTGTACCCAATGGAACTTCAGCAAAATATCCTGGAGCTGCTGATGAACATTGTACAGCTTCATGAAGCAAATTTTTTGTACCACCACGAAAATGTGAATCTCTTCCTGCAGGATGTTCATAATTTCGAAAAATATATGGTTGTAGTTGTGGAGCATTAACAATGGAAGAAATTATTGCAAGTTTTGGAGAATTTGGATTTCGAGATGTCGAGATTACAGAGACATCGGCACCAATTACCTAAAATATTTCATAAAAATAAAAGCACGATATTGCAAAAGTATTACATTTTGTAAAATTTCAGTCCATTTCTTTGAATTGTAATATGAATGACTCATTAATAATCCACTAACACCCGAAAGTCGTCCTTGATTAAATAATTGCCGAGAAAGTTCCAAATAAATAGCTTTACATTCTTCAACAGATTTTCTTTTTGCACCTAATAAAACTGACAAAATTGCACCAGTAGATACACCAACAATAATATCAAAAAGTTCACAAATCTAAAATAGATCAATTACCGTAATGCATAGCCTCTTAAAAACAAACTTTTTTATTACCAGCTTCTTTTTCTAATTGTCCAAGAACTTCAAGGCCCAAAATTCCACGGGTGCCACCACCATCAATCGATAAAACTCTAACGCCTCCACCTTTTGGTGGATCACAATATCCCAAAAGTGCCAAACACTGCCGAGATTCTTCTTTTAAATATTCATCAGGTGCATGTACCCGAAATTTTAATAATGATGGAATAAGTCGTCTTTTTTCAATTGCTGCTAAACGAGATGCTGGATAATTCATTAAATGCCGATTAAGCTCTTCAATTCTTAAAATTCTTGATTGCGTTGATTCAGCAAGCAAAAATTTTTTAACAAGTGTATCAGTTTTTTGTGTAACTTCTTCACGAGATGCTCGCTTTACAGCAACTGGTACAACCCGTTCCGTTGATTTATCTTCTTTTCCTATTGTAACTCCACTAATAACACTTCCAAGGGGCCAAACAGATGTAATTACACCAGATAAATAACCAAGATAACTAGGTTGAGCAGTTTTCTTTACTTCTTCGTCTTTTTCGAGCTTTAATTCTTTATTTGGTGAAGTTTTTGAATCTGGAAAATAAACAATGTAAGCAAACATTAAAAAATTAAACAAAAAAATACCTGTTTTTTCTTCAGAATTTTTATTATCTCCATCTTTTGTTGTATCTGATAAAATTCCACGCTTACAAAAAATTTGAGGATTACGTCTAATCCGAAGTAACATTCGAAGAAGGATCTATAAATATATTTATATTATTTTAATTCAAAAATTTATCCTCTTTTAAAAAATAATTAGAATACAGTATTTTCGAGATTCAGTTAAGCAAATTCTTTAATATTCGTTTAAAAAATAAAAAGGATCGGCTATCCGTTATTTTATGCTTAGAAATAAAAAATAAATAAAATTTATTAAATTCAATAATACAAATACCATGACAAAAAGTACAAACTAAACATCATCAAGTGCACCATCTCTTCTTCGTTGTGCCATTTTATTTCTTGGATCACCAATTGGATACCATTCTTCATCTTGATCTTTCATATTTGCATCACGAGCTTTTGTAATATATATATCTTCAGGAGCATTAAATTTCTTTGCCATCCATGTTTCTCCAACTTCATCTTCAGCATTTTCTTCAATAACAGCTTTATTGCCCGCAGCAGCTTCAAGAATTTCTGGTGGTAATGCTTCATCTTCTTTAACGTCCGCAACAGGAGCATCTTTTGGCTTTGCAATTTTATTTTTAATCATTTCAAACATTTGCATTGTTTGAGCTTCACGAGATGGATCAGCTTGTTTTACAATTCCTTTCATATCTTTCTTAAATTTCAATTTCATATTACTGTAATTTTTTATTGCTTCTGATTGTGTTTCTTCATCTGAAATGCCAGCACATTAATAACTTTAAAAAATTCATTAAATTTAAAACACTAGTAACATACCATCATTATTGTGGACTTTAGGTCCTCTTAAAGATTTTGCATATTCTTTTTGAAGTTCATTGAGTTGTTCAGTCAACTTTTGCCTAAAAACAAAAGATTACACAAAAATCAAAAAGATAACAAAGTCTAACTTTTCTTCATCAATTCTTCTTCTTTTTTCAGCAGCCATTGCATCTTCAAAATTTTCATCTTCTATTTCATTCTTCTTGTCAACAAGTTTTCTCTTCTTTAATTTTTCTCGAATTTTATTAATTCTTTCATCTTTCTTTTCATCATCTTCATCATCACTTTTAATAGGTTTTTCATAATTTGAAAATTCTTCTGGATTAACAGCAGCTGCTTTACTTAACTTTTGATCATTCAATACATCATGAGCAGATTTTCCTTTTTTTGAAAGATCCTAAATTGGCATAATTAAACATAGCTGTTTAGAAACAAAATAAACCTTGTTAATCTTTGTTAATTCTTCTTCATCTTCTTCAACTTCATCACCAAAACTCAATAATGCAGTATTTTTTGTTACAGGTACTTTTTTCTTTTCTTTCTTTTCCTTTGATTTTTCCGGTTTATTAATTTCAGCACGTTCACGAGGTTTGATATCTTTGAAAGGATTTTCCAAAATTTTAACTTTAATAATTTTCTGTTCTGGTACAGGTCGTTCATTTTTGTCAATATCATGATCATTAAATCTCATCAAATTAAAGACAGTATTACCAGTAACTTTTCCAAACATTGTATGCTTTTTATACAATTCAGGAGTTGAACCAAGTGTAAAAAAGAATTGTGATCCATTTGCATCTTTGTTACCAGCACATCCAAGTAAGCCTCTACGATTAAATTGTAGCCTTTGATGAAATTCTGATTTAAATGGTCCATCATAAATTGAATCATTGCTTTCTCCTGTACCAGTTGGATCACCACCTTGAACCATAAAATCTTTTTGTAGCCGATGAAATATTGTTCCATCATAATAACCTTCCATACATAACTGAACGAAATTTCTTGTTGCTAAAGGACATTCTTTTGACCATAATTCTAAAAAATCAAGGTATTATTAGGCAATAATAACTAGAAAATTACCAATATCGATATCACCAAGTGTTGTTACCAAACATACTTTTCCCGATGTTCGGGGTTCATTAATATACATATTACTCATGCCGGCAGGATGATATTTTAATTGAGATCTTTAAATTTTACAAAGCAAAATTCTTTACAAATTTTTTTCCGATGCTATCACGCTTGTGAGTTCAAAGTAGGTCGTTGTGGGAAAATGTGTGGTCGAACAAAAAAGATTTTTGTTTTTTTGCTCTGGTTTGTAACAATTATTTGTTACCAGCAGTGTCTCCAAAGTTCCACTTTTTTTTGGAACGTATCCGTTCCGTTCCTCTTTTGAGCACTTCCCGTTCCGTCCGTTCCGTTCCTGTTTTTTAAAAGACCCGTTCCCGTCCGTTCCGTTCCGAACGTCAGAAACGGGTATACGTTCCCGTTCCTCTAAATTTTTAAAAAGTCTTTAAATTCTAATATAAAAGTAGCTTTTTTGTTTTAATTATAAAAAATTCTGAGAGTATTTTTTAAATAAATCGTGTTTTTACGGCAAATATACCAGCAAAAAATAATAAAAAATTTTCTTTTTACAATTTTTAAGTTACGATTTCGACGGATTTCCAAAATAAAGTTACAAAAAGGTGTTGAGGAACGGAACGTCTAAAATCCAAAAAGGAACGCGTCCGTTCCGTTCTTTTTTTTGGCATTACTCGTCCGTCCGTTCCGTTCCCAAATTTAAAAGAATACGTTCCCGTCCGTTCCGGAACGGGAACGGACGTTCCGGAACGGAACGGTGGAGACACTGGTTACCAGAATTAATCAAGAATTTTATTAATAAAAACTGTTAATCAGATTCGTATTTGAATAAACAAAAAAAAGTGAAACAAAAAAAAGAAGCGACAAAGGGAAAAAACAGTAAATTGTTTTGCTCATTTTTTTATGCTTTTTAACTAACGAATAAAAATATTGGTAAATTTTATTTGGATTTCATAATGTTTAAAGTAACAGAGTATATAGTTTGAAACGTGTATTTTTTAATGTAAAACACAGATTGCATTTTTGATCAGTTGTAAACTAAACCACTTTTCATATCACTATTTTATTTGACAAATATAATATTCTATACTACAGTAAAAAAAAGAAAACTTTCAATACATAAAAAAGCAAAATATCAAAAAACCGTTTCAATGGCTATTGTTCAAGTTCAGCAATACCATATTTAACTACGAGCATTGATAATTTTAACAAAATCAGGTTTGAGTGAAGCTCCACCAACTAAAAAGCCATCAATATCTCCTTTCTTTCCAAGTTCTGCAGCATTTTCAGCAGTAACAGATCCTTAAATATTCAAGGTATTAAAGACTAAAATAAAGAAACAATATACCTCCATAGATAATACGGGTAGTTGCAGCAACGTCTTCACTAACTTTTTCCTTTAAAAATTGACGAATCCATTCATGTACTTCTTGAGCTTGTTCAGGTGATGCAGTTTTTCCAGTACCAATTGCCCAAACAGGTTCATATGCAATAACAATTTTTGACCAATCAACTTTCTTATCAACAATTGCTTGTAATTGACGGAAGTTAACATCCTTGGTTTGTCCAGCTTCACGTTCATCTAATTTTTCTCCAATGCAGAAAATAACTTTAAGACCAGATTCAATTGCATGAACAGTTTTTTCAGCAATAAGGTCATCCTTTTCACCAAAAACATGACGACGTTCAGAATGACCAAGGATAACCCATTCAAGTCCAAGATCTTTAATCATAGCAGGAGAAATTTCACCAGTAAATGCGCCCTTTGCAACCTACAAACTCTATCATTAGAAAGAGTTAGCAAAGACAAAAATTTAAACCTTATAGCAATTTTGTGCAGCAACTAAAATATTATTTTTGACATTTTCTTTAACATATGTTAAGTAAGGTGCAGGAGGAGCAACAATAATATCGACATTTGAATTTCCACCAGATTGATTGAGGAAAGAGAGGATGCCATCAATAGTAGCATGATCTCCATTCATCTTCCAGTTACCTCCAACAACAAATCGACGTTGATTAGCCATCTTTGTTGCAGTATTAACAGAAGTCTTAAAAGAATGTGATAAATTTTAATGTTGCAAGAAAAGTAAAGGGTGGACATCTCAAACACGCATTTGTGAACTCATTTTATTTTACTGGTTTTGTATAATACTATACAAAAAATAATATTTTATTAGAGAAATAACATCAATTGGGAAAACTCGTTAAAATCTTAACTAAATGCCAAAAAAACAACGAAATTCAATTATTTGTACGTGCATTTTTGGCATTTTTTTAAAAGTTCAAAGCAAATATTCGGGGCAAGAGTTTTTATTTTCCACATATAAAAGTTTAGTCTAACGCTTTAGATTCTACCGTAATAATTTAGTTGATCAACAAAACCGGTAAAGAAATCAAAAATTTTTGATGCAGAAAAAAGGGCAGGTATTGAAAAAATTGATATGGATGAAAAAACAGAATAATATAGTCAGAATCACTTTATAGCTTACGTTCCAATATACGATCTTGTCTTGGTTTTTGCAGTCGACCAACCAAGGTTGTTAGTTAGTCATCCCTGGTAATTTAGAAAAAACCCTACTGGCCCCTCCTAGAATATTGATTTACCAGCTTTGGATTAAGCAAACGTTGGGATGCAGTGTATTGTGCAACTTCGGGCGTCTTTGTTTCAACATTTTCTTGTTGTCTTGGGAATTCAAATGGATTCTATAAAACAAACTTTTTTACCCAGAAAAAAAGTTATGCCAAAAATTACTTGAATAACTGATTCAAAATCAGTAAAAAATTGCTTTGCATTTCCCTGAATTAAAACATTTTGTTTTGAAAATTTTTTAGTTCCATCAAATAAACCAGAAACATTTGAATTTTCATATGCTTCAATATGAAGGGAAAGGGTGCTGTTACTGGTGGAACTTGAGCATGAAATTTTTCTACCACTTTCTTTTTTGAAGCCATCAATGGATCCGAAAGTTGGTGACAAATTTTTGGTTGCTTTATTCCATGAATGGGATTGTTTTTGAGTTTTTGGATAATTATTGTTTGCAAAATCTAACAATTTTGTTGACGCTGCAGTCCGTTTTTGTTTTTAAAGAGAGAATCAAAAATTCGCTTGCAACTTGTTTTTACAGGATTTTTTAAAGCAGGACTACAGCATTTTTTTTTACCGTAATTCAAGACTTTTCTATTTTTAGAGAAAACATTTTTTGAGCTTTCAGAAAATGCATTTGAAGAATTTTTTTGCTTCAAATTGAAATTTTTGTATTGGCCATTTGAATTATCAGCAAAAGCAAAATCTTGTTTAGATTTAAGTGGTAAAGAATAATCTTTTGTTGCCATCTAAAAAAATGTTAAAATTTTGATGGAAAATTTTTTAAAAACAACAAACGTAATAGTGAAAATTATAATACAGTTCTCAAAACCGTTTTATTATAAATAAACTCAAATTGCAAAAAAACAAAGCCAATATTTACTGGTTTTAATCGGTTTCAAAAGTATTTAGACAGACTGTGAAAGTTTTGTAATCTTTCACAGTCAACAACAAAATGCTCGAATTACATAAAAAAAAAGAAGAGCCCAGAAAAAAATTTATAAAAATCGTGAAACCAATATGTCATTTAAAAAAATGCAAGCAAAATTATGATACTTCTGCTTCTTGCATTTCATCATTCTTATTTTTTTCAATAAGCGAACAGGTGCTCACCATTTAATTTATTTGCATTGCAAGAGTACAAATGCTAATATTTATTTTAAGTTTACTCGATTAACCTGTTGGTGAATAAATTAAATATGAGCTTATTCTATGAATTTTTGAACTTTTGTGAGTTTTTTTAATTTAAAGATTACTGTAAATGGAAATAAGCAACTAAAATTCATTCGGCCTTTCAGGTGGTAAAAAACGGGTTAACGTTTTGAAATTTTATGAACAAATTATTTGTGGCGTTTATATTTAAATCAAAGACTTTATAGCTTTTAACCCCTTAAAATGTTTCGTAAATCTGATGTTTAATTTTTTTTTAAAACCTAGACAAAACATTATTGCGTAATTAATTTAATCATCAAGGTTTAGCTTTTTTTTCTTCGCAATTTGTTTTCATGCAAAAAAATTTAAATTAAAAAATTATTTAAAAAAACCTGGTCGATGAAAAAATAAGAATGATGCAACATTTTTGGTATGAAAATCTATCATAAATACAGCAAGTTAAAAAGGTGGAGTTTAGCTTTGCAATTTTTATAAAACGATTCTTTTGCAGTTTTTTTTTTAAAGAATCATTTTTATAGTTTTAAATTTATTCGTTCATTTTAGTTTTGCGTTTTTCAAATTTGCTTAGCGACCGTCATTTTGCTCACTTTAAATTTTCATTTTGTTTCCATTTCTTTTTTTGCATTTGCTTTAATATTCGCTTTGTTGAAAATTAATTCACAAAACATTCCTTGAAAGTTTTTAAAAAATTTTTAAATCCTGGCTTTTTTAGATGGCAACAAATAATCAACTTTCCTTCTTGAACGGAAAGCAACAATCTTTTGTTAAAGATAATTTTGATAGTATTGATAATGGTAGTCAATACACCAATCTTAATTTGAATCAAAATTTCAAATGTTCAAATGTATCTTCTGTTCAGCCTTGTAGCAAACCAACAGAAAATAAGAATTTTGGTAAACAAAAAAATTTGATGCAGTCTCACAAAAAGAATTAATTTCAATTATAATCAAAGAATTTTGTTGTTGCTTAAAAAGTCATAGACTTGTTAATGAAACGATCTACAAAATTTTTTTCTTGGGATTGCAGCAATGCTTGAATTACCAGATTCTACAGTATCTGATAATTGTGATGGAAAAGAAAAATCACAATCATGGAATCAATTATCCAAAATTCCAAATTCTTTAATTATCAGTAATAAATGTGAAGAAGATGCTAAAAAGCATTGGCAAGCCGAAAAATCAGGTACCAAAAATAGCACCCTTTCTCTTCATATTGCAGCATATGAAAATTCAAATGAAACTGCTGCAACTGATCCATTTGATAATAATGAATCAAAAAAGGAAGGATTAATTGGAAAACAAAATTTGACTTCTTCAACATTTGTTGCTCAAGTACGTGAAATAAGAAATGGAAAAGCATTTAATTTTTTACAATTTTAGTATCCCTTTGAATTTCAAAGACAACAAAGTAATGAAGCATCAGAACCTGAAGTTTCCCAATTTAGAGCTTCCCAAAGATTAATCAATTCTAATGAATCAGGAAATAATAGTCGACAAGGTAACCATTTTTTTACATTAGTTTTATGGAAATTACTACCGTCAAAAATGTTTCACTTATCCAAAACTGTTTAAACATTATTAGATTCCATAAAAATAATGTATTTTTTATTTAAAAATTTGTTGAAAAAAAAAACACAAAACAAATTATTTTTGCTGCGACAAAATTTTTTTTTATCAAGTATTTGATGGAATCGTGCATACTCCATCCATAATCCATTTTTTATTAAACAAAGTTTTTTTTGCAAGGTAAAATACCTTTAAATCTGCTAGTTTTTATTTATAATCAAACCTCTGTTTTTCATATTTTCTTACAACGCGCCAACCCTGATCAGGCATTTGCAGTCTGCCTGTTTGGATAGCCGGCAGACTTTAGTCCATTCGTTGGAACCTTCAAAAAAGCATCTCACTTTTTTGGTCAATATAAAACTTTTTTATCACTTTAAAGAAAATATCTTACTAAAATATCGAAAGAAAATAGTATAAATTTTTTCATTCTGAAAGCCTCTGTTGACTAAAATCTCCTTGATTGTTAAAAGTATCCCTTTTAAATATGGTGTATTTTAGGACCTTCAAATTTATCCAAAATGACTGAAAATGGACAGCTTCCCCCTCAACAAAGTGCTATGAAGCGTGGTGTTGTAAAACAGGTAATTCATCATTCACAAACATATCTATTATCGAAAATTTTGTTCAACAATCCCGTATAATTTAGGTTCTTAGTGGCGATGCCGTCGTCCTTTTGGGTCCTACAGGTTCAAATGGTCTTCCACAAGAAATTACCGTTTATCTTGCAAACATTTCTGCCCCACGTCTTGCAAAGCGGCCAACTGATAACTCTCCTGGGCAACCTGATGAACCATTTGCGTGGGAAGCACGTGAATTTCTCCGTAAAAAAGTTGTTGGACAACAAGTTAATTTTGTTCGAGATTTTATTGCAACCTCTGGACGAGAACATGGAAGAATTTATATTGGCGGAACATGTTAGTTATTTTAGCTTTTAAAGAGATTCTCTTTATATTTATTTTTGTAGCAATGGAAACAGCTGAAAATGTTGCTGAAATGGGTGTAGCTGAAGGATGGTTAGAAGTTCGACCAGGAAAACAAGTTGATGAACAAACTCAAAAACTTTTGGATGTACAAGAAAAAGCTAAAAGTCAAAAGAAAGGAAAATGGGGAGTTGATGAAGCAGATTATCATAAGCATGTTCGTGATATTAAATGGAATGTTGAAGATCCTCGAGCACTTGTTGATAAATATTCTCAAAAACCTGTAAAAGCTATCGTTGAGCAAATCCGTGACGGTTCAACTGTTCGAGCATTTTTATTACCTGATTTTGAATATGTTACAATTATGCTTAGCGGTATTAAAGCTCCAAGTGCACAATCAGTTGGTGAAACATCTGCCCAACCCTTCGGGGAAGAAGCAAAATTTTTTGTTGAAACAAGAATTTTACATCGTGATGTTGAAGTTATCCTTGAAGGGATATCAAATCAAAATTTTATGGGATCAGTTCTTCATCCACGTGGTAATATTGCAGAATTTCTATTAAAAGAAGGATATGCAAAATGTGTTGATTGGTCAATTGGAATTGCAAGTGCCGGTGCTGCAGCATTAAGAGAAGCAGAAAAGTTTGTACCATAAAAAGTCACAATATTAATAACAAACAAAAATTTTAGAACAGCAAAAGATAAAAAATTACGATTGTGGAAAAATTATTCCGGATCAGCAAATGGTGTCAATAAAAAGACATTCCAGGCTACTGTAACAGAAGTTGGATTGGGTGATTCATTAACGGTTGAAAAAGATGATGGAGAAGAAGTTAAAATTCATCTTTCATCAATTCGTCCTCCACGTCGTGAAGCTGCTGGTGAAGGTGCTCCAGCTGCTTCAGCAAGTGGCCGAAAATTTTTGCCTTTATACGATATTCCTTACATGTTTGAAGCACGTGAATTTCTTCGCAAAAAACTTGTTGGAAAACGTGCCCAAATTTCAATTGATTATGTTCAACCAAGATCAGAACAATTCCCAGAAAAAACTTGTGCTACTGTAATTATTAATGGACAAAATATTGCACAACAGCTTGTTGAACGAGGTCTTGCAAAAGTTCTTCGACATAAACAAGATGATGACAACAGATCTTCTGCATATGATTCATTAATGGTTGCTGAAGCAAATGCAGAAAAGGAAAAGAAAGGCCTCTTCTCTGAAAAGAAAGAAGGTTCAACTGTTCGAGTACAAGAATTACAAGGTGATGCAGCTCGATCAAAACAATTTTTATCATATTTCCTAAAAGCTAAACGTATTGATGGTGTCGTTGAATTTGTTGCTAGTGGTTCAAGATTACGAGTATACATTCCAAAAGAAAGTGTTATTATTACATGCCTTCTTGGTGGTATTACTGCTCCACGTGGTGCTCGAATGGGTCCTGGTGGTAAACTTGTTGGCGAAAATGAGCCATTTGCTGAAGTTTGTTTTTTTCAAAAATTAAAGTAAAATTCTCATTTATTCCTGTTTCAGGAAGCATTAAAATTTACTAAGAAATATACTCTCCAAAGAGAAGTTAAAATTGAAGTTGAAAGTACAGATAAAGCTGGTGGATTTATTGGATATCTTTTTGTTACAAAAGAAGCGGGTGGATTGGTTAATCTTTCTGAACTTTTGGTTGAAAATGGATTCGCTTCAGTACATTTCTCTGCAGAACGTGGACCATATTATAATCAACTTTCATCAGCTGAAAGATTTGCAAAGAATGCTAAACGTGGAATTTGGCAAAATTATGTTGAAGAAGAACAAGTTAAACCATCTGAAACTGAACAAGCTAATGACAATACTGAACGAAAAGTCAATTACAGAAAGGTTGCAATTAGTGAAGTTTCATCTGATTCATTCAGATTTGCTGCACAAAATTTCGATGATGCTGGCACCATTGAAAAACTTATGAAAGAGTTAAAAGAAGTTGATTCATCATCACAAGGAACAACTCGACCAAAAAAGAATGAAATGGTTGCTGTACAATTTTCTGGGCAATGGCATCGTGCCCGTGTTGAAGCAATCAAAGGTGATACAGCTGAAATTTATTACATTGATTATGGAAATGTTTGTTGTCCCAAGTTTTAAACGAAAACCCTAATTTATTCATTTCTAGCGTGAATCAGTTTCTGTGTCAAAAATTGCCCCATTACCTGCAAGATTCCAATCAACTGGTCCACTTGCACGTGAATATGTCCTTGCCCTCGTTACAGTACCAAATGACGATTATTATTCCAAAGAAGCTGCAAGTGCATTTAGCGAACTTGCTTTCACATATCCATCATTTTTACTTAATTCTGAATATAAAAATGGAAATCTTGAAGCTGTTACTTTAGTAACTGATGATGAAAAGAAACGCGATATTGGAAAGCAACTTCTTTCTGATGGTTTTGCATTAGTTGAACCTCGTCGAGAAGGTCGCCTTAAATCTTTGGTAAGTAATTTTACAAAAATTCTACAGCAGAAATTCCTGTTTTTTACCGCCCTTTATGACAATCTTATTCACTCTGGGTGTATGTAAACAGGTATATCAAGCGATACAATTTTTGACAGTGTTTTCAGTAATATACTGTTGGCATTGTACAAATTGTCAACATTTTTAAATCAATAAATTTAGTTAAAAATACTAAATACCGTACCCTTTTCAGGTTGATCAGTATACTGCTGCTGAACAAGAAGCTCGCAAAGGCCGTAAAAATATTTGGCAATACGGTATTTTTGAAATTAAACTCAATTCTAAAAATTTACACGCTATCAATTTTTAGGTGATTTTACTGGAAGTGAACTTTAAACATCACATTTCAAACTCCTATCTCCTATTCAATTCCCTTTTTTTTTGGTAAACTTTAATCGTATCAAAATGCTGTTGGGTTCTATATTATTAATTATTTCAAAATTATAGTATATAAATATTAAATATTTATTTTAAATTGTTATATTTTGTTGTTGATTATTTATTATTATGCAACTTTGATAGAAAACTTCTTTTTTTCTATCAACATTTTTTTGTCCAAATTTATCTTTGCTGGCATTGTGTCTTCTTTTGCCAAACATGTAATTTGTTTCATCGGTTTTTTTGGGTTCTTTTTTCTATTTGTAATCGTTCCCCAAATCTTTTTTGTTGTGATACATTTTTTATTATTTCTGTGATTGCTACAAAATATCTAATCATTGACATTAAAATAAATTATTTATATTTTATCCCTCTTTTTTGACTTTGTTGAAGACATTTTGGCATTTAAAATCGGAAAAATACTACAAAAAATTTCTTGACACTTTTACGACATATTGATATTTAATGTAATGCTATGCCAATGCATAACATTGATTTTTACTTGACGATTTAATGATAAAAGTTTCGTCATTGTATTTTTTGTTGGAATAAAATCAAAATTTTCGCACAAGCTTAAAGGGAAAATTTAGTTAATTTAAAGTAAAAAAACCAAACTCAATATAATGTGCTTTTGGAACCAAAGCAATAATATCTTCTGGTGGGACTAAAACATTTTTTGGGTAATAAATATTTGCCAACAACGAAAATATTTCAATTTTTCCAGCATTTATTAAAAATTCAAATTCTTTCAATGAAAGATTACAGCCTAAATCTAATCTATAAATATTGCATTTTACAATTTTCGAAATAAATTCTGGAGGTTTTGGAACATTGTGAAAAAATAGATCATCTATTAACCATAAATTATTTGGAAAATATTTTAAATCGTAGGATGTAACCTGTACGAAATATTTTATTCTTTTTTTTTACCAAATTACAAGCACTTAATGATTCAAGAATAGTAATTTGTTTTTTAATATAAAAATATTTACAAGTTTTATGTAATTTTTGTAACATTTCGCCACTTACAGTATCCAACAAATAATTAATTATTGGATTTGGAATGGAAAAACTTTGATTAATCATATAAGGCCGGGCCTTTCAGTGTGGCCCCTTCTTCATAAGGAAAGTTTTTGTTTATTTAACTATTCAAAAATTTTGCTGCAGTTTAAAAAATACAAACTTTTTAATCAATAATTTTTAGCTCTGTTTTCTTCGCAAAATTTAGTTTTAAACAGTATATTTTGATTTTTCAAGAGCATTTTTTTGCATTGTGTCTTCTTTTGCCAAACATGCAATTTGTTTCATCGGTTTTTTTTGGGTTCTTTCTTTTGTTTTTCTTTTTGTAATCGTTCCCCAAATCTTTTTTGTTGTGATAAATTTTTTTATTATTACTGTGATTGCTACATATCATTGACATTAAAATGAATTGTTTATATTTGATCCCTCTTTTTTTACTTTGTTGAAGACATTTTGGCATTTAAAATCCGAAAAATACTGCATAAAAATTTCATAACCGTTTTAATATTTTTTTGTCTTTCTAGGATGTCCACAACTCAACAGCCACATCGTCCTGGTCCATTTAAACTACCAAATAAAGCTCATAAAGCTGGTAGGCATCGTACCAAAGGACAAGTTGATCGTGATACTCGTGGAAAAAAAGATGTTAAAACTTTATCTGTTCGAATGAGAAGAGATTTAAATCGTAATGAACGCCGAAAAGCTTTAAGATCAACTCTTAAAGATCAAAGAAAAAAACTTGTTCAACAAAATCGTAATTTGAGCAGAGCTCCAACTTTGGTTACAATTATTTCATTTAATCCTGAACTTGATGCTGCAAGAGTTGTTGAAAAGTTTGCTGCTTCTGATCCTGAATCACAATCTGTTGCCTCTGAACGTGGAAATATTACTTATATACAGTATGTTTTTCTTTATTACTATGCTTTCTTACTATTGATATTATAGCATTCCTCGATTCCGTGCAAGATATGGATTTGTTTGTCCTTTAACAACTCATCTTGATAATGTTCTTGATTGTTTAAAAGTATCAGATGTTGTTATATTTGTTTGGCCATTAGAAGAAGATTTAACTGAAGAACAAAGCTTGTTAATGTCTACTATATTAGCTCATGGTCTTCCGTCATCTATCAATGTTGTCGGGGATATTCCATCAAAGGGTAAACAACGTGATCAACTTCGTCATATCGTTTCACAATTAATTGATTCATGGAGTTTAAACAAAGATAAAATTTATGATTTGGATACTGATGCAAATGCTCTTGCACTTTTGCGTCAAATTCAAGCTATTCGTAAAAGACCAACAGTTCTTCAACGTCGTCGACCACATTTAATGGTTGAAAAAATGGAGGCAATTAATGTTAAACATGGTTTATGTACTCTTAAACTTACTGGATTTATGCGTGGTCCTTGGATGGATGCAAATCGGCTTGTTCATATTCAAGGTCTTGGAGATTTTCAACTTGAACAAATTGATAGACTTAAAGATTCGCTTCCTGGTGCTAAAGGTAGCAGCGAAGATACTGTTGTGCTAAAACCTGATGAAAATCAAATAGATTTAAATACAGAAGTTATTCCCGATCCAATGGATGCTGAACAGCCAAATGTTGATGATATGTTAAAGTCGGATGTTTTTGCAACAGAAAAGGTAACAAAACTTGTACCTAAGGGAACTTCAAGCTATCAAGCTGCATGGATTGTTGATGATGATGTCGAAGAAAATGGTGACGATGATGAAGATGATTCAATGGATGATGAATCTGACGAAGATGATGATGAAGATGATTTTGCTCCAACAGATTTAAAAGGTCCTGGATTTTATGAAAATGAAGGAATGGATATTGATCAAATGACTGTGGCTGGTACTGAAGCAGGTGATTATCAAGATATAGATATTGATAAAGAAGCAGTTCAAAAATATCGTCAAGATCGTGAAAATGAACAATTCCCTGATGAAGTTGATACTCCAATGGATCAACCTGCAGCTGTTCGATTCCAAAAGTATCGTGGTTTAAAAAGTTTTAGAACATCACCATGGGATCCAAAAGAAAATCTTCCACATGAATATGCAAGAATCTTCAAATTTGGTAATATTAAACATACCAAAAAGCTTATATTAAAAGAGCTTGAAAAGGAACCTGAAAATGGTCATTTTGTTACTCATGGAGATTATGTTTCATTATATGTTAAAGATGTTCCTGCACATATTGTAAATGAATGGGGTATGGATATGCCAATGATTGTTTATGGTTTATTGAAACATGAACAACGTATGTCCGTTCTTAATGTTGTCCTTCGGCGACATTTTACATGTAATCTTGCAATTAAAAACAAAGAAAATCTTATTTATCATGTTGGATATCGACGATTTGAAGCTAATGGTATATTTTCACAACATACAAATGGGGATAAATTTAAGGTCTGTTTTTGTTTACATAAATACAGTAACAGAGTTTGAAATTTTTAGATGGAAAGATTTATGCCAAATGATAATGGACCATTTGTTTCAACAATGTTTGCACCAATTTGTTTTGGACCAGCAAATGTTTTAGTATTTTATCGTGATGAAAAGGGTAAAGAACATCTTGTTGCTTCTGGTTCTGTATTGGATATGAATCCTGATCGTGTTATTCTTAAACGTGTTGTTTTATCTGGACATATTTCTAAAGTTAATCGTCGATTGGCTATTGTACGGTACATGTTCTTTAATAGAGGTTTGTCTTATATTTGCTTTTTCGCATTGTATCGATAATCTTTTTTTAGATGATATTGAATGGTTTAAACCCGTTGAACTTTATACACCACAAGGACGTCGTGGTCATATTAAAGAATCATTAGGAACACATGGTCATATGAAATGCTTATTCGATCAACCTCTTACAATTCAAGACAATGTTATGATGAATCTTTACAAGAGAACATTCCCAAAATGGACATATAATCCACGTATTGAAAGATCTAAAGTAATTGGTGGTGGCATGGTCAATGCACACAGTCTTCATTCTCTTATTACAAGTGCTGCAGCATCAGAAAAAGGTGAAACAGATAAAATGGAATTTTAGATTTGTTGTTTTTTGTTTGTTACAAATTTATTATAAAATAATATTTTGTTGATTTTTTGTTGTTTTTATATAAAAGAGTTTACAATAATAGTGTTTAAAGAATTGGTATACGGTAGAATCGTTAATATACTTTAAAACTTTTTGCAACAAATTATAATAAAATTTGAAGCATAATGGAATCTGCAAGAGAAGAAAGAGCTAAAATGCAATTGTATAATAAATTTTGTCAAGTTTTGACGGATGTAAAAGATAAAGATGTCGAAGTTCTGCAAGATCGAAAGCTTGCATTTTGTTCGGTAATTTTTCTCATTCATCTTTTTGGACTTTCAAAAAACGTTGAAATTTATAGAGTAAAATCGCAGAAACAAGTTCAAACATTGGCGCCCTTACACAAAGTGGCAATGATTTTATTGACAAAATTACATATGTGTTTGGTTCATTAGTTGTTGAAGTTGATTTATTAGTTCAAGAAGCAAAAGATAAATTTATTGATGCTTTAATTCTTTACGGTGAAGATCGTAAGCTTTAAATCAAAAATCTTTAAGATTTTTAATAGCTTCTTTTTCCAGCAAAAGGAATTCTTGAAGATGATGGAGGTTGTGTAAAAATGATGGCAGACTTCTTGGGCACTTTACAAGATTTATCCCTATATATTTGTCGATGTTATGAAGTTGTAAATAATATTTTTCAACAATTGCATGCATTTTATAATTTACCGTAAGCAAATATTGATTTTTTGCATACAAATGAAGAAATTTAGAAAGCATCAATTTTCAAATGCTTCTGATCGATGGCTTTATCGTGTTTGGAAGGCATTTGGAGATTTATTAGGGATATTAGTACAGTTGGATGAAATTGTTCAATGTCATTCAACACTTCAAGAACATTGGAAAATTTATCAAAAAACAATGAAAATGGTTCAGCATAATCCACAACAATTTAATGCAGTTGGAGAAAAATTTAAATCTTTAACAAATATTATTGCAAATTTGGATGCTCGAATAATGTCGGGTTTCCTTTTTCAAGTAAGTATTATTTTTTATAGCACAAAGAATAAATGTAATCCTTTGAATATCAATGATGGGGTTTTTCTAGAACTGCTATGAACAACCTTTCCCACAATCTCTTGCCAATGATAAATCATTCTTTCAACGATTTCAAAAAGTTTTAATTGATTTTCTTATAAAATGGGAAGCTGAAGCTGCAACCGATGACTTTCCAAATCGTGCAAGACTTATTTCACTTTTTGCTTTAACAATTTTTCTTCAAAAAACTGGGCCAACAAATGTTTTTGATAAAAAATTTGCAAAAAATCTTACAAATACTTATAAAAAGCTTGCAATCTTTCAATTTGCTGGTGATCTTTTATTTACTCCTTGTGAATTCCTTTTACGACATTGTCCAGAAATTGAAAAAATGATTGATAAAAAGTTAATGCAAAATATTGAAGCAGTAAAACAAACTTCTATGGAAATGTTATGTGAAAGGCTTACAAAAGAATTGCAAACTTTTACGGATATTGTAATCGAATGGAAAAATGAAATGAAGCAACTTAAAACTGCACATGATTTTCAGGTACTATACACATTTTTGTGTAATAAAAACAATGTTAAAAAAAAATTATTATAGAATAGTACACATCAATTTTTAACTTCTCAATTTTTGTTAATAATAAATGGCCCAAAAACTGCTGATAAAATTGGACGGCTTGTTCGAGCATTTCTTTGCTTACATTTAAATGCCGAAAAAGCCCTCACAAAAAGTCATGTTCAATGTATCTTTCGTTTAATTGAATTAATAAAAGTTATTTCAACAACAATTAAATTTGTAAGTTTATTTTGTAAAATGATTGTAATTTTATTATTATTTTTTATTTATTGCAGTATTGGCCAACAATTCTTGAATGCTGTTTACATGGTTTACAATATTGGAGTGGATGCATTTTACGAATTCTTGAAATTGTTCGTTTACAAGTTTCTGATTCATCATCTTCTGAAAAGCTTGATCGAGTTTCAACATTGATGATTGCCGAAAATGCCATGGCAAAATCTCCAACAAAATCACAAATTTTTATTTGTGGTGTTTCACTTGAAATTGGAAATTATACTGTAACTTTTACATACAATTTTTAAAAATTTTAAAAATATTTTTTTAGAAATTTATTAAAGCATCTGAATGTCTTGAAATTGATGATTTGTTAAGCCGGCTTGAAACGTTATCAAAAATTGAAGAAATTTTTTATCGTTCAACAAATACAACATTTTTATATTTTCATCGTTCACTTGCACAAATATATTTTGAATCAGCTTTTGAAGATTATCCTCTTGAAAGGATTGAATATTTTTGCGAATGTTTAGAAGATGGCTCAAAATTTCTTAAAAATGCAAAACATTGTGATTCTGAAGATTTGAAGAAAAATTTTAGAGAAGAAATTCAACAACTTATTCAAGATGTAAGAGTTATACAGAATTTGAAACAATAAAAAACAAAATTTTAGTTAATTGTTGAAAAACTTTGTACCCAAATTGAGAACGATCTTCGAATTGATGTTCATTCACATCAGAATGAAACAATTGAACAACTTGAAATTCGATTATTTTCTGCTCCACCAAAAAAATCCAAAACCCCTTTAATCCCTCTTCCAAATCAAGATGCAGCTTTAAGAAGTAAGCAATGGATTGAAATGAAACCTTTTAAACTTTCTGGAATTGTTATTGATTTAAAATGTAAAAAATTTGTTAAAATTTTAAAATTCTTTAATATCAAGATTATAGATGAAGTTGAAAAATATCTTGAAAAAACTTTTTATAATTTAACTGCCGTTGCTTTGCACGATGGTGAAACATATGCAAAAATGCGGCAACTTGCAAAACATCGATATGGATTAGAATTTTCTTCAACAAAACTTCCATATATGACTATCGATCAAGGATTAGATGTTTTAATGATAATGAAAAATATTCATGTTTTTGTTACTAATTATAATTATGATCTTAATGAACAGGTAATAATAACAATGTATACCCCATATTTGTGAATAAAACTCTAAAACATATATATTTTTTAGATGTTTATTGAAAGAACAGGAAAGAATCGATCTTTAAATGTAATGCATGTACAACAAGTTGTAAATTCAATTAAAACTCATGGTGCTGGAATTGTAAATTCTGCAATAAATTATGCGTATCAATTTTTAAAAAAGAAATTTCATATTTTTTCACAATTTTTATTTGATGATCAAATTAAATGTCAGCTTGTAAAAGAGATTCATTATTACAAGGATTCAATTGATGAACTTAATCAAATGGTGAGTTTTTGGTGGAAGATGGTTTGATTATTTTTTTCATTTTAAGCTTTTTTCAAAATGGCATAAACCTGACTATCAAGGTCTTTTTCTATTGTTCTTTTGCCTGATTAACCGGTTCATGCCACTTCTTTAAAACCCTCTTTTTTTAGTATCCTGTAAAACGTGCCGAACGCTTTAATACAGCTATTTCAAAACTTGGCGTTTCAACAGATGGAAAAACATTTTTGGATAAATTTCGTGAACTTATTACTCATATTGGAAATACAATTGGTTTTATTCGAATGATTCGTTCCGGTGTAATTGAATCCTCAGCATATGCCTCACATTTTATTCCAAAACTTCATTCATCTGATCCCTCTGAAGATCCAACAATTTCATCCATTGTAAAAGATGCAAATGGTAGCCAACTTTCAATTGAAATTGCAGAATCTTTAGATTCTTTAATTGAATCAATTGCTTCTTCATATTCATCTGAATCAGATTATGTTGAAATGTTAATTACAGTTTTTGCAAAAGAATTTCGAAATTATGAAAAATTTTCACATTTACGAAATTTTTTTATTATTATTCCACCGTTAACAATTAATTATGTTGAACATATTCTTGGGTGCCGTTCAAAAATTGGTCGAAGAGCTCAAACTGATTCAGATTTTACATTTGTTGATGATGGATTTTGTCTTGGAATTGCATATATTTTAACACTTTTAAATCAAACATACTTTTTTGATTCATTAAATTGGTTTGATTCAATTTTTGATAAATTTGATACTGAAATTGGTAAAGCAATGGAAGAACAAAAAATTGCACAAAAACGAAAAGATGAATCTTTTAGTCAAACTTTAGCATTACGGATTCAAAGATTACAGGATTTACAAAAGGTGAGATTAAACACTTATGATAATTTTTTATTATAATTTTTTAGGAATTCCAATATTTAATGTATACCCTTCATTCTGCAACAATGTTATTCAAAATAAAAGATCACGAAAATCCTGAAGATGAAATGTATCTCGAAGAATTTTAATTATATAATTTATTAATTATTTTTTTTGTTATTATTTTTGTAAATATTATTTCTGTTCCAAAAATATTATTTAAAATGAATAAAAACTTATTTATAAAATTTGAATTTACTTTAAATCAAAAAAGTTTTCAATTTGTATTTTTAAAAGTAAACGTAATTCTTTACCGTGATTTTTAAAAGACAAGAACAATTTTTATTATTCTTAATCTTTTTAATTTTGATTAAACAAACTTACCTTTTCAGCACCATATTCTCTGCAAAAATGGCGGATGTACTTAAAAATTTAAGCAATTTTTAGGAAGTGGCAGTACAAGGGTCGTTATAAATTGAAATGATGTGCCTTCTCCACCATCGCCTTTTTATCCCGAGATATCTGGATTCTGTTTGTTTAAAAAATTGAACAGTTTTTTTGGCATTTCGAAATTGAATTGAAGAATATTTGACAAAAAAGTATTATTCAGTCTATTATAAAGCATATTTTAATTTTATTGCAAAGAACATAAATGCCTCAAATCATGGAGTCTCAAATGTTGTTTAAATATTTATTATTTTCGAATTAAATGTCATGGTTTAAAATTATAAAAACACAATATTTAAAAAAGCTCTTTAGAATTATCATTAAAAAAAGAAGTGTCAGTAAATTGGTAAATGCTTTTAATCGAGTTTCATAGCGGGTGAATTGATCAAAGATCCACCATCAACATTAATGATTTGTCCAGTTAAGTATGAAGCCTTTTCAGAAGCCATAAAAAACAAAAATTCTGCCATTTCTTTGGATTCTGCAAAACGTTTAAGTGGAATATGTTGCGTATAATCTTCGTGCATCTAAAATTTGCATATTGTAATAGTTTTTGGTTAGGGAAAGATTAAAAAGAAGGCTGATACCTTCTTTTCCATTTCTTGAGGAACACCATGACGAGAAATGAAGGCAGTCGAAGTTCCACCGGGGTTAAGATTATTGACTCGAATACCTTTGGGAGCTAAAAGGGCAGCATAATTTCGAGCAAAATGATCAAGACCAGCTTTTGCAATGCAATAAAATGGAACTTGGGGAGAAGTTTTTTGAGAGCCAATGGAGCTGACATTGATGACATTTCCCTTTGTTTTTTCAAGATGTGGGATAGCAAGTTCGGTGAGATGAATGATGCTAAAAAATTAATTAATTTTATTAATTAAATCAATTTTTTGAGTACAAAAAAATAAGCCGGGGAGAGATGTGGGAGATTTATCTCTAATTCATCTTTACCCTTGGATAATTTTATAATTACATTTTTCGACATTTGAAACTATTAAGGTTTTAATTGAACGTTTTTGTTGCGTTTTTTGGTTCATGTATTCAATTATTAGAAACTCTTTGATATATTTTTTGGAAAATTTTTTTGTGCCTGGAAAATACTTTTTAAAAAATGGGACAATTGAAATTATCAATATAAGCTTTAATTCTATCTAGCTTAAATTTTACTGTAAAACTGGCATTTAATTTTTTATAAAAGATAGCATTATTGATTTTTTGTGGCTTTTTAAAGCGAATATAAATCAGTGACGATCAAGGAAAAATATAATTTAAATCCGTTTTTGTCATAAATATTTATCTAAATAAAAGACAAAGACCAAAAGTTAGAGTCACCTTAATTGAAACAGCATTGTTTGTTTTTTTCTGTTAATTAAAACTACCAATTAGCAAAAACAAAAATCACCTAACTAAATCCCCTCAAAATTATTCATTACCTCTTCAAATTAACTTCAATAACATAATCAAAATTTTCCATTGCTCGAGTATTCATCAGAAATCCTTCTTTATTTGCAATTCCAACGTTATTAATTAAGACATCAATTCTACCAAAAGCTTTGATAGTTTCATCAATCAAAGCTTTTAAGACATTTTCATCTGTAACAGGGCCACGAACCGAATGAATTCGTGTCTTTTCTCCACCAGCTGCCAACATCATATCTATTGTTTTTTTAAGACCTTCCTCAGATCTTCCATGAATTGTTACAGATGCTCCAGCTTTTGCAAATAATACAGCTGCAGCTTGACCAATTCCCGATGAACTACCAGTAATAATTACAACTTTACCATAAAATTCTCCAGTCATTTTTTAGATAGTTTAAAATAATAGATTTTTGTCAAAAAAAAATTGAAAAAACAAAAATGCAGTGAAGTAAACAAAAAAGAGCAAAGCTATTTATATAGTCCTCAAATGCTCCAAAAGCACAACACAAAAGAAACACAAAGCAAAAAAATGTGTCTGTTTTGTTCTAAAGTAAATAAATAAATTCAAAAAAAGAAAGTTCTTTGGTAAAAAAATAAAATAAGACCCCTCCAGATTAAATACACACACACTTTCTCTTCTCTATCAAATAAAAAATAACGTAGTTTAATGCTTGAAAAAAAAATTGATCCGAAATGTGATAGGAAAAAAAGAGAATCACCAAATGTTTAAGTGTAGCGAAAGAAAAAAAGGTGTACTTGGATTTTGAGGAAAGAAAAAAAAGAATTAAAGTGCAACTTTCAAAGCAAAAAATATAAGCAAACTATATTTTTGTGAAACATTTTGGCGACAAAATGATATCACAATGTTCTCTTTTAAGAATCAATGTGTTATCCTTTTAATATAAAATTATCGTTGAAAATATCAACTTTTTAAAAATAGCACTTATAATTTTTGTTCCACAAAATTTGTTTCATTGGAAAAAAATAATTTTTATAAAACATAATATGTTACAAGTTTGGTTGAATGATTATTTTACTATAATTTTTTAAAGAAAAAATTAAAAAGTTGGGGAATTTTCAATTAATGAAGTAATAAAACTGGTTTATTTTTTGATGATTTGGGTGTATCTGCTTTGACTACCGTTCATTTTTGAGTACCTTGGCAGGACTCATTTTGGGGCCAAAAATGCCCTGTAGCAGCGCCCTGTTAAAATTAGATAGATAATGTCTAGAATATTTTATTCATGATCCAAAAAAGCATATTTGTGAACCAATAAAAGTTTCTTCAATTCAAACTCCACAATTTCAAAAACTTCAAAGAAAAGATATTGCATTTAATGAAAAACAAAAAATTAATGAAAATAGAATTTTAAAATTGCCTCATTTCGAACTTCGAACAAGTCAAAAAGGTGTTCCAGAAGGAAAATTAGTTGTTTTTGATTTCACAGATACAGCAATGTGCTTTGAATATTATTATAATACTAAAGAGAAACTCTTTATTTGTTTAACAAAAAAACATCGAGTTACTGCAAAAGTGCATGTTGATGAAGAAAGCAATGAAAAATTTATTGAAATTTCTGAAAAGCAACATATTTGTGAACCAATTAAAGATGAATACAAAATTATTTGTTCTTCAATGTTCATTGTTATGAATGAAGATGATAGAATGAAGCCAAAAAAAATTATTTATTTACTTCAGAAACAAAAGAATTCTATTATGAACTTTATTACAAAACAGAAAAAAAAGTTTTTCAATGTCTTTTATGTAAAAAGCTTAAAAAATATGTTTGTGTAAAATTATGTAAAAAAGAAAATGGTGAAGAATATTTGATGAAAATGAAAAATGAAAATATTTGTATTCCAAAAAAATATGATCAACAAAATTTTGAAAAAACCGAAAACTGTTCCAGAATCCATGTTTGAATTATTTCGAAATATCAAAGGTGAAGAAAATAAAAAATAAATTATATTTATTTCTGAAAATAGAGACTTCGTATACGAATATTATTTGTCAAGATCTTCATTTTTCTGTTATCAATGCAAGAAGCTAAACAAACATGTATTCCCAAAGCTTATGGGGGATGATGTAAAGCATGCTGAACTTTCTAAAGCCGAACATATTTGTCAACCAAAAAAATACTGTCGAAAAAATTATAAAAAATGATTTTTTATTTTTTAATGAATTTTTTGGTTCTTTTTATTTTATCTTTGGTACAATAAAACTTTATATCACTTTTGTCTAAATGTAAAATTATAAACACATTTTGGAACATACATATTTGTTTTTACAGATATAAAGAAATGATATAATTTTCATGAATTTAAAACGAAAAAAAATGTAGATAAAAATAAAGCAAGCGAAATTTCAAAAAGAACGTAAACATAATATAAACAGAAGATAGACACAGCACTACTAATTTTACCCACCCTACAAACACCCATGTACCTCAGGGTTCTTAGGCTTAGGCCTTAGTGTTCTAAGGTATGTCATGAGTTATTAAAAATGTTTTTTTTAAAAATTTTTTTTTAAAAAGTTGTGTAGCGTGAGGGATCGGCGTAGCCGGGCCCCAATGTTTCTTGTGTCACTTTAAAAGGAAATGCAACTGATAAAAATCGCAATGCTGAAAAGAAAAAACCCGCATCAAGACGTCCAAAAAGATACAAAAAATAATTTATTCCATTTTTGTTCTTTCGTTTTTGTTTGTTTTTTTTTCTGCAATAAAATTTTTGTTCTGCTTTTTTTCATTTTAATATTTACGCGAATAAATATGAAAAAATAAAACACACAACAATGTGATAATAATTAAACAAAAGTTTGGTATTTCAGTATCAATTTTATTCAGAGAAATGAATATTTCTTGAAAAATTTTAAAATGTCATTTGTTTACTTTTAAATAAACAACATTTTTGTTACATAAAAAATTTTTTTTACAGTTTATAATTTAATGTAATGAAAAAATTTTGTTTTACATGAATAATAAAAAAATTGTGTTTTAATTTTCTTGAAAGATGTTGTTACCAATTGAGCATACTGTAACTCCATAATACTTCTTCGTAATCATTAATAATAAAAATTAGTAATAAATTTAAATTAACTTTTACCAAATTTATTCTGAATTTTTCTTAGCCATGACGTTTCTGGAGTTTGAGATGAAGAAGCGTGCCAGGTTTGCTATAAAAATTTTTTAAAAAAATTATTATTTTTAAAATTGAGATTACCTCATATTTATCATAGACATATTCACCTTTAATTTGTGAATCTTCATATCCAATATTCCGTTCAAGAACGTAAGAAGAAGCCGAAGAAGGGCTGCGATAACGGGAAAGAATTTCAGCAATTTGTTGTTCTCGACAATTCATTGTTTTTTATTTATTGATTTGAAAATAAAAACAAAATTAGTTTTAACTGAAACATTGTTGTGATTTAAATACTCTTCTCTTTTTTCTCATTTTACAGTAACCGAATTATAAGAAATATCACGTTTTTTTATTAAATAATAGTTTGATAAAAAAGTTTATTTGATGGATTAATTTGGCATTCAAAAGTTTTGTCAAACACACTTTTTTTCGTAAATGCGTCAGCCCCCAGATTTTTTATCATCAACTTTGATGCCCTAAATTTTTTAAACAATAGCACCTTTTTCTTTCTTTCTTTTTTCTTTCATCAAATCAAAGTTCAACGATAAAAATTTTTTTTATTTGCGTTTAAAAAAGTTTTAAAAAACTCGTTTAATTAAATGATTGATAATGTTTATGAAAGATTTTTATGTCATTTCCGTTAAAGTTTAATAACAAAAAAAGTCGTTAAAAATAATAAAGAAGAAAAAAAAATATGATTGATTGTTGGAAGATATTTTCGGAATAATTAATAATTTATTGTCTAAGATGACCATTGTTATGTTATTTTTCTTTTCGTCTTTTGAAATGTAATAATTTGGAGGCACCAAAGTTTTTTTAAATTTTTGTATGCACGTAGCAGCTACTTTCAACATGTTTGCAAAATTGTTTCAAAATAAAAGTTTTTACACAATTTCGCAAATTTCGAAACTCAACAGTTATGCATTTTAGCTCCATTGTCTCTCCAATTCTTTAAAATATTGTTCAATGGGAGTAAGTTTAGGAACAATTTTTCCCAAAGAATTAATATTTGCTTCAATATTATTTCTTCCAATAATATTAACACATGTCTGATTTTTATCCGATTGAATCCAATGTATTGTCATAAAAATGAAAGAAATATTGTAAAACTAAAATTCAAATTTTCTTAAACAAAAATTAAGTTTAAAAGTTTTTACCATATAAAACAATGAAGTCGGCCCAGTAAATCCTAATAAATTTCGATATCCCACAACACTCAAAGATCCAAGTGGAGCAATTAATGAAAATATTAAAATCATCGGCCAAAGAGTTTTTAAAACTTTTACATTTTCGTAAATCTAAAATTTGCATATTTTGATTTTCTCCATTATTCAGTATAAATAATTACCTGATGCCTTTCGCTTAATGTTATTTGATATGCCAATTTTTCGTATTTTCTTTGATTAACAAAATATAAAAACTGACAAAAAATGAGTGTTGCCGCATGTTCAGCAATGACAAAATAAATTGTATAAAAGTATTCATTTAAATCAGTAAAAATGCCTAAAAACTTTTTTTAATTTGAAAAAAAGAATCTTTAAAACATACGCAAATATTCAATGTATCCTTTAATTAAAGAAGCAGCATAAGTTGCAATAATCGAAAAAATTAATGTAAAATTATTACAAAAATATTTTGTATAAGTTTTATAAAATACAGTTGCAACAATTCTGCTTATTACAATAAATAAATATGTGTACCGAATTTGTGAAGTACTTGCCACTAATATCATTCGTAAAATTCGATATGTTGTTGTTTGATAATCTGTATAGATAAAATAATGAATTCCAGTGATAAGTGATAAAATTATAATTAAAAAAACATGTGGACGAAAACATATTTGATGATAAATTCTAAAATCTTTATCATTTTTATTATAGGGTGTTGAAATAACATACCGCAATCGTTTTGACATGTATTTTTTGGGTTTTTTAGCAGCAATAAAACATAATTTCCAAAAGATTAAAGCTAAAACAATATTGACAGCAGTAATAGAAAAATGAAGGGTTTTGTTTATTTCAGCCGATATCATTTTTGTTAAAAATTTAAAACTGAATTCAACAAGCAAAATTATAGATTTATTTCCTTTTTCAAAACTAATTTAAATAATGAAAGGGTATAAAGGTAGTTAAATTTAATTGTTCCATATTTTTGGAAATAATTAGCAGTTAACAAAAAAAACGGGCTAAAGTTCCGTTTTTGTGTAACTGAATTCAATTCATAATTTGTCGGCAAATTAAAGGCTTAAAAGTATGTGTTTCCGAAATAATAAAAATTTTAAATTATTGGATACTGTATTAAAACCAAGGTTTTTAGGGTACAAAAAGGTTTTCAAAAGTTTTTATTTCTTTTTATTTATTTCATTTAAAATGGAAAAAGAATTTATTTCCATTGCTTTTCCAAATTATTAAAATAGCTTTCAACTGGAATAATTTTGGGTTGCATTTGTCTCCGAGAATTTTCAGTATCCATTTGAACAATATTCTTTCCAATTGTATTAATGTGATTAAGATTTTCATTTGGTTGTGTCAATCTCCAACAAATCACCAATAAAAATGCAATATTATAAGACTAAAAAATATAGTAATTTATTCATTTGTTTAAAAATTAAAAATCTACCAAATAAAATAAAGATACTGGCCCTGCAGTTTCAAATACATTTTTATAACATACGATTAATATTGGACCGATTGGTGAAACTGTTGAACAAATAAAAACTATTGGCCAAATTGATTTTAAAATTTTTACATTTTTGTAAATCTGAAAATTAAAGAATAAATATTAGTTTTAATTTGAATAATGTATACCTGATGTCTTTCAGAAAGTGATGACTGATAAGCCAATGATTTATATCTCTGTTTATTAACTTCTTGTAATATTTTACAGAAGATTAAAGTTATTGCATGTTGACCAAGATTAATATAAATGGCAAAAAAGTATTGATTTAAATCAACAAAAACGCCTAAAATCAAATAATAATGCAATTTTGTTCCAGGGATATGCGGAAGTACTTCCGGGGAACACTTTTCCACAATTTTTTCTGAATATCGAAAAAATAATTGTTTTTTTTTTAAATAATACATTTCTGATCTAGTTTTTATCATAGCTTTTATCTGTCCAAACAGAATTTAAATATATGCTTTTATTAAAAAACTAGAGCACATTTTAGCTTTCGTTTTTGAGGAAGTGTTAAACGGAATTCCGTTTAAAAAATGGGAGCGGAAGTAAGCTCCAATTTTTTAATAAAATTGTATATTTAAATTCTGTTTGGACAGATATAAGCTATGATAAAAAGTAGATTAGAAATGAATTATTTAAAAAAAACAATCATTTTTTCAATATTGAGAAAAAATTTGCGGAAAAGTGTTCCCCGGAAGTACTTTCGCACAACAAAATTTGTTCAGCAAAAAATTACGTACGTATAAATTCAATATATCCATTTGCCAATGAAGCCATATGAGTTATAAAAATGCTAAATGCTAACAATCCAGCGCCACTTGAATATTTTGAATAATGTTTATAAAAAACTGTTGCAGCAATTCGACTTAAAATAATAAATAAAAATGCATATCGAATTTGCATGGCACTAAAAACTAGCACCATCCGAGCAATTTTATACGAGATTAAATTTATATCATCAAAAATAAACCAATGAACTCCAGTAACAATTGAAAAAACAATTAAAAGAGTACCATATGGATCTAAACAAAATGCAAAATATATCCTAAAAATAAACATTTCAAATTTTAATTAAAAGTGTGTGTTGAAAAAATATCAAACCTTAAATCTTTTGAAATATTGTAGGTTTTTTTGCTAACAGTATAAAATGTTAAAATCATTATAATACATATTAATATATTAATACTTGTAACAATAGTATGTAAAGTTTTATTTAATTCAGGAGTAATCATACTTTTGTTATTGAAATGAGACAAAATAAAATTTATAAATTTATTTAAAAAAGTCATGAAGATTTTTAAAATTTATTTAAAAATTAAAGAACAAAGTAATTATTTAATTAAAAAACTAGGATAATTATTTCAATTTGCACTTTCTTTAACAAACTGTATTTTAAAAATGGTGTATAGTCTCCGAAAGTCGAGCAAGCAATTTCCGTTGTTTCCGTTTTTAAAATTTTCACAATTAAAAGTAATCGCTATATACGCACGAGCCGACAAACTAAAAAAACGCCGCCCCGGGTGTTGTTAAAATTTTTACATTTTTATAAATCTAAAATGCAAATTTGAAAATTGCCAACCGATACAAAAAAAAATTACCTGATGCCTTTCAGCAAGTGTTGATTGATATGCAAGAAATTTATATTTAAAATGATTAATCAAATATAAAATTTTGCATAAAATTAAAGTTACCAAATGTGTTGCAAGTACAATATAAACAGCATTAGCATTTCCGTTCCAGCCACGAAAGACACCTAAAAACAATTTTTTTAGAAATATTCCGCTTGAGACAAATATTTACGCAAAAATTCAAAATATTCATTTATAAATGATGTTAAATAGATGATAGTAACGGTAATTGCTAATGACAAATTATAATTTGAATATTTTGAATAAGGTTTATAAAATATTGTTGCAATAATTCTTCCGGCAACAATAAAAAAATATGATAGACGAACTTGTTGACAACATAATGCAGTTGAAAAGCGAAGGATATCATATAGGTGTGAATGTTTATCATTAAAAATCAAATATTGAAATCCCATAACAGTTGAAATAATTACAAGCAAAAATGCATATGGTTCTAAACAAAATTGAAAATATAATCTGAAAAGTTTATTTTTACTGTAATTGAAATTTTCGAATCTACTTGTTTGAAATATATAGGTGAAAAGTTGTCCCAGAAACTTTTTACACTTTAAACTTACTTTAAACTTTTCGAAACATTTTCATATGGTTTTTTAGCAATGTAAAAACACATTTCACAAAGTATTATTGATAATAACAGATTTAAGCTAGTTAAAACAATATTCAAAATTTTATCCAATTCTATTAAAGTCATCATTTTTAAAAAAAACTTAAAACAAAACTTTTTAAAATTAAGTTTAGTTATAAACTTTTGGTTGCTCACTTTCCAGAATTAATAAAAAAACTGTAAAATGAAAATGAATTCATTTTACAGTTTTTTTATTATATAAAATTTAGTACTTTAATGTTAAATTTATTCTGTGTTTAAAAAATGGGTAATTGGAAAATTTTATTAATTTATTAAAATGAAATAAAAAGTTTCTTCAATTCAAACTCTACAATTTCAAAAACTTCAAAGAAAATATTACTTTTAAAGAAAAAACGAAGGATAAAATTGACGAAAAAAGAATTTTTCAAAATGGAAGTAATTATTACAGTACAATTTTTTATAAGCAAATAAGGATGTTTTTTTATGGGATGGGAAAGCGAGAAAACGTAAGAGTTGGTTGCTTAAAGTTCAAATTTAGCAATTCCTTTTTCTGGAAATTAATGCATTAATTATGGCGGTAAAATGCTGAAACCCTAAAATTTCAAGAACAAATTTTTGTAATTATCCGAATTCAAAATAGTGTGAAAACAACCGTATGTAAACATGTAATAACATATACAAATGTGCCAAAATATGCCATTTACCAAAAATCCTTAAAAACAAATACTTTATTGCCGAAATAACATTTGTACAAATAAAAATTTAGGATAATTTTACAACAAAATGCTATCTTTGATTCCACGTTTGCTAAAAAAAAAGTTTTTATTAATTTTTTTGAAAAAATGAACACACTTTAATTTCATCAAAAACATATTCCTCTTCAAAACTGCTGCAATATTTTATCTTCGAATTCTTATTATTGTTGCAATTCGTGGATGTTGAAGCTTGATACTTTTGTAAAATTTCATAAATTTGACGATCTTTTTCATAATTTGGTTTTTCATTCACAGTTGACGGAGGACCAATAGTAAAAAGACCCATAACTTTTTTTTAATACAGAAAAAAATACACAAAAGTTAAACTTTGATAGTTCAAAGAGAAAAGAAGAAAAGCGACGAATCTTTTTTTTATAAAAAAAGGAATGAATAAAAACTTTTTTTGGGGTGTGTTTACGGTATTTATATATATATATATGCATTTATGCCTTCCATCACTTTTTGTGGGATTGCCTAATTCTTTTTGTCATAGTTTTTTCTGTTAAATCAAAAATAGAAAAAAGTATAAAAGTTTAAAAATGAAAGATGAATAAAATCAAGTTTTTGAAGACAGAAAAATTATTTTTTGATAACTTTTTTTTTGTTGAAGAAAAAAACGAGATTATTCCCGGGTTTTGAAGATGTGATAAGGATTTTTTTTATCATCCATCATAATAGGCTACTGATAAAACTGGATATTAATATTTTGGATATTGATTAGCGTTTTTTTTTGGTTTTGCGAAAAGTAATGTAGCTTTTGAAATTAAAAAAGTGCTTTTAGTTTATGTCTTTCAGGGAAAATATAAATGCATAATTTGAGCAATTAAATTTTTGTTAAGCTTTTGTGCTGTTTTTTTGTTTATAGTTATTTTTTGTGTTTTGTTTCTATTTAAGCTTTCGATAAAACTTTGATGTCACATTTTTTTTTTCATTTTTATAAAAAAAATATTCAACTTTCAACTTTTTTATCATTAATGCAAGTTTAAAGTTTATTATACCACAACCATTTTGCAAAAAAAGAAAAAATTTTTTTTTATCATTTATCATTCCTTTTTTTCATTTTTTCTCTTTTAACCGGGGGTCACATTGGGTGACGATGAAAGTTTAACTTTTTACCAATCAACTTTCTTTCTTTTTTACCTTTCGTTTTTAGTCATTTATCGATCATCGTTAAAGTTAAAAGTTCAATGACAAAAAATCTTAGTTTATATGCACAAAATTGTAATAGAAAAATAACAGAAATAGAAAAAAAGAGAAGGAAATGAATGATTGATCATGTGGTTTTGAAAAAAATAAGTATTTCGGAAAAAAAGAAAAAATATACAATTTAGATCGTAAATTTTTTCTCGAATTAAAAAAACTGAATTTAAAACACAAAATAGAAATTTTTTTGTAAATAGAGATAATTACCAGCAGTTTGTATGCAGAGATGAAAGAAAGGCCCCTAACGTTAGTTATGCTGTAACAAAAATGCTTATTTTTATTTTTTCAGAATTCAAATAAGCATTTTTATGTAATTATTTGAAATTTACATTCTGCACAAAAAACTGAATTTGCGGCAGTAAATGTTCGAGAAATTTCTTTCTTTTAGAATCCATTAAATGCAACTTGAACCCCTTTTAACAACTGAAATTAAAAAATTGTTAAATAAATTATTTAGGATATAACAAATCCGCATAATCTTCAGAAGGCATTTTAAATAAAGAAAAACAAGCACATAGATGTATAATGGGATACACACGAGCAAGTTATGCCGAAACGTAGGAAAATTTTACCCTCCCATTTTGCGCTAAAGTTGCAAATTTGTGTTTTATTTTTGAAAAATAATTTATCTTCCAAAGGGACCTGAGCTTCTTCCAAAATCCGAAGCACTCATTTTTTGAAAGGGCCAGACGACAGCCGAATGGTGTGGATAAATTCGCTCATGCGTGATAAATGATAAAAAAATAATTCTTTTTTTTGCAAAAGGGTTATGGTATAATAAACTTTAAACTTGCATTAATGATAAAAAAGTTGAAAGTTGAATATTTTTTTTATAAAAATGAAAAAAAAATGTGACATCAAAGTTTTATCGAAAGCTTAAATAGAAACAAAACACAAAAAATAACTATAAACAAAAAAACAGCACAAAAGCTTAACAAAAATTTAATTGCTCAAATTATGCATTTATATTTTCCCTGAAAGACATAAACTAAAAGCACTTTTTAAATTTCAAAAGCTACATTACTTTTCGCAAAACCAAAAAAACGCTTATTAATATCCAAAATACTTAACTTTATGTTGAAAATCAGGTTTTTTTAAAACCTTCAAAAGTTCCAATGTTACAAGAGATTCAAATTTGAACAAAATAGAATTTACAAAAAAAATCCCGTTTAACACCAAAAAGATTCTTGGTCACTTTTTTCAGTTTGTGTCTTTGTTCTCCACCACAGTTTACTAGCAACAAAATGGATGCAAATCTAGTTTTCGTAAGCAGCTGAAGCACGAATTTTTTAAAAAATTTTTGTAGCTTTATTTTTGTTTGATACAAAAAAGTGCAAATATTAATATTATTGTGAGAATGTTCTTTTGCTTTCTTTTAAAATGAGTAAAATGATTTACAATTTTATTATTTTTCTAGAAATTAAAAATATTTTTCCAAAAATTAAAAATATTTTTTCCAAGGTTTATAAAACGACAGTAACACTTCAATCATAAAAGTGTGTACTCCAAGTACAACCTCCTACCTACTTTCAAAATAAAGTTCAATATTTTACTTTTTTTGCAACCACACATTTTCTATGCACTATGAAAAAAAAAACAATTTGTATTTATGTTATTACACAAGAACCCCATGCAATACTCTATCAATCACGTAATATTATTCTTTCAAACAAAAACAGCAGAATAGTAAAAACTCCACCTTCTTTCAAAAAATGGGGGGAGGTTTTTTTGCTGCTGCGACTGCGGATTTTCTTTTTATTTAATCAATTTTTTTCAAAAGAACAAAGATATTCATTTTATAAAATTTTTTGAAATCAGAAATAATGTTTGTTAGATTATTTTCAATTCTTTTTGGAAGTTTGGTTGGAACCGTTATAATTTTATCAGTTATATATGAATACGGAGTAAGTGTTGTTAAAATGTCTCAAATGGAAAATTAAGATTTTTATTTAAAATTAGTTATATTAATCATATGTATTATTTTAGTTAACAGTTGAAGATGCAATTAGATATACCCTTATTGTTCTTGGTGGAGTTTCTGCACTTTCATTGATAATTACAGTCTGTTTTACATGTTTTGTTAAATCATTTGGTTATGATGATGAACAACCTAAAAAACAGAATACATTTTCATATCATGAAAATTGTATTAATCCTGTTTATGTTTTATCATTTGAAGATAAAAAACAAGTAGGATTTTGTAAATCTTAATAAATATTTACAATAATTTTTCCAATTTTAAGGATTCATCACTTACAATTGATATCCCATCTGTTGTTGTAAATCCTAATTATCTTTCATCGCAAAAATAATTTTATTAGTTTTTGAAAAAAGTTTTTGTATAGTTTTGTTAAAGTTTTTCTTATTAAAATGATTCATGTGTAAATAATAAATTTTAATATTTGTCTTAAGTTTATTTGTGCAAATTAACAAAACAATATTTATGCAAATTTGCAAAGAGTTTAATTTTTTCGTAAAAAAGATTAAAACTTCTTTGAAACAAAAAATTTAAAAATTTACTAAAAAAACAATTTTAATCACTGCACAAAATTTTCTTGTCGATATGTTAAAATGCATCGATGTTTTTCATCAAAAATTTGTCCATCAATCATTCCACGTTGCTTTGAAATTATGTGTGTTCGAAGTTGAACAAAAAAGAATTCATTTTGCTGAAATAAAATTATTTTTTATAAGCTTAAATGTAACAAAAAAGACTTACATTAACATCAGAATGATGAATTAAAATTTTATGATTTAAAGATGACCCAAATGTTGATTCATTGGTTTGCTCATAATGATATAAAAGATTAAAAACTGGCCGAAAAACGAGATAATCCGTTAAAAGCATTAAAGGGGCTAATGAATCATCAAATTTCGGAACTAAAATCCTTTGCATTCAAAAATTTTATTTTTTGGATTTCTTCTTAGGTACTTTGCTTTTTAAAACTTACTTTCCAATTTTGAATTCAATCGACACCAGGATTGAGTTAAATCAATACTTTCTGTTCGTTTTTCTCCTTTAATATGCGACAAAACAGGCCTTAATTCAAATAATCCATTTTTGACTATGCTTATGTTCAAAGCTTCATACGATTCTGGTGGGCCAATATTTTGAGGAAATTTAATCTGTATAGAATCAATTAATAATTCCGGTGAAAGATTTCGAGTAAAACGAATCATTAAATTTGCAATTAATTTTGTATTTTGTATTATTGTCATTTTTGTAAAACCAAATTCTAATGTTTTTTCATCAATAATAAATTCCATTGGATCAATAACGTTTCCGGGAGCAATAAAAATTGTATCCAACTTTACCACTTGAGTTTTGGGATAAAGCTTTTTAAAAGCTAAATATGATTGAGTGATGGTATGACCCCCAAATAATCGTGAACCTTTAAATGCTCCAGGTGAATGTGGACCAAATGATCTAAAACTATGGGATATAAAAACATAAAATATGTAACAATAAATAAATAAACTTACTTTACAACATTTTTATCCACAATTGATAACTGATTAATTCGACAAAGGAGTCGGTTATCATTATTATAACCCGTGGACATTTTTTAATCATTAAAATGTAAGTTTTTGATAATTAAATTGTGTAATGTGAAAATGGTGGACAAAACTACAAATTTTTTTTGGTTTTATTTTATAAACACAAAAATTGTATTTTGTTTTGATTGATCAATTTTCGAGTATTCTAGTGTTAAAAATGTTGTTAAAAATGTCTATTTTGGTCACACTTTAAAGGTAAAATTATTTTAATCAACTTCTAAAATTTTTCCACAATATTTTTTTTATGCCATATGATGATCATAAAAAATACTTAAAAATGAAAAACAGTTGTTTTTAAAATTTTAATAAAACAAGTTTAGGTTTTAATATGAATCTTACAGATCTGTTTTTGTCCACGAAATATTAAAGATTATAAAATATAATAAAATTACAATAAAGATAAAAATTATAAAAAACAATAAAGATAAAAATTATAAAAAACAATAAAGATAAATAATATAAAATCAGCGTAATAAACCACCATGTTTCAGCATCTTTTCAATTTCTTTTGAAACTGCTGCAATATTTTCAGGTGGTCCATACAGCTTTTAAGGGCTTGCCTGGTTGATTCCAATATCCGTTACCATTACAGATTATCATTTCATTAAGTAAAAAAAGCTTTACACCATGTCTTTCTTGCATTTCTTTAATTGTAATACCCTTTGTTCCAATAATATATCCACACAGGTATTTCAAACATTTTTTCAATAGATCCAGAAGACATGACTCTAAACAAATAGTTATATAAATGAAATATGAAAACTTTAAAGGTTTTATGAAACTTACGTAAGCGTATAAAAATTATTTTTCAATCAACTTTAATAAACGCTTAATAAATCTTTGCATTTTTTGCAAATGTGATTTATCAAAAATCGCAAATATTTTCATTTTGCCAAAATTTCCAATTTAAAAAATCGTTTGAAAATCAAGCCATTGAAAGATCGCGACTGTTGGCCAGGGTCTCCACCGTCCCATTATCGATTTTATCCGTCCCTAGCTCGCGTGCGCTTAAATTAATTAATTTAAAAAATCTTTTTTAACAAAAAGGTTAGATTTATGCTCCTCTACATCTTCCAAGTCTTTTGAAATTAAAATATTTTGCCGTTCCATTTTTACAGCCAGGGACGGATGCAAGGGACGGATGCAAGGGACGTTTCGCTTTTTTCATCCGTCCCTGGCTGTAAAAATGGAACGGCAAAATATTTTAATTTCAAAAGACTTGGAAGATGTAGAGGAGCATAAATCTAACCTTTTTGTTAAAAAAGATTTTTTAAATTAATTAATTTAAGCGCACGCGAGCTAGGGACGGATAAAATCGATAATGGGACGGTGGAGACCCTGCTGTTGGCACGCACATTGGTCAAAAAGAAAAGACAATGTCGCTATTTAACAATAATAAATTTTTATGTTTAAAATAAGCTTTTAAAAAACATTTAAAAAAAGTATACAGTATTATAAATAATGTTTGAAAGCTTTATAAAATTACATGAAACGTTTGGAATATTAACTTGTGTGTTATTTGTATTGTTTGGTAACAATTTATTTTGAATAAAAGTTTTTTAAATATATTGTAATGTTTTATGTAACTTAACAAACAAAACTCATTATTTTTTCGTTAAAAACATTTTACGCTTTTCACAGTAAAATAGCTCAAAAGGTCGCTTTTAAAACAATGACCCTGTTGCCAATGTCAACTGGCATTCTTAAAAAAAGCCAACAAATCTTCCAAAAAAAGAACCAAAAAAACCATCTGTCGTTTTTAACGAAAGAAAAGAATAATGCATCTGTTCCCGCCACCGCTTTCTTTTATCCCTTTTTTTTGCCATGGATTTTTTTCGTGTTTCTTTTTTTTGTTCTTTTTTTCGACCAAAAACTGTCAGGTTTGTAATTTTTAAAGCAAAAGTTGCTTTAAAAAATGATAAAATTATTTCTTCAACCAACGTCGTATTTTTATATTTTATTAGTTTCACTTTTTAGTTATTTCTTTTGTCAATTTATGTAAGATCATTTTATTTTTGCCCCGTTGTTCCATAAAAAAAAATGTTTGCATTTTAGATGCTTTTTGGATTTAAATAAACGAGTTTATAATCATGTCCCTGGAGAATGTTCACATATTCATGGAATTGAAACCGGAGCAGGGGATATGGAATTTTTTGATAGCACTGTATTTTTTACTTCTGTAAGTTTTTTAAAGTTTTGTGAAAAATGCCAAAAATCATTTAAAGTTGGCCAAGTTGCATGCAACATGCACACATTTCTGGCATCTCGCTTACACTTTTTGAAAAGAAGCTTTTTTTAGGGAACCGATTTAAATAATGCCACAAATTCATCCGGTGCAATATTTGCATGGAAATTAGAGGGCCGTGAAATTGTTAAAGCTGAATTAATCGGATTTAAAGAAGATTCACAACTTTTTAATCCATTTGGAATTTCAACATTTATGAATATTTTAATGGTTACAAATCCTTTGAATGGTAATAGCAGCTATGATAGGGTTGATATATTTCATATTCTTCCAACAAAAACTCGTGCAACATTTCCAAAAATTAAATTTATTAAATCTGTTTCGGCTGATGTAATGACAGGGATTCGAGGGATTGTTGCAATTGGAAAGGAGCAATTTTATGTTGCAAATACATTCAAATTTCGTTCAAAATGGGCAAAAGATGCTGAATGGTTGTTGGGGCTAAATACTGGAGCGATATTGTATTTTAATGGAAAAAAGATTGAAATTGCTGTTAAAGATATTTCAACACCTACAGGATTAGCGTATGATAGGCATAAAAGGTGAGAGTGTTAGTTTTTGGGAAATGAGATAATTGAATTAAGTTTTTAGACAATTATTTGTTGGAAGTTATTCAGCACAAAAAATTTATGTTTATAGAGCAAATTTTGGAAATTTAACAAAAGTTAATGTAAGTTTTTGTACAAAACAATGTAAAGGTTCATCAAAATTGTTGTTTGATTAACTCGAAAAAATTTTTTGAAATTTAAAAAAACCTCAATTTTTTTTTGAAATTTGAAAATTTTCGTTGATTTTTTTCAAAGCTGTTTAACGATTAAACTTTTAGGAAATCAATCTTCAAGTTTCCCCATATTTTATTTCACTTGATCCAATAACTGCTAGTTTGCTTGTTGCAGTACAACCCCTCAAATTTCGAAATATCATTTATGAAACACGTCCATGGAATTATTTTACTCCATCACAAATATTACAAATTAAAAAATTAAAATCAAAATGGTCAATTACACAATTATATGCAAATGATGGCGCAACAATTTCTGCTGCAACAACCGCGCTAACAATCTTTTTACCCGAAAAACCCCCGCAACTTTTAATTGGAAATTTACGAACCGGAATACTATCATGTGATTTAACATCTGTTTAAATATAAAAATGTCTTAAAACGAAAAAAGTTAATTTTAATTTTTTCGTGTTAAAACAATCTTTTTTTAATGAAAAGCTGAAGCACGTCGCTCTAAAATTGGATGGCTTTCTTCTGCAGTTATTAAAGATGGAGATTGTAAAGATGTAAATTTAGTTTTTAGTTGAATTCCAGTTGACATAAATAAATCATTCTCTGAACCAAAAACATGATTTAAAGATTCTTTTAAAAGTCCCCGATATCGTCGTGAAACAAGACAATAAAGACAGAAATTTAAAGCTGCATTTAGAAATACCATTTGTTGTGAAATACATGTATAAATTACTGCTGTTGAATGATAATGTCCATAATATTCATACAATAGTCGAGCAGGGGCTTGTGGTCCAACACAAACAAATAGCAGCGCAACAACTGCAAATAACATTGCATTTGCATTTAGCCTTTGTTGATTTGAATCAGTTATTGCTTGTTCGGTCATTGTTGAAGAATCAAATATTGTGTTATTATTTAATCGATTGAGATCTTGATCAACAACTTGTCGAAGTGTTGCAATTAGTTTACAATTTAACCAACATAAAAGAATTATTGGTGCAACATTAAAACCAAATAATGAAAAATAATCCATTAATTTATAGTAACCCTAAAAATTTGCATATTTCAAAATTTTGTATCTTTAAACCCTTAAAACTTTCAAAAATTCTGCAAAAGACAAAAAAAAGCCTGGAGCTGGATTTGAACTCTTGACCTATTGGTTATAAGCCAAGCGTTTTATCAACTGCTCCATGGAAGCAGTTTTTTTTAACATTACAAAATTTTAATTTTTTAACTAGTTACTTCAAAAAAATTTTTGAAATTACCTGTAAAAATGTGTTATCCGTAATTACAATGAGATAATAGGAATGTTGTCGATGGCTATCCCAACATTCAATAATTTTATAAACAATTGGCCATTGAATACTGCAAATAAATGAAATAATAAAAGATATCCAAATTGCTTGTTTACTTCTTCGTGAAGTACAAAATCGATGTGCAGCTAACGGATGACAGACATACACATATCGTTCAACATTAAATGCAACAACAATCCTAAAAAAAAATTTTATATGAATGAAAAAAATTTATAACAAAAGAAATTTTTGTTCAAATAAAAAACATACAAAACGCTTGCTTTATAAAATGTTGAAGCAAATGTTCGTACAAATAAAGCAATATGTGTATAGAATGCATTAAAAGCTACGGATGAAACCAATGAATGAATACTCATTGGTGTAACTTCAATTGTTGCAAAAATTAAAAATATTGAATCAAATACTGCTAAAGCTACCAAAAGATGCCTAAAAAATGAAAATGTTTTGTTGATAGAGTGGGTGGGTGAAAGGCAAAACAAACCAAGATGGTATTCTTCGAGCTGATTTATTACTTGTAAGAATTAAAAGATTTAACAAATTACATGTTAAACCTATTAAAGCAATTGTTGGAAGGCATACAACATTCGTCCACCAAACAATATTTATAGCATTCTGAAATATGGAATATGGGTAATCGAAATTAATCGAAATTTTGAAATTAAAATTTGTTTCGAAAGGAAAAAAATTATTTGCAATAAATATTTAAGGGTTACTTTAAATAGGTTATTACAAACCTGTTGATCAGGATCATGTTGTTGAACATGTGGCTGACTGCTACATGAATTTGCAAATGTCTCTTGAATAATCTCTTCACTAATACTGTCCATTTTTAATATTAATTTATTACATAATTTTTGTTAAGAACTAAAAAAAAGCTACCGTAACATTAAAATACATGAAACTACAAAAAACGTAACAAAAAACAGTCACGATAAATTTTGGTCAATCTTACTTTTTTTTAAAAGGCCTAGTCATCTCTTTTTCAAAAAATTGAATAAAAAAAGTATTTTTGCGCAAGCCACTGCAAGCAAAAAGCAATTCTCACACGTTTGTCGTCGTCGTCGACGACAAAGATTTATTTCATCAACGCATTTTTTGAGTTGGTTTTGGAAAACTTAAAATCGAAAAAGACCGTCGTCCACTCACTTCCCCCCCCCCTTTTTTTTCTTCCTTCTTTCCCGTTCAATCACAACAACAGATATATTTATATTCATCGAGCAAATATAAATATTTGAAAAATATTTTTTTAAGAAGGACATTATTGTTGTTCTTAAAAAGTGTGTGTCGGTCCAGTGATCAATTCGATAGGTACAAAAAAAGCAGCAAAAAGGAAAAAAGGAATAAAGCTTCTCGGACGAGGAGCGATGGATACTGTTTACATAAAAATTAACAATCAAAAAGTTTTTCGTTGACCTGTTTTTTTTCAACCTTAAGCAAAAAAATATCGGATGTTTTAAAGAAAAATGTTTAAATAATAGTAGTAAAAAATGGTTCATTAGTTTTTCCTTTCATTTTTTACAAAAAAAACGGATATGTTTTTAGGAAACTGAAGCAACGGAATTCCATGGAAACAACAAAAACGCCGACTTAAAATGAACAAAAAAAAATTATCTGTACAGCTGGTCAAACAAACTCAATGTTTAAAATATTTTTGTGTTTTTTCGTAAAAAATAATAAAACGGAAATTTGAAAGCATTACAAAAGGAATTTTAATGACAGCGATAGCGCAAAAAAGGTTCAATTTCATTTTATTCATAAAAAGATTGTGTTTGATTACAGTAACATCAAAATCAATAAAGACACTTGTAAAACAGTTTTTTTTTTAATTTCGTCTTCAAAATCTGGGTATTTTTTAACAAATTATGACAAAATTTATTTTTATAAATTAAATATCTCCCACTCACTTTTTTAGACAATAAAAATCGATGTAAATAAAAAAAGCATTTTTGAGGAGGATAAAATATTTAAAAGCAAAAGATAGAATTTCATCTTCGTGTAACACATTTTGAACCTTAAAAAATTGGGTGTTCAAAATGCCTTTATTTAAAAAAGGCAGTTTCACAAATAACAAATGTCTTGATAACTGATTGCCAAGGAAGAATTTGGTAAAATGCAAAATAATAATAATTTATGTGTTTTCAATTTTTGTCGATTATTTATTTATTGCTTATTACTTTTTAAAATATTGGACAAACAAAAAATACAATGTTTTTGCGCAGTTTTTGAATTGCGATATTTATGAACAACATTTATATTGCATCATTCTTACTATTTCGCATCATAGGAATAGACTTTTTTTTCTTCCAAAAAATCAACACAGTCCATTTTTGGGCAAAAAAAACTTTTTCAGTCGCTTTTGTTTTTCTTTTGCATTTCGAAAGCAGCCTATGCTTCTCGATTTCGTAAATGTTGAAAATAATTTTAAAAATTGTTATCTTTTGATAAAACGTTCTTTTTAAAAACGAAATTTAAAAAAATGTTATTATTTTAGATGTCAATAAAAAACGAGATTTTGTTTTTAAAAAAGCAATCTTTTGCAAATGATAATTTCGATAATTCTAAAAATGGCAGCCAATATTCAAATTTTAATTTAAATCAAAGCAAAAAATGCTCAAATTTATCTCCAATTTTTCATTTTCAAAGCAAATCAAAAAATGATAAAAATTTTGGTAAAATAAATTAAATGCTGCAGTCCAGTGAAAAATAAAATATTTTGTCAAAACAAAAAGTGAAAAAAATGCTCAATAAAATTTTGGATCAATTTTAAAACTGTTTTGGAAAAGTATCTTTCAACTTTATTTGTACAATGAGTTGGTAGTCACATTATCTCGGGACTGCAGCAGCATTTTAATAAAATACAGTATCTGACTTTTACCAAAGAAATGAAAAATCATGGAATAAATCATCCGTGAATGATTTGCGTTCAAAAACTTTTAAATCTTTAATTATCAATAATGAATCTGAAGAAGAAGCTAAAAAAATTTGGAAAAATGAAAGCTCTTCAAACATTAATAAAAGCACCCTTTCCCTTCATATTGAAGTTTATGAAAATTCAATTGAAGCTGTTACATTTGATTCATTTGGATTGAAAAAAGAAGGATTAATTAAAAAGCAAGGACATGGAAAACAAATTTCAGCTTCTTCAGCATTTATTATTCAAGTAAGAAAATGTGAATTTAATTATTTGCATTAAAATTGTCACATTTATAGAATTCATTTGAATTTCCAAGACAACAAAATGATAAAATATCTGAACCAGAATTATCCCAATATAAAACATCCCAACGTTTAATCAATCCAAGTGGATCAGCAAAAAATAACCTCCGAGAAGCATTTGGAGGATTTGGTGGTGCATCAAAGCCGCATCCAACAAAAATTTTAGGGTTTTACAAGTTGGTTCTTAATTTCATGGAAAATTTTTATGATTTTGTTTTTTTTTAGAGTTCGAGATCTTCTTCGATCTGAAAATGCTCGAACTCGATATAATTTGGAATCATTAATGTTTCATGTTGAATACCCACATAATTTTGGGATTAAAGATGAATTTCTTTCATATGATGATATAAAAAATACAGAAGCATGGAAGAAATATGAAACTTCACATTTAACTCCACGAATTGGCCGTTTAATTGGTGTTGATTTTGATGGACAAGAAATTATTACATATTCAGCTGGAAAAAGTGTTGATTTAAAATCTGCAAATTATAAAGCACGTTTTCGTCGTAAGTTTTTTTAGGCTCGAAAAAGTCTATATCTTTTCCAATAGATTTTCCTCCCATTAATTGAAACTATTTTATAGATGAAAATAGAAAACGTAAAAGTGATGGAATTGAAATTGCAACAACTCATACACCAAAAAAAGTTTGCTATTCAGCTGCCTTTCTTCCCCCTCCACCAAATGCAGCTGCTTCTTCAACGGTTAATGTCTTTCCACAAGAAGTTATCAATGAATTAAAAGATAAATTTGATAAATATTCTTTTGAATCCCCCCAACCTCCACCACCCCCACAATCATCATCAAAAATTTTTCAATTTCAAGCACCTCCATCTCAAACAGGATTGGTACAACGTATTGATCGAAGTGTTTCTTTTTATAGTCCTTCAAGAACTTCTTCTCGATCAACAATTACAAGTCGAAATTATCCTTCATATGTTAGACAATCAGGTACAAGTATTGGCTCAAATTTATCAAATTTTGATAGCGGAAGTATTGCATCTTCAACAGCTTCATCAAATTTTAGTAGCAGCTTTGTTCCAAAAGGTGCCCAACAACATCAACAACAACAACAAAAAGATGATGGAAAATGTTCAATTTCATAAAAATTGTTTGGATTGAATTTTGTATGCTTTGTTTGTTGATTTATCGTTATTATTACTATTGTTTTATTGTTGAATAAATAAACAAAAAAAAATTGGTCATTATAAAAAATTTAGAGATCAGTTTCAGCGGAAGATGAATCCCGAATACTTGATGATGAAGTTTGAGTATTTTCATCCGGGGTTGTTTCTGCTGCTTTAGCTTGGGCTGCAGGTGTAGTACCCTTTAAGCCAAAAGTTCTTTTTTTATTACATCGGCAAATTTTTCCACCATCTCCAACAACCAGCATAATTTCACCATTTGGACTAAATTCAACTTTTCGAATAACTTGAGGAAAATTGTTATCAGATATTTGATAATGGCTAAAAAATATGAAATTTTATAAGGGGAAAAGTTTTGGAAGGATTACCATTTTTCTGGAATTGGTCGAGCATGAATATCCCAAATATGTACAACACCCTTTTGATTCCCGCATGCAATCCATGCTTGTCCAGGTGGACCAGTTGTAAGACCAAATTTAATAAACCACATATCACAATTTGGTAAAGACATTTTTGCAACTTGTTGGGATAAACTTTCTGGTTTATTATCTCGAATTCCACGACCACATGGAGATGGATCATCAAATTCACCAAATTTTGATAAAACCATAAAATTTTCACTTGACTAAAAACAGGATTGTTATTTTTAGGGGAACTCTTGAAGCTTTCAATCTCTTACTTTAGAAAAAATATATGAACCAAGAAATTGAACACAATCAACATAATTTGTATGTAAATCTCTTGATTCTGCATCACTAAAATGTATTTCAACGGGATCCACGTAATCCAAGGGATGATTTTGTGAAGCTTTAGAAATTCGATCACGAATTTCTGGATCTGATGAAATATTCCATACTCGAATTGTATGATCCATTGATCCGGATGCAATATAATTTCCACTTCGATGAAAATCCTAAAACATATTTTTTTGGATTAACTTGGAATAAAATGTGAAAAAAATATATGTACCAAAGTTAAAATTTGATCTCGATGTCCAGCAAATCCACCCAAAATAGCTAAAGAAGTTTTTGTTAAACAATGCCAAAGCCGGACTGTTAAATCTTTGGAAGCAGAAGCAATAATAGAATTGACAACAGGATGAGTTGAAATTGCATTTATAACATCTCCATGTCCAGATAAAGTCTAAACAAGTAAGAATGAAAATTTGAATAAAATGTATAGCCAAAAAAAACTTACACAATATGTTGTACCTTTAAATGGATCAATTGTTCGAATCAAAGCACCCTTTCCACCAATAATTAACATAATTTTTGGCTCAAATCTTACATCACAAACTGCCCATTCAATTGCATAAAATTCTTCATCTTGCTAAAATGGGAGGGTAAAAGTCTAAAAAATATGCAAATTTTTTCCTTACATGTGGATCTTTATAAACAGCAATAGGTTCCATCCGGTTTTTATTATCTGAACATTTATATATTGTAACTTGTGGACCAGCAACTGTTGCAAAAATAATATGTCCATCAATAAATTGACAAAATTTTACTGCATATATTACTGATTTATGCTCTTCCTGTAATTTATTATATAATGCTTAAACACTCTTAATCTAATTTTATTAGTTGTAAACTTACAACAATACTATTTGAATAAAAAAATGGTGAATCTTTTGTTGAATGCTTTAAAGGTGAAAATTTTCTTCGTCGAATTGCTTTTTCTGTTGATTGTCGTTGAAAGAATGAATATAATTCTTCAGAATTTTCTGTTTCCATTGAAACGGATGAAGGGGAAGATGAGAGGGGTAAAGATTCAGAGCTACTCATTTTTTAATACTTAATTAAATAATTTAAATTAAATTAGAGAAAAAAAAGTTGAGCAAAATTTTTGTTAGAATATTTTTGTGAGCGCCAAATTTAAGAGAAATTTTTTTTTAAAAAAGAGGTCGTAATGAGACCCTCCTCTCTCTCTATCAATGCCCCCTTATTTTTTGGAGCAATATAAAAGAAAGAGAAGAGTGCGTTGGCAAAAGTAAAATGAAAAGGTTTTTTGTATTAAAATTTTTAAAAAACAGAATAAATATTACAGAATTAACAGATTTGAACCGACTGACAGATCTAGCACCCATTCCTTTTCAGGGATACTGTAAAATGTTAATGTTACCGTACATTTCTTAACTTTAACTAACATTGTTTTTTCTTTTCAAATTAAAGTCAGTAAAAATTTTTTGGAAGAGTTTGAAAATTCATTTTTGCAAAAGGCATCTGTCATTGTTGTACCACAAAAATTTAAAAAAGATCGTCTATAAGTGATTTCTTTTATTTTTGAGTGCAGTTCTTGATTTTTAAATTTTTTTACTGTAAAATAAGAATACAAATTCAATTAATTTTGCTTACATAATCTTTCAAGTCTTTGTTATACTTTCTTCAATTCTTGAGAGTTAGAATAGTAAAAGATATGATCATTTTGTTTTGTCCTGATTATGATTTACGTATATATTAATTTTTTTATAGGCATCAAAAAAATGCTTTTCGCTGTCGGAAACAATATTTATGAAATAAGTAAGAATGATGCAATATTATTGATTAAAATATCGTTTCTTTTAGAACCACAAACATGAAAATATGAAAAAGCAGTCTTAGTTTTTGCATTCTTTTGTTTTGCAGACTGTTTTTGATCGCTGTATAAAAATTGTCCACCCCTTTAAAAAGCTTTTTTTTTCGTTCATTTGGTATTTTTTTTATTTATCTCTAGTTCATCTTTTTTCTCTTTATTTTTCATCATTTTCAAGTTTTTCATTTTTTCATTACAGTATCGTTTTTATGTTTTGACAATCCTAGATCAAAGCAAGAGATACATATGTCAAAAGTATTGTAGATTCATGCTTTTCGATAAATTTAAAGTTGACTGTCGATTATGAAATATTTTTTTATTAATTGATTAATGAAACAATAATCGCAGTTATTAATTTTTTAGATGTCAATAAAAGACGAGATTTTGTTTTTAAAAAAGCAATCTTTTGCAAATGATAATTTCGATAATTCTAAAAATGGCAGCCAATATTCAAATTTTAATTTAAATCAAAGCAAAAAATGCTCAAATTTATCTCCAATTTTTCATTTTCAAAGCAAATCAAAAAATGATAAAAATTTTGGTAAAATAAATTTATTGCTGCAGTCCCAAAATATTTTTTTGTAAACTTTTAGCTAATTACGGTTGTAAATAAATCTTAAAAGTTTTTTTGTTAAAAAAGTTAAAGTAGTATTTATTTAGTAACAAAGTTGGAAAATGAAACAATGGAATCCCGAAGAAATTTACGGGAGACTGCAGCAACTTTAATTACCAGATTCTGCTTTATGTGATATTAATGAACGAACAGAAAAATCGCTAGCATTTAAAAAACCATCAAAAGTGTATGGTTTAATAACTAGTAATCATAAAGCTAAAGAAGAAGCTAAAAAGGATTGGAAAAAAGATAGCATAAACAATGCCATTAATAAAAGCATCCTTTCTCTTCATATTGCAGCTTATGAAGATTCAACTGAAGCAGCTACAGCTGATTCAAGCGGCAATAAAAATGAAAAATCAAATTTAATTAAAAAAGGAGAAACTGAAAAACAATTTTTTAATGGTTCATCATCAATCATTCATGTAATTTTAAAAACAAAGATCAAGAAATTTTCTTCATTTTTATCATTTATAGAATTCATTTGAATTTCCAAGACAACAAAATGATAAAATATCTGAGCCTGAATTGTCACAATATAAAGCTTCCCAATGTTTAATCAATCGTAATGAATCAGGAAATAATGTTCGACAAGAGTAAGCGATTTTAAAAAAATTTATGGGCTTTGAAGAGGGAATTTGGTGTAAGGCAATCTGATTAAAAAAATATCAGAAAAAATGGGAAACCAAAAACGGATCAGTTTGATATTAGATTTATAAACCAGAGGGGGATTAACGAATGAATGTAGAATTGGACAGAACTAATTATTTTTAGGGGATGCGCAAAATCGGATATGTCAGATGATGATTCACGTGGATAGTAAGCTTTTTTAATAACAATGCTGTCAAAAAAATATTTATTTAAATATGATGTTTAGTATGGCACTTGGGCCTTCACGTTCTCAATCACAAATTTCAACAACTGATACAATCTATGAGGGATCATTTGGATCAAGTCCTATTGATTTGAAGATCCTTGCAAAAGAATTTGGTTTAAATGCTTCAAAAACTTCAGAAACAAAATTGTCAGCTTCTTCAAAGTTCGTAAAATTAATTTTTCGATAAAAAACATTTCTTACATTTTAAGGTCAGATTTTCGTGATCAAATTTCATCACTTTCATCTAAAAGCTCAAATTCTTCATTAGAATCAATTTTGTCAAACAATGATATAAATTTTGAAGGGTATTCAGTAATTTCAAAACTTAACCCAAATCTACTTCCTCGAAGAAGTGCATCATTCTCAAGTTTATCTTCAATTACAAGTGTATCTCCAAAACCTCAAATTCCAACAATTCATCGAAATACTTCATCTTCAAGTTTATCATCAATTACAAGTCAACTTCCACCTAATACTCGACCATCAGATATTGTTCGATCTTCATCATCCAGTTCATCGTCATCAATTACCTCTGATCCTCCACCTAAAAAGCAAACAATAAAAGCATTTTTAAATAATTTAACAATTATTACTGATTCAAAAAATGCTGATAATTATTCTGATGGCTCTGTAACATCTGAATTTCCAACAGACCATCGGAAAATTTATCAATCACCTTCAAATGAACCTCGTTGGTCTTCAACTACTATTGGATCTCGAAGTGATAATGCATTTTCATTTGGTGATGCAAAAGATGTTTATCGCTCACTTATTCCAGAATTTAATTTTAAATCAAATAAAACTGTAAGTGTTCAATGTTAGAGTTGTCTATTTGCTCGAAAAATATAGGGGGACAAAAACTTAGAGGAATCGGTACTTCTGCAGTATTGCACCCCCGATTTTTTTTCATTCCCCAACACAACCGCTCATTTTACCCACCTGCCCACCCTTTTGAATTCGCAGTACAAACTCACTGTTTTTATGCAAATTTGTGAATGAAAAAAAATCGGGGGTGCAATACTGCAGTAGTGCCAAGGGGATTAATATATTTTATAGTATTTAACAAATTTTATTTTTAAGGATTCTGTAACTTCTATGGATTTAACTCAAACTGAATCAGATATATTTCCATTGGGTGAAGGATATTCTCCAGGAGGTACATATCAGCAATCCTTTGATGGTGGATTTCGTTCTTCAACAACAAGTTTATCATCAACAAAATCTATAGCTGGTTCTTCAAACCCTTCAAATTTGTTAACTTCTGATGAATATCATACATTTTCTTCTGCTTCAAATGATTCCCTTACAAGTAATGAAGAAGATCTTTCATCAAGTGATTCAAGTTGTTGTTTAACTCCTCCTTCTGAAGATGACCTTGAACTTGATGATGATGATGAAGAGAAATCGAATATTTTATGTGCATCAGAAATTTTTGAAAATGCTTTACATTCAATGCCACCAAAATTAGAAATTGAGAGTGATAATTGTGTTGTCTTTTATTTGGAAAATCATTCTTCAAATGAATTATTGATTGCTGTAAGCTATTTTTTTTATCTCTAACAGCTTAAAAATTTATTATTTTTAGCTTGATGCTCCACATGGAATTGATTGCTCTCCAACTGATATGTCAATTGAAGGATATAAGAAAAAGAAGATTGTTGTGATTGCAAGAAAATCAATGCTTCCAGGAACTCGAAATAAAATTCGTGTCACTTACAAATTCAATAATGATAAAAGCTATTTAAAAATTCCATTTTCTATTGTTTAATAATTTACATGATTGTCTTTTTTTTGTGGAATTTTTTTGATGAATAAAATTATTATTTTTTTTTGATAATTTCTTTTGTTTCTTTTGATTCATTTTGGCTTATGTAATTGTTTTTTATCCAACATAAAAAAAGTTCAAACAAATTTATTTCTTTAACTTTTTTTGTTTAAAATCATTCATAAAAACACCAAAAAATTTTGTTGCCTCATCTCTCAACAAAGACCAAACAAAAAGAATCCAAAGACAAAAATTATAAAATGGTGAAAGAATCCAAAGTTCCCATGAAAGACGAGATTCACCAGAATTTAGTTTTGTTGCAACAATATCACATCGAAGAATTAATTTTTGCATTTGTTTACATTTTCTTTCCATTTTTTCAATCTAAATTGTAAAATTGCAGAAGATTATTTCTAATAAAAAAAAGTCTCAAATTTGGATTACTGTCATTTTATTTTTGATAGTAACATTTTTTGAAAGACAAATCTCAAATTTGGATTACTATCATTTTATTTTTGATAGTAATAATTTTTAAACGATAAATCTCAAATTCGGATTACTATCATTTTATTTTTGATAGTAACATTTTTTGAAAGACAAATCTCAAATTTGGATTACTATCATTTTATATTTCTCACCTTTGGTCTATATAATTTAAAATCATTTTTAATATTTTGCTGTTCAATTTCACAATCTTCAAAAGCATTAATCATTTTAACTTTTTCTTCAACAAGTTTTCCACTTCTTTCTTCCATTTCTTTAATTTCTTTTCCCATTGCTTTAACTTCTTTTTCGAATCTTTGTAATAATTTTTGTTCAATTAAAAGTTTTTCTTTAATTAATTCCAAATCATTCATTGTTATTTGTTTAAGCTGAATTTTTATTTGATTTATTCTTTCTTCCATTCTTTCAATATTTGGTGAAATTGCTGTTGTTGGAGATGGAATTTCATAGTATTCTCGTGGGAGCTCTGCTGTCTTTGTTGAAGGTGAATGCAGCTTTATAACATATGATTGCAAAAGTTCTGCTCGTTTTTGTAGCTTCTTTTTTGTAATAAAATGTTGTGCATTTGTTGAAGTTAATTTAGAACGCATTCTTTCAATTTTTGCAATTTCTGTTGAAATTATTGATTTTTGTTTTGAAATTGGCTGTTCTGCAAGTTTTAAAAGAAATTCATCCTTTTTTTGAATGGTTTTCTTTTTTCGACGTTGAATAAAATCTGGTAATTGTGCAGTTTTGCAGGAATCTATGTCATTCTCTGATATCTAAATTTTTATGAATTAAAAATAAATTTTTGTTAAAAATCTTTGTAATTATATCGATTAAAAACAAAGCTTACTTGAATTTCATCACTTCTTGGTTCATTAGGGTTGATTAATTGTTGGGATGTTTTATATTGCGATAATTCTGGTTCTAAGACTTTATCATTTTGTTGTCTTGGAAATTCAAATGAATTCTGCAAATATTATAAATTAAACATAATCCATTATTATTTTTGATATTACTAGAGTAATAAATGCTGAAGAAGTTAAAATTTGTTTTGTATTATCCAGTTTCTTAATTAATCCTTCTTTTTTCAATCCAAATGAATCAAATGTAATAGCTTCAATTGAATTTTCATAAACTTCAATATGAAGGGAAAGAGTGCTTTTATTAATGTTTGAAGAGCTTTCATTTTTCCAACTCTTTTTTGCATCTTTTTCAGATTCATTATTGATAATTAAAGATTTAAAAGTTTTTGATTCACGATTTTCAATGTCTTCATAAATGTCAGATCCTGCAGAACCTGATGACTTTTTTAACATTGCTGAAGTATCCACATTTTTTCGTTGAAAAGTAGAGATGGTTTTTTAATTAATTTTTTCAAAATTACTTTTGTTACCCTTGCCTTTTTAACTTTAATAAAAAATAAATATTGTTTTATTTTTTATTAAAGTTAAAATAGATATTTTTTTCATTGGACTGCAGCATTTAATTTATTTTACCAAAATTTTTATCATTATTTGATTTGCATTGAAAATGGAAAATTGGAGATAAATTTGAACATTTTTTGCTTTGAATTAAATTAAAATTTGAATTATCATTTGTAATAGATTTCTTTTTTGAAAACCACTGCCCGTTTTTTGTTGACATCTAAAATAACAACATTTTTATTATCGTTTATAACAAATAATATCAAAAATTATTTGTTGTAAATGCAAGAAATATGCAACCAGATACGATTGTTATACATAAAAGTGCGTTTTTGTAAAAAAAAATGTTGATATATTTGAGATGTAATATTTTATCGATGGAGAAAGCTTTGCTTTTTTTGATAAAAACAAAAATTTTGATAGACAGTAATGAATCATAACAAAAAATGCTTTCACATTTTTAAAACAAGCTGTTATATGGTTTCATCTAAATGCAACAAACTTTCTTTTTGAACATTGTATTATGTATTAATTTAACTCTGATCATGTGAAACTTTAAAGTTTCTTTTTGATATACAGAAAAAACTTTGGAACTGTCACTTTTTTTGCAAACATTTATTGACATTTTAACGTCAAATAAAAATGTCAATAAATCTTTCAATCTTTTTCTTACACACCCAAAAGAAAAACTGAACGGAAAAAAATATAAACTTTGGAACTATAAAAACCACACAACTTTAAAATTATGAATTTTCTACCAAAATTTTTCAATTCTTTTTAAAAAAAAGCGGAAGAAAAAAATGATAAAAACCATATCAATTATTTGGGCCGTTGTTTTATCGATTGCATTTTTTGCAGATGGATTAATTTTGGCTGAAGAAACTGATGAAAATTATGAAGAAATATTTTTTGAAGCTGAAAAGAAGAAAATGTGAGTGAAGTTTACAATATTTAAGTTGTTTTTATCACCAAATTTTTCATTAACAAGTAATCATTGATTTTTAGAACAAAACCGTCAAGTTGTACTACTACTGTTATTGTGGAAAAACCTTCAAAAACTTTTTCATCTTTTAACAAAAATTTAAAAAACAGATTATTAGCTCATAAAAAGCAAAAAAGAAGAATTTTAAACGGTTTTTAAGTTTAGGTATTTTTTATCGATTTCTTTGATTGTTTCTCTTTTTTATAAAATAGAACTTCAAAAACGAATAATAAAAATGTTAAAAATTATTCAGAGATGTTACAAAAAAGAGCTTCTAAATAAATCAGAAATAAAATTTTTATCAAGAAGTATAAAATAGCAAGGGCCTTTCCTATCCTTGTTACAACAAAATAACAAAGTTTTGCCTTCGATTATCAAATAAAAATACATAAAAAACTTCTTTGTTTAATCAATAAAGACAATACTAACTAATTAAAAGCATAATTTATAAAACAAAAAATGGAATTTCTTTTCTTTTGCACCCACTCTTTTGTTTGGGTGCAAAAGTAAAGAAGTTCCGGCATTTTCATTTGGTTGTTAAAAAACAATTAAAAATTATGGTCAAGTTAGCGCTTTCGGGGCCCCCAGTTATGGGGAAATTCGGATTTGTGCCAAGATAACCCGAAAGCTCCGGACCACATTTAAATACACAATTATTGCCGCTTTTATAAAAAGGGGAAAAGAAAAAGCAGGACAGAAAACAAATTTCTAAAGAAGTTAGAGAGCTAAAGAGGCACTGTTTTTTACAAATGAAAAGAGTTCATATAAAAAAGTGCATTTGTGCTTTGTGTCAAAAGTAAGCCTGTGTAGTTATAACCAAAAACCTGAAAAAAAAAGGTTTTATTTGTTTTCACCAAAAGTTTTGTCAATTTTTAACAATTTCATATTCAATTAATTATTGAAAAAATGCTAACGCAATTGTTGCAACAACAAATTAAAATTTGTTGTTGCAGCATTCAAAAAATAAAACATTTGAAAATAATGGCAATAAAAAACATCAAAAAAGGTTGAAAAAAGTTTAAGCTTTTGGTTTAAGTAATTACAAAGTTGGGTTTTAAATTGCTACTTAAATTATTGCATTAAAAGATAAAAAAAAAGGTCAAGTTTGTGTTTACGGGGTTCGGTTTCCAGTGATAACCCGTAAACTTCGGACCGTTCAAAAGAAAAGAAAAACACAGTCGTTTTTATAAAAGTAAGAAAAGAAAAGGGAGAACTAAAAACAAGCTTTGGAAAAAGGCAGAGAGCAAAATAGACACTATCTCTCTCTCTCTTTAAAACATTATACTACTTGTTCTACTCTTTTTTTGGATGCAGCCATAGAAATGATTCATTGGTTTTTGAAAAAAAGCAAAAGACTATTACTTGTTTTTTTGTATTTTAAGGAATTATATCAATAAATTTTTAAATTTGAAAATTAAAAATTTATGATGCAAAATTTTTCCAATTTTAAAATATCAGCGATTTTTATGTTTTATATTGCATTTCGTTGACAGTGAATTCCGTTGTAAAATAATTTATGGCTTTTTTCTTTGTTTTTTATCCATTATTTCATTTCTCTTTTTCTTTATTAAAACTTTTTGATATATTAAAAGCAGTGTTTAAATATTTATTATATATGTGTCATAATTATTTCCATTGTTGTTGAAGTTGCTGAAAATAAATTTTGCTTGATAATTGCACTGGAAGCTCTTTTCCAAAGGCATTCAACACTGGTAAATTGTTAATATTATTCGTGTTTGTATTAATCTCCGGAATAACTGTAGCATAAGATTTAAATTTAATTTCTCGAATAAAAACAACAAAAAATGGAAGATTATAAAACTGAAAAAAAAGTTTTTTAGTGACACATTTTACAAAATTTCAAAAATGAGGGAAAAAAGAATAACAATAAAAATATCAAAAAGTTTCAAATTTTTTACTTACAATATGTGTAACACATAATGGAATTTTTGTATTAAAATAAAATGTTCCAACAAGATTAAAAATAGTTCCAAATGGTGCTATTAATGTGAAAGAAAAAATCAAAGGGAAAATGAATGACAGCACTTTCACATTTTCAAATATCTAAATGTTTTTTATCTGTCAATAAATACCCCCAAAAAATCCCATATACCTTACCTGATATCGTTTTTGTAAAGTAATTTGATATGCAAGTAATTTATATAGCCTTTTATTCAAAAAATATAAAACTGCACAAATTAAAAATGTAATAAATTGTGTCGTAAACATTAACCAAAAAATATATTGGGTATAAATGAATAATGACGGAATATAGACAACTAAAAAAGTTTTTTTTTAAATTGTTATTATTTTTTAAATGAAAAAATTAATTACCAATAATTCCAATTCCCGTTTGTAAAATTGTTGCACCATAAGTAAAAATTGTTAAACACCAAAATGATGAAATTTTTGAAGAAAATTTATAAATTTCAAGAAATTTTGTTGCAATAATTCTTTCAATAATAATAAAAAGGAAAAAATATCGGATCATTTGTGATGATGCACCAATCACAGTTTTCATATAATGGATTGTTATTTCGTTTTCGTCTTGCGTTATCAGATATATAGTAGCCATATATATTGAGACAATGTTATCAGAAATAACAAACGGGATAAAACAAGCACAAATATATAGCCTAAAAAAACACGGCAACATTTTTTGTTTTTAAAGTTTAAAATTTAAACACAAAAAAACAACAGATACCTTAAAATTCTAGGCAAACTAGAAAATTGGATTTTTAACTTTTTATATGCAAATAAACCGGTTATCGCTGTTACAAGTCCAACAATCAAACTTGTAATATAACATGCTGTAAATAAAAATGGTAAAAAAATTAATTCCATTCAATCAATTAATTTTTGAAGAAATAGAACAAAAAAGAATAAATTTTTTAAAAGTGAAAACCTTTTCTTGTCTCAATTGTTTTTTCAGACAATTAAATAGAATTTCGTATTAATTGTACTTACAAACTTCCAATACAATTAACACAAAGTGTTAAGACTTCGTCTTATTTCCTTTTTTAATTCTTTGAATCATTTATTTTTCCATTACTGTGGTTTTCATTTCTAATCTCTTTGAATTAGTTATTGTTTTGTTTTCTAACTTTTCCCTCCTTTCTTTCTTTGTTAAATCTTAGCGTCTTTTGCTTATTGTGGATCACAACGTAACAAAGGCATAATATCCTTTGTTGTGTTATGTTTCCCCTTTGACGGCATTGTAAGAATGGATCACATTTTAGGTCTCCGAAAATATGAACTTTTGTTGATTTCACAGCGGCTGCGGTTGTGAAATCAACAAAAGTTTTCAAACTCACGGCAATGAGGTTATACCCCCCTTACGATATTTTGCACTATTCAAAACCTCATTGCCGTAAGTTTGAAAACTTTTGTTGATTTTACAACCGTAGCCGCATGTTAGTACATTTTTTTGTGAGCCTCAGCCGCATTTTAGTAGGTGCCAAAATATGATCCGTTGAAGCCCAAAAGTTTGTATAAGTAGTTCCTTCTTCGTTATTATTTTTCACTTTTACTTGTTTCCATTTTTTTTATCTGATTGACTTCCTATTCCTTGCTATTTATAACACAATATCACATCAAAGATCTAATTAATAACATATAGAATTTTGTATTAATTGTATTTGCAAACTTCCAATACAATTAACACAAATTTAATTAATAGAAATTCTGTAGCTACAAACAATTAAATGGCAAAAAAAATGCTTAAGTCATTATGAACAAATTAAATATTTATATCAATTTATTCAAAATTTTTTTCAAATTCAAAAAGGTGCTTAATCTTGTAATTAGACTTTTTGTCAAATATTTATGAAGCATTCAGTTTAATTATTAAAAACAAATGAAATATACATAATAAAACATAAATGTTTCGTAAAAAAGGGCGAAAGCTTTTAACTTAAAAAAAGCTTTCATTCTGTTTCTCAGAATCTATCAAAAGAAAAAGGAAACAAAAAAATTTTCGCCCAAAATCCAATGTTTACTGGACCAAACCGTATTTAATCTTTGGTGGGTAGATTAAATAAAAAGGAACATTTTCCAAAGAAAATTATGTATAGTTGAAGAACAGAAAGTCCTTGAATCAACAAAATTTATAACAAATGAAAACTTGGTGGGACAAAGTTTTTCCAATTTTCAAACATCGATAACTTTCATCAATTCTATTTACTTCAACTTATTTCTTCAAAAGTATTACAAGTGGTTTACATTTAAAGGAGGCGGATGTTTTGATACAGTTTCGAAATCTTGGACATTCGTGATTTAAGAAAGAAGAGAAAAGAGAGAAGATAAAACAAGAGAAACATAAACGAGAGCAATGAAAAGTGATGATGCCATGACATGAAGCAATATCAATCATTCTTTAAACAGTTGTGCCAATTTAAAAAACCAACATCGTAGTTAGGGTTTTTTTTTAAAAAAAAATTCATTCTAACTTTTTGCAATTTAAAGGGGGCGGACCCTTTGATCCATTTTTTAAAAAAAAAGGATTTCGAAATATTTCTTTTTTTTCCAAACCATCGATATTCGTGATCAGGCAAACTCTTGAAACGAAAAAATATTTCCTTTGTTAAAAAAATAAAAACAATGGAAGCTGCATTTTCGTTTCAAGAGTCACCCTGATCACGAATATCGATGGTTTGGAAAAAAAAGAAATATTTCGAAATCCTTTTTTTTTAAAAATGGATCAAAGGGTCCGCCTCCTTTAATTTCAAAATAATTAAAGCGATTCTATGGAGGACATTTCTCCGAGATCCTACAATTTACGCAAGTGTAATACATACGTGATTATTGTATTTGAATTTTTTTGCAAAATTTCAACCTAGAGTAATCAGTTCTAAATTTTTTTTACGACAGAAACTGGATATTTATAATAACCATTAACTCTTTCAATATTCACAGGAATTCCTTGAATTTTTGATGAAGTTTCAATGGAGCCATTATCATTCATATAATTCTAGAAAGAAACAAAATTCAAATAAAAAGCTTTTACAATTTTTAAGATTTTGTTACCTTAATAAATTCTTTAAATTCTGGATATATTTCATCATGTTCAATAAACATATAAAACAAATAAAATTTTGCAGCATTCCGTTTTTTATGAAGTCGGATATAAGGTTGCAAAGAAAAAAAATTGAAGAAATCATAGGTGTAAAGCCTGAAATAATCAAATATTAAAAAAGCTGGCCTTTAAAGGAGGCAGACGCTTTACTTTTTTCATTTTTTTTCGAATGGATGAACCTAACGATCAAGCAAAAAATTTTTCATTTGTTCTTTGCCTGATCGTGAGGTTCTCTTATTCGATAAAACAAAAAAAGTAAAGCGTCCGTTTCCTTTAAAATAACATGTATCGATAGATACAAGGCCGTACCCACGATAGATTTTTGGGGAGGGCAAAAGTCATTTCAGGGGGCAAACTTTTGATTTTTTAAGCCTTTGGCACGTATCAGCAAAATATCAAAGAAGATCTCGAATTTTGGGGGGACGGGCCTCAATTTTTTCCTACGGCCTTGCTAGATCACTGAAAAAATTGCTTGAAAGACATTCAACTCTCCAAAATTCAGATTTCAGTATCTCTGATACATCCCACACAACACCTAATTTGCTAAAACACAACTCACTCGATTTCTTTTGAAAAATCTTTGGCGATTAAATGCTCATAAAGTTCTTTAAATTTAATTCCCTCTTCTTTTACACGAATAAATTTATAATAAATTGATGAACTTTTGCATTTTGTGATATCAAAGTCATATATTGAATCAAAGCTTCTGTCAAATGTTACATCGATATTCGGTGAAATGACAAAATCAAAAAAAGCTTGAATTATTGGTTCTTTCTCTTCAAAATTAAGTTGAACCTTATTTGAAATAATTTTTCGTATTTTCAATGCATTAAAATAACTTTCATCAAAAATTTCACAATTTAAACCATAGTAAATGTTTTGTTTGAATTTGTCCATGCGAAAATATACGTTTCACCATGTCCGACCAGCACAGAATTCTGACATCATTATAGGATATCGATCAATTTCATTTTTCATTGTTTTATTAATCAGTGATAGCAGATATCTTGTTCTTGCATTGGAGCGTTGAATAATTCGTGCCATTAAAGTATTCAATGGAGTAGCAAAATCTGTTTTCAATGAATACAAATTTTTATTTGGAAATGGAAATTTGAAGAAAAAAAAATTACGAAATTTTTCACAAATATTTAAGTCACGGCTAAAAATTGCCTCCAAGCCAAAATCTTTGCGATCTTCTAAAAAAAATGCTGCAATTGATTTCACGGATTCCAAAATGTAATTCTTAAAAATTTTTGTCAACAATTCTTTAAATAGCTTTGCAAAGTCAGGTCGTCCAACGGAAAGAAAATATTCAGCTCGTTTATTATTAAGAATCATATTTCGTTCGCTTGAAGTAAAATCATCTTCATGGCCCAAATATTCTTGCATGTCTTTCCAATCCAATGAATGCTCATCAAATATTTCAAGAATATAATCAGCAACAGAATCAAAAAAATATCGCTATCAAGATAGCTTAATTCCTGTATCAATGTTATCAGCTGTTTTCGGGAAACAGATTTGAAAAGGTTGTTTCTTTGGCCATCATCTTGAAAGCGGCTATTGTTATTTGATTGGTAGTAATTATCAATTAAACGAATAAAAAACCATAAAGATTCACCAAAACAAGGAAGAATTATGGGTTCGGTTATATCAGTTATATCTGAAAGGAGAAATTCTTGTAAAAGTATTTTTAGTAAAACTAAAAGCCCAATGTTTTTTGTTTCATTTCCTTAATTAAAGATAAGCAGCAACAAACAAAATAGCAAATAAAAATGCCGCTGTTCAAAGTAATGTTAATTTCCACCCTCATTTTAAGAAAAACGACCGGACTAATTAAAAGGAGGAAGTAGGGATTCCCCGGAGAATAAGATTTTGACCCGGGGAATGAGGCCTTTTTTTGTCGAGATATAGCTTAGAAAAAAATACGCTACCCCTAAAATTAATTATGGAGAATCTACATGATTTCTAAAACATAATTCTTTTCCAACCCCCAACTTGGGAGTCGTCACAAAATTGGCTTTGAATGGTTGTCGGCTACTCAATTATTACAACATAAGGAAAAAAACCTTTAAAAAATTTAACTGAAATTTTTGGAACCTTAACCCTCACATTCCCCTTCAAAGTTTACTGATTTGTTTTAGAACCATTATAATTTTGGTTCAAAAAAGGCAATAAAAATGTTACCACAAATATTTTTCAATAGAGCAGATGAATTAATGATGTGTTGGTTAACTGTAAACTTTTGATTATCAATACTTGATTGAATTTCTACAACGCTTTGTTGAGACATCACCTAAATTTTTTATTTTATTTGGTAAAAAAAGTAGTGAAAATCAAATCCAAATTAAACAAGAATCGCCGCGAAAGGGATAAAAGCATTAAACAGATTAATAATATAAAAAACCCTCCAAAAAATGAACATGAAAATATTTGCGGTGGCATAATTTGTTAGAAAGAAAACAGTTATAGAAAATCGTTTTTCTCATCAGTCCTGTTTTCAATCAATTTTTTATAAAACAAAAACAATATGGGGGGAAAAAGCTGGGATGAGGTTCAGTCGTTTGGGTACTTGTATGAAGGATTTGAACAAATTTTGAAGAAAAAAAAGAAGATTGACCTGCAGAAAGATTTGAACAAAAAGACTTTACCCTTTAAGGCATTCATTTATCGGTTTGGTTTTTATGAAAAACAATGTTTATATCTAATTTATTCAAACATTCTAGTTGCAAATCCTTTAAAAACATTTATTGTTATTGCAAGCTACCGTAATATTTTAATAGCTTTTATAAAATCATATTGGGGCACAATAATGGATTACCACAGATAATTTTTTTGCAAAAAAGAATCTTCAAAAATAATAATGAAAGGAAAAACCTAAACTTTTTTGCCTAAAATGATTTAGTAATAAAAAGATAAAAGAAGTTATTTCCGTGATACGACCTCGTTTCTGCTGTTGACTCGTTTTTTTCTTCAGCTTGTCTTATTTAATTGACTTTTTTAATACACACAAATGTCACTTCATTTTTCGTTGGATTTTCCCAAGCAGTGATTTCTTTTTATAATACTCTAGATGGGACATCTTACTACTCTCCATTTTTTTAGTTTGTACAATAATTTTTACTTTCTTTTAAATTTTCAGAGACCTTTTCTAAAATGTCATTCATTATTAAAACTTTTGAATTAAAAAACAATAAAAATATTTCAAAACCTGAAATTACATTTTCTCCAAAAAATATTTTTGTACAAAATTTTCGATATCCAAAACCATTAATGAATTATTTAAAAACAATTCTAAATTCAATGACTCCAAAATTATATATAAATTTATTAAAAAGTTGCAAATATTTTTATTCCAAAAAATATTTATTGATTCCATTGAAAGACAGTTATAGATACGAACTTTGGAAAATTATTTCATTAAAAAAAGAACCAACAAAATTTAAGCTTCCTTTTAAAATTTGGTTAACTGGAAGCTTTTGGGCTGCAAAAATAAATGATTGTAATGAAATGTATTTTTTTTAATATGCTGTTCGATGCAATTTTAAACAAATATCATTGTGGGATCAAAAGTTAGCATTTAAAGAATTCAAACTTTTAATTAAAAATGGTGTTGAAAATTTTGATTGTCAACAGACACCAATAAAATATTGTAACGGCACAGTTGTTCCAATTGAAGTAATATTTGCACATCTCAAAAGTGTTAAAAATGTGCTTTAGTAAGTTTTATTATGGAAATTTTAAACAATATTTTAATGTAAAAATTTTCAGTGCTTTTGACAGCAAAACTGCAAATTTGGTTACAGCTGAAACAGCAAAAAAGAATTGATAAAAATTATTGATACATCAAAATTGGAAAATTTTTATTTCTTCCGGATTCCCTTAACATTTGATTTTGAAATTTTTAAAAAATTTACTCAAGTAAGGATTTTCGTTAAGTTTTTACCACTACAGTAATTTTTATAGGCTCATGAAAAAATTCAGTTTGACGTCCAAAGACTTTTGGACCAAAGTGTTTCGTAATTTCAGTTCAAATACTGACAAATCAAGATCTTTTTTTATTTCTTTCAAGATATTTTTTACAGACTTTTTTCAGCTTAATAAAAAGATTTGTTTTAAAATCGAAGAAATTTTGATTTTTGGCGGCATTTACTAATTAATTTCTTTTTTTGTATTTATGACGAATTTCTGTCAGTTATCTTTTGTACATTTTTTTAAATAAATTACTTAAAATCCCAAGTTTTTTTAGATAACAAAAGAAAATGAGCTTAAATGGTGTCCCGATTTGTTTTTGCAATACAATGAAAAATTAATAATTTGAATTTCGATTCTTATGTTGTCACTGTATTAAAAAAAATATGAAAACCACAAACAGTTTTTATGACAAACATGTATGTTCGTTACTTTAATATTACTGGTACAGCAAGATTAATGATGATATAAATTACGTTATGTCTCACAATTTTTTATTGTCAGATTTCACATGTATTGCTTTCCTAAATTTTATTAAAAAAAATTTTTGCAATTTTTTTACAAAATTTTATTTTTGTTTTTTTTTGCTTTTGTTGGCAAAATGTTTATGAATGCCAAATTGCGGTAAATCCATTTTAAAAAATTTTTGATTTCCATTATATTTTTCAATAAATTTTAATCATGAAAGATAAAGATAATTTTGTACATGTGATTGACAGTTTAAAGCCTACAAAACAATCATACAAATGGATGTTTGCTCAAATTAAATCAAATATATCAGAAAAACAAGTAAATATTGTTGCATGTCCATGTGCAGAGCTATGTAGATTGCTTGTTCGACAATTTCAGGTAAATTATATTTATTATAGAATTTTTAATGTTAAATATATGTATTTAAGCAAACATTTGAACCTAAAATACAAGTATGCAGCAATATTTCTCAATTATTAAAAGATCGTCCAGCAATTTGTATTGTTCCTTATTCTATTGCATCTTCAGAATTATGTATAACTTCTGCTGGTATGGATTTTTTTGTCTTTGACATTTTTAATCTTTTTTTATAGAAAAATATTGGATTATTGAAGGACATTGCATTTCATCATATGAACATTTTGCTTCATTAAACCGATTATTTGCAGAACTTTTAACGTTTGTTTCTTTTCTTTTTTGTATCTTTAAATATATCTCCTTTTATAGGAATAAAATAGAATTTACTATATTTCTTGATAGTATCCCTCCGCTGAAAAATGAATTTAACAATTTAGCTGAACAATTTGTTTCTCGATACAATGCACAATATACGACTCTACAGTATGATAAATTTGAAGATGAAGTAATTGTTGAATGTAGAATTGATCCAGGGGTTGAAGTTGTACTTGGAGAATTGCAATATTATGAAGATCGGAATAGCAGTGAATGTCCAATGACTGATACATTACTTTCGTAAGTTTGTTTTGTTCTCAGTGTTGCGTTTTAAGTATAGCATTTTAGAATTATTGGTGGATGTTTAAAAGCAAATAAACGAATGACAGTTATTTGTGGAAATGATGCAGAAGCAAAAGATATCGCAGAACGAATTGATGCAGAATTTCATGAAGCTTTAGCACAACAAGATCTCCCAAATTCTCGAACTGCTTTATCCTTTTCTCTAAAGCTTATTGGTGGTGTTGTATATGCTGCAAGTAAGACCTTATATATTTTGCAACATTTTTATATTACTTCGCTTTTTAGATAATCCATTTTATGAAAAAGATGATGGATTTATTCCATTTATTCTTTCAAAGAAATTCCTTATTGTTGTTGGAAGTAAAAAGAGATTACTGTATACCGGATATGAAGCAGATATTGTAATAAATGTTATATCTACTGGAAATGAAAAAGCTATGCTTGATTCAGAATATTCTGCATTGTTTAATTTAACGACTGATAACAATAGTATGTTTTTATTAATTTACAACAACAATTCATATAGTTTTTAGGTTCTGTCATTACTTTAACGGATTCAGTTATCAATGCTTTTGGACGTTTTGAATATCAACCAAGACTTTTTAATCGAACAATTATAAATTTAATTAATAATGGACAAATTAAAAATATGAATGAACTTGGAACTTATGCTAAAAATTGTTTTATCAATGATTTTGATTATTCTGAAATTGTAAAAGAATTATGTAAAAATGGTGCAATTTTAGAATCAAATGGTGAATTTGAAATTCTTGGTTGTAAATATTTATCTGGATTTTATGCAACTGAAAAGCGTCGATTACTTTCTGCAGCTTTGGCATCATTGAATTTGAAAGATATTTTATATCTTTTCTTTTTGGTAATTTTTTTTGTGTTTAAACGTTTCAAGTAAAATAAATTTTAGGCAAATGTATATTTTGTTGATGCATCTGAAACTTTAACACTTCCTCGAACGGCTATCAATTCTTTGCTCGTTGATCCAGAAGTAAAAGTACTTTGTGAACGAGTAAAATTACATGATCCACGAATCAAAGGAAATCATTATATGAAACTTGAATCATCAGTTATAATTTCATCAATTCTTTATAAATATTTTCAAAATGTTTATGGTACTAATATTCTTACATGGTTGAATGATATTGATCAACTGAATGTTTTTTTAATCCTTAATCAACAAAATTTCCTTATGTTTTTTTAACTGTTTAACAAAAAATATACTGTAATTGCTTTTAGGTAAAACGTATAAAATCACTCAAGATTTATCTTCATCATTTGCAGCAATTTTTAAACATTTAGAAAATATTTGTTCACAATTTAATCTATCATCTTTAAAACAAATTCGTGGTCTTGATTTTGAAACAATTGATTTATTAATTTCTGGTGGAATTAAAAGTGTTCGAGATTTTATTCATTCTTCAAATCTTGAAAGTTTTTTACGATTATTAGCTAATAAAAGGTAAATCCTTTTTTTTATGTTTAATTTTATAAAATGTTTTTTTAGAGAAATTACTGTACGTCAACTTTATCAGGAATTGAGAAATGAAGCTTTAGCAGTACAAAAACCACTTAAAAGATTAAGCTTAAATTCATCGGGTAATACAAGTCGTGATATATTTTCTGCAAGTAATGTTGGAGAAGAAATTTTATATAAAAGTTTATGCGTTTCACATGAATCAAATTTGGTCAAAGCTTTTACACTACCAAATAACAGCGATGGAGCTTTCATTCTTCATGTAAAAGATTCGGATTATTTAAATATTTTAAAAATTGATGAAAAGAATATTACTGTTTTTGAACAAACTTTGAATTGTTGTGACATGTGTGAAAAAGAAGATCGAATGAATAAAATTTTAGAAATATGCAGTAAATCTAATCTTTTTGTTACAAATATTTTTGATGCTTCTGAATCTTTTGCATCAGCTGAAAATCCATTCAATGTTATTTTGAAAGCAAATTGTTTAACAGCATTTGCGTATGTTATTGGACAAAATGAGATTTCACTTTTTGTTAAAAATTGTACAACAAAGTAAGTTCATTTTTATTATTATTGTTAAAAATTATAACTATGTTTTTAGAGCAAAAGATTCATGGCAATATTTGTATCATTGTATTGTTACAAAAGCTACATTTTCACAAGAATTGATTTACTGCTTTCAAAATCTGCTACCTTTTTTGCTTCAATTAGCTGCTGTTCCACAAATAAAAATGGTTCATAAAGCATTTGTTGTTTTATCGAATGTTTATCAATATGGTATACCGTATTCTGGACATAATATTTTAATGAAAAAGTTTAAAGAAAAACTTTCATCAATGCCTTCAGAAGTTGTAAAAATTGCAAATTCGAAATTTATTAAACCTGTATGTTTTTGTCTTATTTTTAATTTTTTTGATTATTGTTTGTTTAGGAATTTCACAAAGAATTTGCAGATAATTGTGATCATTTACTTCAAACAAAACGTTCAAAACCGTCAAAGCTTGTTTCAACGGATGTCGCAACTTCTGAACAATCAGATATTATTTATTCTCAACTTTCACAAATTCGAAAACTTAATCAAGCCATTGATCTTTTTAAAGTTCGATGCTTTGATGATGCTGGAGTTGTTCGACCTTTGATTGATATTGGCGGACATGGAAGATTATATACACATTATCCAAATTTACAAAATTTTGCTAAAACTCTTCCATTTCAAGATTTACCATCTCCACGTTCAATTATTCGTGTTTCAACTGCCGCAAGAGAATTATGGAGTGCAGATTTTAAAGAAATTGAATTGCGAGTTGCAGCTGCATTATCAAAAGATACGGTATTACATGAAGCTTTAAAAACTTCAAATACCTTTCAATATATTGCTGAAAAGTTAGAAATTGATGGTTTTCCTCGACCAACTGTTAAATTGGTAAAAAAATTTTGCTGTAATTTTGAAATTTTAATTGTTTTAGTTTTTCTATGGTTTATTGTATGGAATGGGTCCAAATACTTTGGTTGAACAATATAAATTTGATCGAGATGAAGCTATAGCACTTTGGAATCGGTTTAATAAAATTTTTTCTGGTAAGATTTGAAAAAAAACGGAAGCGTTGTAGTAAATATGTATTTTTAGAATTGGATCAATATCGAAATATTTTAAGTGAAGAAGTAAAACAGCGAAAACTTTTAACAAATTATTTTGGAATTCCAGTTTCGGTTGAAATTTCTTCGGCATTTTCAGCTGTAAATGCTGTCATTCAATCGACTGCTGCATGCATACTTTTACAAGCTGTTGGAAATTTTTCAATAAATGATGGAAATCATATTCGGCTATTATTTACTGTACATGATGAAATTATCTTTGATGCACCTTCTTCAATTCATTCTAAAATTCCTCAAATTGTTTCAAGATATATGAAAAATGAAATTGCAGGTGTTCCACTTCCAATTAAACTTTCAGTTGGTAAATCTTGGGATAATTTGAAAGTGATTGAAATGTAATTATTTTTATAAGCGTATTTTTATTAATTTGTATACGAGGTATTTGTATTTATTGATATTTTGAAATATAATTTGAATAATTTCAAGAACTCCTTAACTAACATATTAGTTTTAGATACCATTTAGCTTTTTTTTTAATTTTTTTGAAATATTTCGATTTAAAAAAAATTTGGCTTTAAAATTTTTAGTCTTTAGAAAAGTTTTGAAATCTCTTTTTTGTTTACTCAAACAATTTAATTTTCAAGTGTCTCTTTCCTTTTTCATTTTTTCTTATAATTAAAAAGTCATAATAAAACCATAGATCGGAATCAAAAAAATATATTTTAAGAGATCGAAAAAGATTGAATCATATTTAACATTCGATTTTTTTGCAATAAATTCCGGGGTTAAAGTAAATCAGACATCAATTTCGTTGTTTTTTTGCATAAAATCAGTCATTTTTGATATTTGCACGTAGGCTACTATCATTTTTTGCGATAAGATTGACGCTTTTTAACAGAGAACACAACATTTTTTATGTATAAAAAAGAGAAGTTTGTTCATTATTTTTTCACATTCAAGACTGTATAAATTTATTTTGATTCAACCTATTAAAAATAATTTTGAAATGTTTCGATCTCTAATATTTTGTTCTCTTTTTTCTACAGTATTAATGACAGCTTTAATCAATGAAAATGTTGTAAAAACTTCAAATTCAACTGAAAAGCCTGCAGCAGCAGTTTCTGGAATTTCACCATCAACAAAAAGTTTGCTGACAAAATTTCATGGTTAGTTTTTTTTCGATGTTTCTAAAACTTTGTTTTGAGTTTAAGCTCAAAAATTGAAAATTTAACCATTACCTTATTTTACAAAAAAATATTTTTCTGCTGAAAAATTTTATAATAATATTTTTTAGGAATTGCATTCCTATTTGCATGGTTTTTCTGTGTTAGTACTGCAGTTTTTTCTGCTCGATATCTTCGGGATTTAGCACCAAATGTTCAACCTTTTGGTATTAGAATTTGGTATCATGTAAGTTTCTCCCTTCTTCTCGTTCATAGTCTCCATTATGCAAATTTTTCTACAGATTCATCGAACCTTTAATCTCATTGCTGCAGCATTAATGATTATTGGATTAACAACAATTTTAATTGCACATGAATGGCGATGGCTTGGACCAAAAATTGGTGGAGGCTCTAAAAATACTTCTGCAACAGCATATCATTCAATTTGTGGCCTTTTATCTGTAATAATTGCATGGCTTCAACCTTTTAATGCCCTTCTTCGATGTGCCCCATCAAATCCAAATCGAATGTATTTTAATTGGTTTCATAGAATTTTTGGTGGAATTGGTTGGGTTTTAGCTGCAACTGCAATTGTATTAGCTTGTAATAATTTTGGTAAACATTTTACTGATAGTCAAGCTGCTTTATCATTGGTTTCATCATTTTTGGGTTTTTGTGGGGCATCGATTATTATTGCAGAAATTTTTAAAATTGTTAATTCTAGAAAATTTGAAGATTCTAATAATAATAATAGTAATGTTAAACAAAAAAGAAGTTTTCTTTTAAAAATTCATTCATATGTAACTGTAATATTTGCAGGTGTTTCATTTATAATTTGTATAATTGTTGCAACTTTAATTGCAAATAGTAAATAAAAAAATCATACAAATTTTATCATTTAAATTTTAAATTGTTGGCAGGGATGAGAAATGAGGCCAAAAATCATGGCCGGCCGCGCGGCCGGCCTGTGAAAAAAATTTTCAAATCGAAATTTTTAGTCGTATAAATTTCATAAATTTTACCAAATAAAATCTTTTTATCATCTTCAATAAAGGGGGGTACAGTATATTGAGAATTATAAAGTTCCAAATTTGCTTAAACATCATGAAGGCACATAAGCTTCGAAAGAAAACGAGTTTCACAATGATTATGAAGCTTTTTTCCCAAAACATCAAAACTTTCTGGCCGTTTGTAATATGTGTAAAACCCCCCACCCTTTTATAAATACAAAAATTTTTAACATTTTTTATATTACAAAACTTAAAAAATCAAACATCATCAACAATAAAACACTTTTAAGACCAATTTAAAAAAAACCGATTTCCTTTTGCCTGTGGCCCCCTTTTTAATTTACAAATTAAACATGGTTTTTATTATGTTAATTGAATCGTTGTGTTTTTTCCAAGGTGTTTATTTAATAAATTATAATTATATCACTTTACCAGGTCGTTCATAAAGTTTTGACCAATGGTTTTTTCGATGGCATTTTGAAATAAAGGCCTCAAAAAATCTGAAATTTTGCATGAAGGTAGCCTGTCATCTCGGTCAGAAGATGCAATGACGCTTTTTTGTAATACTTGAAGTTTTCATAGGATTCTGGAGCATTTTCGTGGCGGGACCAGAATTTTTGAAAATTTTGGATGAACGAGCTAAAATAAAAATAGAATTTATATGTTTAAAAGGTTAATTTTGTCTGTTGTGGTCCCTAAGACATTCATCTGACAGAATATTAATGTTTTGGAATTTTCTCGGCTTTTCCAGATTCTTAGGATTCTGAATACCAAACTCTGTAAAGTCCGAGATCGAACCATTTTTTAAAAACCATTGACAGTATTTTTATGTAAAGAAAATGCTTGTAATTTACTAATAACAAAGTATATGATATTAATGAAGTTTAAATATCGGGTTCCGAGCATTCTGAAGGCCGGATTCAGAATCCAAAAATACGATTTTTTCGTTGAACGATTTTTAAAAAACGAATTTGGTGTAAAAAAATATGGGGAATCTATTGAAATATGTTTCAAGGATTCAAAATATGATCTGGCTTCAGAATCTCGGATTCAGAATCCGAAGATATGATTTTTGCGTTGAACGATTTTTTAAAAATGGGTCAGGGGTAAACGAATATGGGGAATCTAATGAAATAGGTTTCAGGGACTCAAAAAATTTTCTGGCTTCAGAATCTCGGATTCTGAATCCGAAAATACAAAAATATGAGCTAAACGGGAGATAAGGGTTGGTTATGGGATAATCGAGTATGCTAATCACGATAAAATATGTCGCGTGGATTCAAAAAATTTTCTGGCTTCAGAATCTCGGATTCTGAATCCGAAAATACAAAAATATGAGCTAAACGATTTTTTTCGGTTATGTTTACGGGGTCAAATTTTGCAGGGAATTCAAAAATGAGCGTTTTGTGTTGTTTTTGCGGATTTTGAAGGCCGAATTCAGTGGATTCTGAAGTCAAAAAATTTTTTTATATAATTTTTATGTTTTTGGGGTCAAAATTTATGGAGAACTCAAATATATTGGGTTTTTTTTCATCTCCAAGGATTTTGAAGGCTTAATTCAGTGGATTCTGACGTCGAAATTTTTTTCCACAATAATGTTACATATTATGTTTACATTTTCTGGGACAAATTTTGATGAGACCTTGAAAAGCTTTTTTAGGACAAAAAAAAACAAAAAAAAGGTTTCTTCTGTTACAACAATTATTTTAAACTTAACAAATTTTCAGTTAAAAGTATTATTAAAATATTCACGAGAAATAAAGAAACTAGGGTTGGTGGCGCGCCCGAAATTTTCAAAAAGCCGGGCGCGCCCGGGCGCGCCCGAGTTTTGCGCCCGGAATCAAAAATTGCTGTCATACTATAGATTGACATAAAAAATTGCTACAAAATGTTATTTCTGCATACAAAACGATAAAAAAATGCTTTTTTGACTAACTGACGTAAATTTCTACCTTTTAGTAGTAAAAAATGTTAATATACAGTACTTTGGTAAAATACTAGTAAAAAATCTCAAGTCTTTTTAACACAAATAAGTATAAAATTTACTATTTAAAACACTTTTTTCACGTTTTTCAGTTTACTAATTTGTAATAAAAATTTCAGTATTAAAAAAATTTTTTTATTTGAAAAATAACAGTTTAAATAAAAATATTATTCCAATACTACAACTTCATTATTATCTTCAATAAAATTTTTGTTTTAGGTTTTTTATTTTTTTTTTTGTCCGGGCGCGCCACCCCCTAACATCCCTAAAAGAAACATTACATAATTTTTTTAATCATCTTCAAAATAATTTCCTTCTGCATCAATACATTTTTGCCAGCGTTGTGGTAACTTTGTAAAACCACGAACCCAGAATCCAGACGGCTTTTCATCAATCCATTCCTGAATGCTTTGTCTTAGCTGATCATCATTTTCAAAAGTTTTGCCATTAAGCCAGTTTGACAAAGATAAGAAAGCATAAAAATCGCTAGGTGAAAGGCAAGGAGAATATGGTGGATGTGGAAGCAATGTCCATCCAAGTTCTTCGATTTTTTCTTTTGTAATTTTTGAACTGTGAGCTGGAGCATTATCTTGTAAAAAAAATACTTCTCTTCCTGCTCCTCGCTTTTCATTTAATGCTTGCTGAACACGATCAAGCATTCGACGATAATAATATTTATCAACCGTGTGACCGTCAGGGACAAATTCAAAATGAACAGGGCCTGTAAAAGTAAATTCTTATTTACGGTAATAATGATTTCGTAAAATTTACCTTCGGTGTCCCAGAAAAGGCATAACATTAATTTTTTTTGATGAATTTCTGGTCTTGGAGTTGGTGGAGCTGATGAACCACGTTCAACCCATTGACGTCGTCGAATAACATTATCATATACAACCCATTTCTCATCAGTTGTAAGAATGTTGTCAAGATTTAATTCTCCTTGATTGTTTCGATTAAAAAGATCAGTACTTACTTCCAACCGACGAGCAATATTTGCTGGTGTTAAACGATGAGGAATCCATCTGCCAAATTTATGAACAATACCAAGTTTGCTTAAATGGTTAGAAATTGTTCCCGTTGCACATCCAAAATGTTCGGCAAACATTTTTACTGTCATATTTGGATTTGCGAGTACAAAATCATGGAGTTCAGTATCATCAAGCTTTTGTGGACGTCCAGATCTTTCATGATTTAAGTTCAACAGTTTGTTCACCTGATTTGAAGTGTTTAATCCATCTAAGACATGTGCTAAGGGAAGGAGCATCGAGAGGATAAGTTGCTGCAATTTCTTTTTCCATTTCTTCTCCCGTAACATCTGGATTTTTGTCAAAAATAATTTTCATATAATGACGAATATGTTCCTTTGTGACGAGTTGAGATTGGTATGAAGAAGAAGATCCTTGATTAGGATTTTGCATCCTTTGACTTGCTCTAAATCCCATCACTTCTGGATCAGCTGATCGATCTCCATCCTGTTGCCTTGGAAATTCAAAGGGATTCTGAAAAAATTAAATAAATTGCAAATTATTTTTGGTTTTTTATATTACTCGAGATTTTAAACTATCAGCAAAGCATTGTTTTGAAGTTTTGATTGATCCAAATTTTTCTTTTTTTAACCCATCAGTTTTGTCATCACCAAATAAATCTGATGCAGCAGCTTCAGTTGTATTTTCATTAGCTGATATATGAAGAGAAAGGGTGCTTTTATTGATGGTATTTGAAATATTTTCGTTCTTCCATCTTATTTTCAAATCATCATTATCTTCTTTAAGAGTTGTAAACGTAGAAGTTTCAGAAGATTTATTCCATAATTTTTCTTTTTCTTTCTAATTGCCAACCGGAATCAAAATTGGGCATTTTTTGCCGTGATTTAAATTCAAATTGTAATATTGATTTTCGGAGGCGGTAAAACTTTGTTCAATAAATGAATATTTATCATCCTTTGTTGACATCCAAAACAAATATTTTTAAAGTAATAAATTTAAAAAATGGATTTTATAAATACAAAAAAGAATAAAGAAAATATAATGGAAAACAGATGTCGGAGAAAAATAAAATATTCTTCTTTCCCAGGCAAAAAAGCAGTCTTTCTCTTTTGTCTTTTCCCCTAGCGACGCACGTTTGTAAGAATGATGCAATTTAACCAAAAAATGCAGATGTACATAAATAAGAATGACGCTGCATTTATGAAACTAATGTTTGTGTATGAAGTACAGCAGAAAATTCAGA